>OW679195.1:65099234-65294369 GCA_940337035.1 Agriotes lineatus
GGTAGCATTGTAGTATTGTAGTTGTCTGTAACAAGTCCGGAATCTTTCATTAACTATCATAGTTTTGCTAAAGTTTGCAATTAAAATGTTTACTCTTGTATCTGAAATGAAGAAGTTTCTAGTTTTTTTCTCTTAATGGTGAAATGAGAGCTCGTCGCTTTGTTATGTTTCATAAACTAAATAATTCCGACATTTTACTAAATGTCAATTTATGGCTATATACATTTTGCTCCAGAGCATCAAGAAATAATTTAAGAAACTGCGGAAGAAAATACATTGGCTTCCTTTCAGCTTTAACTAATTTACCTAAGTTTTAAGTAAGATGCATTATTGTATCTTACCTAGCGACAACACCAAATCTAGGAATTTTTGACGAGCACTAGATTCAACTTGCCCCTGCTCCTTCACTCTGTTAAAGCTTTATATAAAAATATCAGGTACTAATAGTAGTAATATTGATATACATTTGCACTGTTGCATTGTTAAATTCGTTTACCTTCTACTTCATATAACCCTTGTTAACCGCACTTTCTGAAAGCGTATGTAACTTGATACTGAATATCTTTAATTTTCTAGAGATAAATAATAATATTTACAAATAAGAACTACCATATAACATATGGCTTTGTCTAAAAATGATTTGCTATGTCTCAAGCATTTATTATTGACGATAATCTTCATAAGTTGCTTATTTATGGCGAAATAGTGCTTTATATAAAGACCGGCATCCAAATCGAAGATATCGTGGGAAAATATTTTCATAAGAGTGCAACAAAAATTATATTGAGATAGAACCTACCAGATGATATGCAATCAGGACTCTACAACAAATATAACTTCTGAATAAAATTCTTTCGTGTTGGTACACTTTTAAATTTTATTTCTTATAAACCAGCACTATTTGGAAAATGAGTATTTCTTTTCCAAGGTGGCTATACTCCTTGTCATAGAGCAAAGATAGTCCAGCCTTGGTGCCATACCTATAATGTCAAGGAATTGGACTGGCCTTCCCAATTTCAAGATGTTAGTCAAATCTAGAACTTGTGGCAGAAGATATCTTGCGTCATGCCCAAGAAGAAGCTACAAAATCTGAGTTAATAGAAGTTTTCAACAATACTTGGCTTTGCTGTCTTTTCTAAGAGAAATTGAGAAAACTGGCTAATTCTATGCCAATAAGGTGTTCGCCTATTAAATATTAAAAACTTTCTATACATCTAATTAATAGATCGTTAAAAAGGTATTAAATTAACTAAACCAAAATGCTTCTGCTACTGATCAATGTCTAAAATAAATTCTAAGAACATTTTCCAGTATTGTATGTAAGTATATGTAGCCGCATTTACCTTGTGGTGTAGAGGCTGGTGGTTTATGCGCTGGCATCTGGCGGTACAATGCTCAACTTGCCCCGGATTCAGGATACAGAGCTGGAGCGCACCTTTGGTGCTTGCGCAGCAACCATTGTGTGAGGTGTGTGTCTTGGTGATGTATTGACCTTGTTACTCTATCTCTTAGGTCTGTGGTTCTGAGTAGGCACAGTTAATTTGGTGCCCAACTGTGAATGGTCTCACCGAGCCCGATTCCAATCGACAAGGCTACGGAAGAATTCCGCCCCCGCGGGATTTGAACCGAGGACTTGCTTAATGCAAGCCTGGCGCTTACCCAACTGCGCCACACGGCTTCTTTTTTCCAGTATTATACATCAATATTTTGTAAAAACAATTTAAAATATCCCAATTTCTTATTTTAACGCCCCTTCAGATGTAATATTTTGCGGCACGTAAAAGTTTCAGGATGTTTACTCAGATTTCGAGCCAATGTAGCAGTTTTAGGTTTAAATCTCAAAGTTATTAACATCCCAAATTAGACGAGAGTGTCAAGTACCTATCATCTTAGAATAATCCAAGGTAAATGTTGATGAGTGACGCAGTGTATAATAAAAATTCAAAAATATACATTTCACACTTGCAAATAGCCACAACGTATTCAGCAGCTACTCTAATTCGCGGTCTTTGGTCTCGGAAGATATTTGCATAAAAGTCTAATTTTGCGGTGCGAGATTCGTGTGCGATGGTTGCAAGGCCAAGTGATAATTGGAAAATTTATGTTTTAGGATGATTTACACATGCGGTTTTTAACAAGATTTGTTTTGGTACCGCGCCGACCTCGACTTGTCTCCAGCCGGACAAACTTATTCTAATTTGCGGTCATTACTCTCGATTGTTTTTCTGCAAATTTGACTTTTTGTGGGCGTCGGTTTGTTGTTTATTATACCACAGGTTGCACAACTGCCCAAATTGTTCACGCCCATTAGGGGCTTGCGGTACTTTAGTGTTAGAAATCATAGTTCATTGATATGAATGGTATATGAATGTAGGCTAACTGGCCCCGGGCAAAAATTATGTTGAGGCCGTGCAGCTTTCCTTCTAGAAAAATAATAAAACTCTTATAAGGAGTACGTGCAGTTAGGCACAAGACTATACAATGGTATATTTTTCAGATGTGAAGTAAAAATAGACTTTTAATTTTTCACAACCCAGCAACTATGTTACTTTCTGTAGGCCCCAGCAACGATACGGTGGTGGAAGATATTTCTTAAAATTTGAGAATTTCGTGAAATTTGTTTATATACAGTTCTAGGTACTAAGGTGGTGCGGATTAAAATATTTGTGATTATATACGGTGGTTCAAAAAGTTAACTGTTTTGAAGATAAGGATCAATGGTTTTATGCAAAAAATTCTGAATTTCAGGCGGCTGCTGTAGTTACAGAAATGACTGAATCAAAAAGCATTACCAAAAATTTTAATTATTGTGACTACATTCTAACTAACGCTCGAAATTCCTGCAAGCAAACATCCAGTAATCTAGGTCATAGATATAAAAGAAGGAATTATGGATGAGTTCTGTTGATGCCATGAATAGGTTTGTTTGTGGTTACCTCTAAAATGTTCTTATGCATTTTATCATACTTTTGATTATTAACAAGTATTAAATTTATAATAAACATATCTGCATAGTTAAGGAAGTTATCAAATAAAATAAAAATCGCTTCTTTAAATTATCTCTGTACAATATTGTCGATAGTAATAATACAGCGTTGTAATGAAATATACAGTGATCGCCAAAAAATGAAATGTGAATATTTTTTTGCCGTCCAAAATCAGCATCTGATTTCTTCCATAAAGAAAACTTCACAATCCTCCACATTATTTTGGTATTTCAGTAAGTTACTTTTCCAAATATTTTAGGACTTTAAGCTTGCATTCTTTAAAGTGCTTGCTCTAGTAATATAATGAAACTCCACATTTTCAACCAGTGTTCAAATGATATCAAAAAGATTTACTTTCTTTACATATCTTAATTAAAAGTTGTAGTTAGAAATACATGTAAAGTGAAACGTTAATCTATGAACATCTAATTCAGCTTTTTTAAAGTTATAATGCATCAAGGATGATGCCTTTTAATTCTGGAGTGTAGTGGGATGGACCAATACTGATATAGAGTGATCGCCAAAAAGTTGGCAGCAAATGGGAAACATTTTTATTTCGAGTTTTTTAGAGAATCAAATGCTGGCGATCAAGGGTAGTTGAAAAAAGATTACAAATGGCCCAAATAAAAGTTGTCACGTGACTTCCGTTGTCTGTCAAATTTCATATTTTTTTAAAATAATTACGAAAAATGCATTTACTATCCAAGATAGAGAAAAATTGTATGAAAAAAGTTGTTTAAAATGTGATTTTCTATTTAAATGGGACATGTTAGCTCAAAAATTTGAAAAATCTACATTTTTAGAACATGTGAAACTCATTTAGACAACTGCAAAAGAACATTTACAGCATTTTTGTGAAATTAATTTATCAATAGGGAATAATTAGCATTTTCTATTGTGTTTTCCAATTATATATCTTTAAAGTTTTCACATAAAAATTTTAATTTTGAACGGGACACAACTGCGTTACTTAATGTCACTGGCTGCTTCTGAACACGGTAAAATTAGCGCCTTAGTTTTACCTGAATAGTAAAACATTCGATACAGTTAACCATGACACTTTATTTACTATCTTGAATTACATTGGTGTTTGAAGGAATTCGCTGTCGTTAATGACGCAAATTGTTAAATTGGATTATGTTTTCCCTGATCCACTGCCGATTACTAAAGGAGTGCCACAGAGATCGATTTTAGGTCTACTATTATTTTCAATATATAATACGTCGATCTTTAAGAAACACATTACATTTTCTAAAACACAGATGCCACTCAACTACCATTCCTTTCATATATCTCGTCTAGATACAGCAGTGGAGGAAATAAACTATGATTTACAGTATGTATCACTATGAATAACGTTTCAATTTTTATTGTGTAATATTGGACCACACTTTTAAATACAAAGACTAGTTTGCCAGATACATTTGCCAATCGTATCAATTTCTTAGGAAGGTATATTCCCATAGATCCTATTTAAATATCAAAATTAAAAAAAGGATTTGTAACGCATTTGTTTTATCTCAATTTAATTATTGTAGAGCTGCATATCCTTCAGCAATAAGGCAACTTCACAACGACTTCAAAAAGTTCAAAATGCATGCTTGCGTTTTATATATGGCATTAGAAAGTATGACCATATAACTAGCACATAAATTGGCTGATGATGGATGACTAACAATGTAAATCGTAGAATTTTACAGTGCCTGTATCTTTTTCACGAAATAATTCTTTATAAAAAACCACCATACTTATATAATAAAATTAGAACAGTTGTAGATAACCTGTCTACTCCATTCAGAGGTCTAATTTCTTCTTTTATTATAAACATTGTGGCAATGTTGCTTATATATACGTTTGGTTAGTGCTCTTTTAATAGTATTTTTTGCATAGTAATCATGAAAGTCGTCTTTTTTAACGAAAAATCGTATTGAAGGTACCACTTTTTTTAACGCAAAATCGTGAAGAAAGTACACTTTTTTAACTATTTTATTGAAATGTCACTTTCAATCATTTGCAAATTCATGATAAAAAGTATGACTCTCAAAACTAGTTGTACAATAGTAATTTGATAGGCATTAATTGGGTTTTGTTCTTCAGGGCAGCATTAAAGAACTCATTTTTCTAAGCCAAAATTTGGGAAAAAGTTATTCCTTCACAAAGCAAAAACTGAGGTTAGTGCGTTAGTATGCCAGTTACATACTCACCTCACTTTTTTGCCTTGATAAAGGAATAAAGATTTTCGAAATATCAGCAAAAAAAAAGAAGAGTTTTCTGTTGAATTGCTGCCCTGAAGAACAAAAACTCAATTATTGACTATCTAGTTTAAACAGATAAACTTGCATCTCAATAATGCAAAATACGTAAATCTATAAAATGGCTGTATATTGAAGGATTATTAATTACTGTTGCTGAGCTCCGGACCAAATCTCGTTTTAAGGGGGTTTTAGGGGCAGGGTGCAGTTCGCTCCCGTCCGCAACGCGGCTAAACAGAGGACTAGGTTTTAGTCTTATGTGAAGTTAACTGGTGCTGCTGAAGGGTTTTTTACGGTCATACACACATTTTTTTACATTACACAAGTATTTTTGTGCTAAGTACACACAAATCTTAAATCTGCAAATAACCTAAATTTATACTTTTGTACAAAAAAACATTGTGGGCAAATTTCCAAGTTAATAAGCCGCTTAATTTTCCGGGGAGCGAATAGGGCTATTCACTGGAGCGAATTGGGCTGTCATTAGAAAGCAGCAGGTATACACGGGACCGAACTGGTCTCTTCCGGGTTTTAGACCTGTGTTGGCATAGAGGGTCGCTATACTGGGTGACAATGAGACTAAGACCGTGCCTCTATATCATATAGTTATTAATGAATTTGGATGAAATTTGATGTAATTAAAATGGCCGACTTCCAGTTTCACCGGAAATGACACTAACTTTGGTTTTTTAAATGGGCCACCCTGTATGTTTTATGTTTTTCGGAATCTATGACTCAAATTACACACAACGGTGTTGCCAAATTTGCTGGAATATTCCACAAAAATATTTAATGAAACTATTAATTAATTATTTTTCAGTTTTATAATATAAAGTAGCACATGATGCATATCGTTAGATTGGTAATTAAATTTTATATTTAATGGCAAGATGGCCCTTAGTAGGTTCCATTTAAAAAAAGTGACTTTTTCTTAAAAAACATGTTTGGCAAATTTTATTATTTCAATAAGGGTTTGTTATTGACTTAATTGATAAAATAGCTATTATTATGAGTTACTAGAGTCACTTAGAACAGATTTCCCCCAGTTACGGCCTTCTAGGGTAAAAAATAAAATTTGAAAACAAATTGTTGTTTGTTTAAAAAATGAAAACTTTGCAAAACCGTTGTATGTCATTTGACTCGTAGATTCCGAAAAACATGAAATATACAAGGTAATCCATTTAAAAAATCAAAGTGGTGTCATTTCCAGTGAAACCGGAAATGGTCTATTTTAACTATATCTGTCGGTCAATCAGAAAGTATGTCTAGTATCTTCATATAAAATTTTATCCAAATCTATTCATAAATAATGAAGATAGAAGCATGGCCCTTGTCTCATTGTCACCACGTGCATAAAAGGCAGTCGTGGGGCCAATTTTTATACTGACCTAACAAAAAATGCGACTCTTATTAAAACGTGACATACAGTGAGTTAAATTAATTGTGGGTAGGCTTGGAATTAGTGTGTATGAGATTTGTGGTAAAAACCGTCGGGCTTCTATTTTATTGTTTACCTGTATCGAGATTTTATATGTCTCTGATATCTGTGTGTGAGGTCTGTGTCCTCGTTATAGCTAGACTAGAGATAGGCGCGTCAGCGAGTATGTGAAAACGTCACGCTCGTTTCACGCTTGCTTTAAACACTCAAATTTAGGCACGCTCACGCTCACGTTTACTCGGATTCACGACGGGACCCTACACTCACGACGTGATCCGCAGCTTTTATATGAAAATTGAAATTCATATAAAAGAAAATGTTCAAATTTAAAATCGATAAATGACATGCAACAGAAATAAATACTACAAAATAAATAATTTACGTTATAATTTGCAATCAGAATAGTAGACACAAAAAGAAATATATGAAAATTGACTACAATAGCTTACAACAAGGGTTAAATACTGATATCTTGCAAAAATTTATTCCTTGCAACCATTTTCAAAGACATTACTTTTAATACCAAAAGCTGTTATTGGAATTTACGTTTCCCTTACTGATACGAGTATAAGAAGGTATATGTTGCTAGGCAACACTTTGAGTTCCTAGATTTAAAAGTACTTTTACTTCCGGGGAACTAATAGTTATTTGTTTCGTTAGTACAAAAAATGCATGATTTCGGGACAAGTAAGACAGATCACCGGACGAAGCGCAGCGTCCCCGAAAAACGCATTTTTTGTGCGAATGAAACATACTATTTTTTCTCCAACTACTCATAAATTCGGTAATATGACTTATTATTTAGAATCAAACATTGTAGGTTATATTGCAGAACTGTCATCGCTCAAATAAACAATCACTATACAGGGAAAATAAACAACAACGACGGCGAATGCCGAATATTGACGAAGCGTTTGTTTTTTATTTAAAATTTAACATATAAAACCCTATCTTGCGTCAATTTTTGTACTAGTGCAAGTATGAATCGAAAAGTGTACAGTTGCCAAGGTAATTGGTGAACATCCCGAAATGTCTTACTTTTTATACAAAATTATTCGACAATATGGCGTCTTATTCGTGTGATTGGAGAATAAAGTAATTTTTACTTGGTCGCCTACAGACGCAGACACTCGATTGACTGTAGACACAACATTCACAACACAACACAGGTGCGAAGCTCCGTCGCTGCAGGCTGCTACACAGAAGTACAATGACCTCCTGCTCCAGCTCTAGAGCGGGGGAGCGGGGCACCCCTGCAGTCTGTTATTAGTTACTAAGTATTTAACATGAAATTAACGTGAAACGTGAATCACGCCTTAGAAATGTTCACTCACATTCACGGCCCAATTTTTAAATATTACTCACGTTCACAACGGGATCAGCCGTGACCCAGCGTGACCCGACTGTTTCACGTCAGGCGCCCATCCCTAGCCCAGAGGGTTATATCGATGGGCTTGAAAATTAATATCTACGCTTTTAATATAATGTTGAAAGGAGTGATTTTTGGCCAATATCGAGCAACCGGAAGTGATACTTTGCTCTTATGTTTTTTCATTTTCCGGTAAAATCTTATACTTGTTTGATGAAAATAAAATTCTTTAGATCATATAGTATTATGTACAACTTTTGTTTATAAGGTTTTGTTGTAAAACTATAGCTTTCGAAAAAGCGCAAAATTACTGGTAATTTAAAAAAAAATCTAATTGTAATTTTTCATAAACAAATAAATTCTCCAGAACAAGATCATTCATTATGCAATTAGCTACAACTTGTGTGTACAAAGTTTTTTGTAAGTATAGTTCCAATTACATTTTTATAAAAATTTCCTCAACATTTCTGTAATTTTTTGATAAAAATGAAATTCTCTAAAATCTATAACCTACTTAACGAGTGTCCCAAAACTTTACTATTGAGTAGGTACCGAAAATAGTTTAGAATTTATGAATGCAGCTATTCTCTCTCTCTCTCTCTCTCTCTCTCTCTCTCTCTCTTTACTCGTTGCTCATTGCTGAGAATCGTGATCTCGTTGGGTTTCTCTTATATTATTTACAGTATAAGTTTACTTAAAAATCAAATTTCAACTTAGACTTTTAAGAATAAACATAGTTGCATGCATAAATTAGGAATTAATTTCAGTGCTTACCGGATAACGAAAGTTTAGGGACACCCGTTGTATAACAGCTCAATAATTATGTGTCATTCCCAATTTATGTTCTACTGTGACACTAAAAGCTATATTATAAACACTGGAGTTAACGGTTGCCCCTATTTTTTGTTGAAAATGAAAATATAAAGCAGCAAGGGCAGAATTTTTCTATTTTTTGAGGCCAGTTCCAATAGGGCACTTAATGGTCGTGTCCTGTGACATTTTCACGCTACCAACTTTACTTATTATAATAATGTTTACCAAAATAATTTTCTAAGAGTCTAATAGTCTCATAGGACCGTTATACAACGGCTATTATTTTGTTGTTATACTAAACAGCAAGTAGTATACGATAAGCTGAACTTTCGGTAATAGATAACAAACCCGAAAACAAGTAAAAATAGGTTGATAGCGCAAAAAATAAATATATCAACCACTTTGAGTGTCAACTTGTCCACTAACCACAAAAATCACAGACATAGATCACTTGTTCATTCCCTGTACACTGTTCGTGTACTCATAACCTGCACATTGCAGCCTGGATTCTGGATTATTTTCTGCAGACCAATGAAAACTTCCATCCAGAAAACCAGCAATCTGCGCCATCCCGAGTTGGAACTTCTTGAGGAATGTCTAGATCAGAGTCGCCATTATTATCAATCAAGGAAATGTCTTCATTGTCTGAAATTTGTTCACCTTGTACTCTGTTGAAATTAAGGTTTCTATTTCCTCTCCCACATCCTCTTCCTCGTTTTTCACTTCCATCAGCAACTCCATCCTCGTCCTTTGTCTGGCTGTCGTGTCTTTCCCTTTGATTTCTCAGACTGCATTAGACCTTGTTTGTAAGATAAAGAATTTATCACAGCAGACTAGCTTTTCTCACGGAATTTTACTGACATTTTCTTCTGAATGGTGGGTACAGGGCTGATGCCCATTGATCTAACATCTGGGTTCACTGAAATGGACGAATGACTAGGTTGTTCCAGTATTATTGGCGGTGCAGAAATGCAGTGTGCGACCGAATCTGCTTCTTGGGGCTGTGGAGTGGTCAACGCCGGAACAAATGGCTTCCACATTAGGCTTCTCTGTATTGGAAGCGTGAAGCCACAATGAATTCTGAGTTTTGAAAAATATTCCTTTTGGGGGCATAAAGGCCATTGCCAATCTCTGCAGTCTGGTACTTAACGTAAGCCTTTTCAAACAGATCTCTGGTTTTCTCTAAACCATACTCTAACCTCTTCGCTGTAATATGCTTTAAGGGGGGGCATGAAAGTACAGTCCAAACTCACGAACCATTTGCTAAATACTTACGTGGGATTGAACCCAACCCGATGGAAGAACAGTGAGAATTGTTCTAGGAGGCTACCCTCTTTCCAGAACTGTGCTCATATTAGTGCGAGACAATATCACCAGTGTTGGGTTAAGCATTGATGCGCTCATGAAAACTATCACGCTGATCGAGGAAGCTCTTTCAGTTGAAATTGTGGCTCCAATATGCTGTTATCAACGCAGTCCGATCACTAGACTGTGTGGTCTGAATGATTAACACACCTGTCTGATCGACGTTCCAGATTCTATCTGGTGTGTAGGCATTCTTTTCTAATTCTTGTGTATAAATGTGTAACTTGGACACATTCGCTTTGGTGAAACCTAAGGCCCTTCATACGATGTGCCAGTTGGTTTTCCCACCGATGATTGTACTTTGTGTCTTCTGAGAAACAGCTTTAATCATTCCTGTTCATCCCCCTGATTTCCAAAAGGAGGCTTGAAATTATTTTTATTGCTAAACTTAATGCCATATTTCTTCATCCATTCTTCTTATTTCTAGTTTCCTCAATCGTGCCTTACATTTTTGCGTACCCCACTTTGTTACAGTGTCAAATTAACTTATCGACACTTACGACTGTGTGAGTACCAAATAACTAGACAAGTCCGGGAAATGTGCACGCTCACCCTGAAAATCCTAAGAAACAGCCTAAAGGTCTCGGCTCAAATACGCTCAGGGAGATGGGCCTGGTTCAAAACGGTACGTCACAGGGCAAGAGTGTTGAGGTATATATAGGGTGTTACCAAATAAATGGGCGCCACAAGATCCAAATCAGGAGACCCACTTTTAACCGAACCTTGACGGTCAAACTGGGCGAAAAATACTCAAATAACTATTTCTGGAAGCCACCGCGCAGCGACAAACACTACAACCCACCTGCAATGCTCATCCGCCACGTTCGGGCCCCACTTTACATTGATCGTAACATAGTGACTCAGTTAGCCTGTAAACAAACATGTACAAGACACAAAGGGAAAATCATAAAACAGTACAATCAATACTTCTATTGGGCCACTTCACAGGGCCTAACTTCAACTTACAGTGGTACCGATGTAATCGTCACTTATATCAGTTTGTAAGAAAAGGCGAAAGGCAACTTAACGGGAGGCTTCACCCACTTGGCGAGACATGAACGAGAAGAGGCTGCAGCAGCACGGAATCAAGAAAAACACAGAAACTCTGGTAAATCAGCACCAAAGGAAAATCTGAGGTCTCCACGCCGGAGCGCGGAGACGCCTATACAACCTGCAACGTCGACTGCTTTATGCTACGGCCCGAGGCTAAATGACTCGACCGACACTAACAACCAAGCTTCGCGCGATCGGGGCGACCAATCCCGAGCCAAGGACAACGTCACACCACTGCAGCTGCCTCGATTAGAGAAAGATCGACAGCGGATCTAAATAAAAATTCGGGGAGATTTTCTCACTCGCTTTCACGAGCTAAATTTTAAGGAACTTAGAAAACAGACGCTCTACAATAAAAAGGGACACGTAGCTGCATAAAGTGATAAATCGAGAGCCACGTGCGGACTAGGACATTGCGTGATGCGGAAAGCTGCCGTAAAAAGACACTATGATGCCGAAACGGGTCTGAAATACAGGCCGACTCGCCAAATATGTACCAAAACGGTTCTAAAGGTTTATTTAATTATCGAAATTACGTAAAGATAGAGAATGTCTGATAACTTTCTTCCACGGGGACTGCAATGTGTTTCGGCCATCTGAAGGATTACTTCAAATTATTTTAGTAAAAACCAATATTGTTTTAAATTGGTCCTACTTAGAATTTCTTGTTCCAACTATAGACCCGTATCTGACTTTGGTCACCTATTTCTAATAGATAATTTAACAAGAGAAGAACACAAACTCCTGAGTTTTATAATATTTTATATCAAAGAAGATTATGTAAACCCAACAATGCGGGACTACTAAAATGGTACAATTTTGTAAAACACTTAGAAATAAGGTTAGCACCGAGACGCTAATTAAATTCATTAAAGTAATTTCTGTACCAAGCTTCATTTATGGAAGCGAATACTGAATCATTACACAGAAAGATGAACGTAGAATAGCAACTGAAATGAAATTCCTACGTTAACATAGCAGGATTTAATATTCGCAAAAGAAAAAGACAAATCGATATAGCAAATTGACTTAATAGCAAAATAAATGAAAATAGACGACAATAATGTTAACAGCTGGTAAGAATGAAGAATCTATAGGTAGACCAACAGAACGATAGAAAAAAAACAATTAAATACAACAATGCATTCGTAGTAACGCAAATGATTTCATAAGTAGAAAAACTCTTGGCAGATAATCCTTTACATTTAATATAAAAACGGTGAAATCGAGTCAAATAATCAAGGAAAAAAGAACGAATAAAAGCATTGATAATATTTCTGATAGGAACACGGCTATTTTTGGAAGATAACAAGAATTTTTTAAAAAACAAGGATTAATTTTAGAACCGGAACCTTTGACTAAAACGGTATTTATGATATACAGGGTGATTTTTCTATCGTGTAACATACTTGTAGGCAACACTTCTTACACGTGCATGCAGTAAACTTTACTTTTTTTAAATAATAACTTATTTTTAATATTAAGCATGCTTTGGGAACCCAAATGTCAACTGACGTTTTGTTACTTAAATAAAATGTCATCTTGTCAAAACTGTAATAGTATTCGCAATGTATTCAAATGAAGGAAAAACGGATATGATGTTGATTTTGGGAGAATGCCGAGGAGCGGCAGATTTAGCTGTACGACGATATGAGCAAAGGTATCCAGACATATATCATCCATCGCATAACGCCTTCAGGCGTTTGGATAGGAAATTGCGCAAGTACGGGCCAATTTAAAAAGCCAAAGATGAGACAACAACATGTCATTACCGTAGAAAACGAAGCCGCAGTTATCGAAGAAATTACTGCAAATCCCTATACAAGTCAACGGGCGATTGCAACAACAGTAGACATTAGTCAAACATCAGTTTACAAAATTTTAGCAACAAATTAATTTCACCCATACCATGTCACATTAGTACAACATCTTAATGAAGAAGATTATCCACATCGGGCAAATTTCCTCCATTTCTTAAGAAACAGAGTTACTGGTAATCCCCAGTTCTTAAGTCATGTTCTCTTTTCTGATAAAGCGTCATTTAGCAATACTGAGTGCGTAAATAGACACAACTGCCATTACTACGCGCAAAACAACCCGCATTTTCAGAGAATTTTTCGCATTTAGAGGCTTCATGTATCTAATGTAGAGGAATTTTAGATAGTGCGATAACTGTTTGGAGCAGTATAGTTGTCGTGAAGTTTCTTAATATATCTAAAGTAACCACTTTGATCTTTGTTTACTAAAAAAATGTAATGTTTACTAAGATATCTATGAAATGCATGTAGTTGTAGCATGTGTTGCCTATCTAGTTGTTACACGATAAAAAAATCACCTTGTATATAAAAAAATAATTTAAAAAAAATGTTTCGCATGTTTGAGGTTTTTGAACTTCGTTCGCTCACCTACCTTCATAAATTGTCATTTTAGCACCTAATTTGCGTATTTTAACTTACAGATTTTAAAATGTAAACTGAAGAAGACGTAAAGTCGAAATATATTTTTACAATATTCATTGTTTTTATATTAAATGTAAAGGATTAGCTGCCAAGAGTTTTTCTACTTATGAAATAATTAATTAAATAGCTGTAATATTAACACAAATAAAACTTCATGGCGGAAAAAGAAAAGGAAGCAAAAATCAAACATAAAACAAAAACAACCAGTTCGAACAAATTTCAAAAACAATTGACAAATGTTGACTCTTGCAGGATTAACATTTATATAATTAAGCGTTACAGACCTTCTAGACCCGAGGCTTGTTTCGTTATAGATCTCTATTGCCTCTTATCTGTAGCTGCCATCCACCAGTCCTGACGTTTAATTCATTCAGGTCTTCCTTCACCGCATTCAGCCATCTGCTCTTGGGTCTTCCCCTTCTCTTTTCTCCTGCGCCCCGTATCTTTATCCGTCTTTTCCATATGTGGAACTTTATTGCTTGGGTAATACTAGAATCTCCCTAGAGTTGCATTATTTCTGCATTTGATTTCCGCTGCCATTGCACCTCCACCATCAGCTTCATTGAAACTTTGAACATGAATGATAAGGGTGCAAACTGTTTTGCTGTAGAATGTTTCACAAGGTCATTTGTTCTAGCTCTCTAGTACTTCTGTAAGTCACCGAACTGTACCAGCAATGTGCAATGTGCATGTTCGCAATTCTTTCTATTGAATAAAAGCCAACACGGAATTTGCAAATGAAGTTAAAAAATGCCATTCTTTGTACTCGTAATTGTGCAGTTTTACATGATAATCTACATTCAGAGGCCACGCAGTTCTCCAACCTCCTGCAGTATTATCGTTTTACTAGCCCACGTTGTTTCTTAATATTGAAATGCTAGTTGCTAGTAATGCTAGTGTTGTTCCTAAATAAGGTAATGCAGTTTCATGGCTCGATGAAGTTCCCATCTCAAGGGCTTGCGTTTTTGTTACGGTTTCCCATAAGTACGGCACTGACTGCTTAGCTACACCTTGTATGCAGTCGGCGTCATAAAACCGATTAATCACGAGAAATGTGGTGTACGAAGGATACACCAAGTCTGTTTACAGAAACGTCAGCTTGTTAATCTTACAGCAGGTTAAAATGAGCAGCAATATGTCTGTTTGTTTTGACCTGACTTGTTTTGGTGGCATGCAAATAGCAGGGGGCGTCATCGGCGCCGGCATTAAGACTACCATTTTCCAGACGGGAAATTCCTCACAAATTAATAACTGGCATTTCGAAATATCTCACCTTAGCTCCATCTGCCTTCTGCGTCTTTGTTGTCGGCGAACAGGTTTGGAGGAAGTAAGCAAACGGCTTTATCTAAAATGTTTCACAAAGGAGAGCAAATTTCTTTGCAGCGTAATCTTTGTTTATTACATGAGATACCTACAGTTTTTGCGACTTTCGCAATTTTCAGCGAGCGGCGTGTAGTTTTACAGAATCCTGAAAATGAGGAATTATAAACATCCGAGATTGGATGTTTGTTTGTACAGGGAATCCTCTGCGCTTGTTTACTCCTGAACTTTTGCTATTAATTATTTATACACCTGTTGCATTAATGAAACTTCCCATAAATACCCGATAAATGCTGTTGATAATCACGGACGCTTTCCTGGTTAGATAGCTTTGGGAACCGCCAAAAAGTAGGCATCAAATGAGAACAATTTTCATAGTTGATTTTACAAAAAAACGTTTTACGGCAATAATTTGTGCTTGTCGCATTTATCCCCTATCAGATATAATGAGTGATTTTTCATTAATTAGAAAATGGTGTTTTTCGAAATTGTCAAAATCCAAAATATGACTTTTTTCGAAAATTAAGTAAGGTTTCAATGAGATTTCTTAGCATGTGTTAGTTTTAGCTAACTGAACAATCTCAAGGTCAGAAATCAACTGTTTTTTTTAACTTTCGCAAAAATTTTATTTATTAATTTTCAAATATTTTTCAAAATTTCACACCCAACATTTCATTTTAACATTTTTTATTAGTTACCGAAACGTAATATGTTCGCATAATATTTACGTTTTTGATGTAAGGCGCTTTTTTGGAATAACTTTTTCCAATGTTAATAAATTAATTTTACAAAAATCCTGTAAATATTCTTTTACAGTTGTCAAAATGACGAGATATTTCTTTATTCAGTTTATATATACTAAAAATTTAGAACTTTTTTCAAAATATTGAACCAAAATTTAGTATTAAGATAGAAAATCACATTTTACACAACTTCTTTGGTAAATGTTTTCTCTATCTTGTCTAATAAATACATTTTTCGCAATTATTTAAAAAAAATGTAAAGTTTGACAGATAACGGGTGTAATTTGACAACTTTTGTTTGGCCCAATTCTAATGTTTTTCAACCACTTCCGATCGCCGGGGTTTTGATTTTCCAAAAAAACTGTAAATCTAAATTTTTATCATTTATGCCAACTTTTTGACGATCACTGTATAATATGGAATTATTAATTCCCACTGACATTTTGAATGATTTGAAGTATTTGCTATAGAATTTATAGGCAGTGCAAAGTTGAGGCAATTTATTGTTATGTTTAAGGGCTTTAGAGGAGAACCTCTAAATTAATATTTGTAGTAATTGCAGATTGTAGAAACAAATACTTTTAAACATTCCTGTATGTTGCATGGCTCTATTATCTCTCCTATTCTTATTCTGAATTTTTATTTCTGCTTATGGTTCTACGACGTGTATTAATGTGTGTCTAATTGGAATTTTGTGTATTTTACCTTATTGTTTCGGTATAAAACACGGACAATCGAAACAGAAGTCCGATAGCTCAGTGGGAAGAAAGGGCCGATTCTATATTTTTGTTGGCTCGCCGAGCGTCAAAATAGAGTCGTACAAGAATAAAGGCGGTGCAGATGCATGTATGAACCTTACAGTCTAATCCCGCCGTGGCGTCACACTGGCGTACCAGACAAAGAAATATAATTTGGGTGCAATGACGCAATCTACAACTTATTTACAATTTTAGTTGCCTTTAACAGTTCTGCATCTGCACAAAATGCGCATTGAATAAAACAAAGCAAAAAAACAAAGCCTAAGTTATTCACTGAAGGCGATCATTACTTTAACTTCATCGTAATTTAGTGCTCAGTATTTAGGGCATGCATATCAAGCAGGTATTATTTGGAAGATCCTTTTCTCATGTGACAGTTCCGTTAAGCAGCTAGCGGCAAAATTCATTTGTGCGGGAGGACATGTCGTTGCGACAGAGTTGGGGTGCTGCTCAGGGGTCGATGCTATGGCCATTGTAAGAAGTGCAAATAGGTTAATCTAAAATAATTCGAAGGTGAAGTGTTTCATGGAATTATCTCATGAGATGCGGTACGTCAAAGACACTTTGAGAATGGTTCACTGGTCCCTTTTTGTGAATTTGGCAATATTGAAAAGCCAACTTGGCGGGAATTTGTAACTGAGCACGCGGTGTCTGTTGGCAAGCTTTAGCATCAACCACTTTCTTTCTCCGCCTGGGTTGGGCATAGTGAATAATTAACGGTGCAGCTTTTCAAACATTTCGACTAGATAAATATCGACACGAATACATTTTAGCAGATACGTCTTCGTTAAAGTTTTTGTATCAAGAGTAAAAGTTGGAACAATGTTGCAATCAAATTCTCAGCGTAATAAGATAGTTTTTCTATAATAACTGAAGGGATCCCGTTTCAAATTTAACTCCACGTTAATTAGTTAAGCAGTTTTTTGTTAATATATAACAAAATTTTGCGAGTTTAGCTGTAATTGTTAAAATATTTATAATTATCGAAAGTTATTATTTTAACCTCGACGCATTTTATGATAAGTTTTGTATTTAAAATTGTAGTACTTCTACGGGGAGGTGTAAAGTAGCCTCAGTAATAAGCTATAGTTGCATAAATGTAGTCAAATAGTTCTATAAGCCAGCTAGAGAATATTGGAAATATAGGGACAAATATTTTAACTTAACATTTAGTTCAAATTCAATGTCACCCCAAGTAACTACCATACCCGTATGATCGAAAACTTTTATCCTCTACAAGGCCGTGATTTTTTTTACAATGTAATGTATGTTGGCAGTGATGAGTAAAGCTGATAATTATATGCATTCAAATGTACGAAAATATGCGCATATATATGCATACAAATTGTTGACTATATGCACCCAAAGTTACAATGTATGCACATAATATGCATACTTTTTGGAAAAAAAGTCGAAGTATCCTAAATATTGTATTTTTTTTTTAAATTTGTTTCTCACTTGTAAACATCAACTTATCAAGTCACTGTATTCACTTTGTAAATGTCTCTTAACTGGCTAGCCTGTAAAATTTTACAGGCTAGCCAGTAAAATTTTACAGGCTAGCCAGTAAAATTTTACACCCATGCTCATAGATAAACGATAGCGTCCAAAGCCAGAGTTGTCTTCCTTAGTAGGTGTCATATTGATGAATTTAGTTGCTTGTCAGTTTGACATTGTCAATAAATGGTGAATGTATAGTTATTTACAAGTGAGGAACAAATAAAGTATTCAACAATACACGCCCGGTAACGGGTTTTACTGGCTCCAGAAGGTGACTGGCGAGCCAAAAGCAAGCCAGTCATGTCCTTCTGTCCGCTAGTAAATACCCTTTTACCAAGCGAGTAATGTTAAATACTATCATTATTTTGTATGAGTATATCTATTTCTCTAATTTTTATTCAAAGACGTCATTCATTTTAACCTTTGACTATATGTTAACCATGTTTCGTCTATCAACGCCAACTTTACATTGTAAGTTAACATAAAAATGAGATTTCCCCTAGCCCGGCTAGTCTATTATTCACCCAACACTCCAAGTTCTGCTCTTGAAGTGGATTGTATGCTGGCTGATTCCTTATACATCGCTTCTATGGGAAAAGTGGGGGTTGCTGGCAGTCCAAGTTTATATAGTCAAAGATTTTAATAGAGAATTCCCTTTTCCTCTATTTATTTTGATACGCGCACTGCACTCCAGCGACAGAAAGTGAAAGTATATATCTCAGTACTACACGCATATTTTATTAATAAATTTAATGAAATTTTACAGAATGTTTTATACTGAATGCAACGTGGTGCTTTGTATGGTAAATAGAGGAAATTACTTTAAACAACTGTAGTTGTTTTTGTTATTAACATTTTTATATATGCAACAAAAATGTTTGTATTTGATAAAATGTCATTACTGATAGATATAAAAGCCAGGGACAGGGATTCGATCACTTGGAGCGCGAGCTCAAGTAAAGTCCTCTTCATGGCACGGAGTTCCTGTGTTCTTAGGCGGACCTGGTGGTTGACGTGGAGGCCGAACAGATGGCAGCTGGCAGAGACCCACTCTGGTCAGCAAGCAGCTGGAGCAGACCTGGAGCTTGGGGCGTCTTGATGCCGCGCAGAGGATCGCTGGTGGAAACACTTCGGCGGCACGCAGCTGGTGCGGGCGAAGCTTGGGGCGTCTTGAGCCGTGCAATGCACCTCTGAGGGCGACACAGCCCGGTTGCCGGCGGCTGGAGCGGACCTCGAGCTTGGGGTGTCTCGCGGCGCAGCCAGACGTCGGCTGCTTGTATTGGCTAGCATGCCGCACATAGGACATCCGTGCTTTAAAGCCGGGGCGCTGCGCTGAGGCTGTAGCTTGTCGGCCGCATGATTTGAAAATGCGAACTCGAAAGCTTGAAGTGTTGGCTGGCGTTGAGGATCGGAAGTGAGCCGCACGGTGGTTCATGCTGGGCCGCACTTAGGGGTGCGAGCTCCAGGAGGTGACCGCAGGCAGAGCCGAACGTAGCGGTTCGTGCTTCTAATCCTCGGTGATCTGGGATGTTGAGGCTTCTATTCAGCCGGGGTCGCACAAAGATGGTGCGGCAGCGAGAGCTGGTGAGCAAACTGGTAGATTCGACTGCTGAAGACCAAGAGCGAACTGGTAGATTATACTGCTGCGGCTTCCCTTCGATGATTTCCTTGTCCGAAAATTTCCCTGTTTATAAAGGGAACTCGCGGCTTTGTCCCCTGATCCCGTTCCCATTGGCTACAGGGTGCGAAAGCCTGGGCGCGTTCCTCTTTATTCGGAACATTTTTACGCTACTTAATCGGCGTCTCAAATTAGCGGCCTACTTTTGTCATCATTGTGCTTCTGGCAAAAAGACGCGTCTTTCGATACGTCACTCGAGTGGTTTCGGCGAAATTGACCGTGCTTCGAGATTTCATACCTGAGCTTTTTAGCTTCCGTGCTCGGCGTTGGGTTTTCGTTCGCCTTGTCGCGGGGATCCAGTAAATTCCCTATTTCACGGTGAATCTTTTGATACCAAATACGAAGGGGTTGCTGCTTGCGTTTCTTTTAATTATTAATTTTTCCGCTCGCGGCTTATGGCGCCTACCAGGCGGCACTCGCCTTTGCCCCAGCGGCTGGTCTTTTACAACTTGTCAGTCCTGGGAGCTTAGCGCGGCGAACCCGCGTTTAGAGAAATTCCGCCTCATGAGACGAGCTCTGGAATGTGTGATTTTTTTTTGTTTATTTTTCAGCGCGCTCCGCGCGTTGAACCCTTTTGATTGCGGGCTTGCTGTTATTTTCTTGCTCTCAACCTCCTCTTTCGGTTGATACCAAATACGGTATTTTAATTCTTCTTCTTCTTTGTGTACCGTCCCCTAGCGGAGGTTGGATATCATCATTGCGATTTTTATTTTATTTCCTGCTGCTTTAAATAGTTCTATTGAGGAACAACCGAACCATTCCCTCAGATTCCTCAACCACGAAATCCTCCTTCTCTCCACACTTCTTTTTCCTCTTATCTTACCATGTATTATTACCCTCAATATTTCATATCTGTCATCTCTCGTAATATGTCCCAGGTATTGCAATTTTCTCTGGCAGGAAATTGAAAACCGTCCGGCATGTGACCGTTGTTGCTAATCAAGACGGCCTTGAATTTAGCTGTGTTTCTGCCCCTTCAAATATCAAAGCGGGATCGATGGCGGTTACTGACAGATGAAGAAAAAAACGATTTTTTTTAATGGGCCGGGATTTGACGAATGGAAATAATACACGGCCATTGCTCGGATTTCAGGATCGTATCATGTGAAATCGCTAGATTTTCGTGGTCGTTGGAGATTGTGGAAATTGTACCCACATTTTCTGGTCTAGAACCATAGACTTTAACACTGAGCGATCTATACTGCTTTGAGCATGTAACGTATTTCAATATTATCTAACGTTTTTAGAACTATATTAAATAGTTTTATAATTTATTATACTGGAATATTGCTATATTTATCTGAATGTGTAGGCACTACCTTTCAAATAAGCTATTTCCTTAGATTTATCATGATTTAAGAAATATTTAGAAGTCTGGGAATTTGTCAGACATACAATGCACAGTCTTTGTTGATAATAAATTCTAAACGTTGATTTAAGACGCAATATGTACCGTTAGCAAACGATGCTTAAGGAAAAGCATGTAATACTCCCGGAATCAAATGTTGAATACCAATCCACAGAAAGAATGTAATACCACAGCTATACCCATAATCCGGTCTGTAAATTCCCTGTTATTAAAACTGGGCAATAACAAGCAAAAATTTAATTTCATCTGGCGAGTGGATTACCTATCTCCCGCGCTGTGCCCTAATTTGCTTGGCTTTCGTCGACGCTGCATTAATTATCGAACTCAACAATTCAATGTTTCTCCTATTAGTGCTCGTCAGCGTAGACGCACATATTGAATGCTGTCCAGTCGAAGGTCTCAATCAGCACTGTCGCTACAGTTATTAAGGGAGTGGACTGCATCGAGAATTCCGAAACTTAGTTTCAGCTAATCGAAAAACGTCGAGCAATCAGGGCTAAGTCTGTTACAGTTTGCAAATTGAAAATCAGTTTCGCAACGACTCCTGAATTGTTAGTACTCTCGGCTAACATGAAAATAATTAATAAATTTATGTGGCTCTGCTTAGTGTAGCAGCTATCCGTTTCAAAAATGTTCTGCCACGTGGAAGTTTAAATTAAAACTACAGTGGCGTAACAGCTGCTTTGAAATATTGTATGAAAGTTATAATTAATTATTCTTGGCGAAAATTAATCTTATAACAAATTTTCGTTCGAAATCTTAGCCAAGTTGCTAGCTTTCCCGAAGTAATTATTTGCATTTTTTTCACAATATTTTCTTTGTTATGTATTATACATTCCCTGTATACATTGAATCATTGAGTTCCTAAGATCTATTTTAGTTCTTATGAGACTCCAATGCAATGTATTAGTACACTACCAAGTTGTTTATATTCCCCCTTACATTGTGTAATACAGTTTTTAATTTTTTGTAAATAATGTATTTGCTGTTGTACTTTGTAAATTTCTAAGAATACTTAAATTTCCATTTAACTGCAAAAGTTGCTTGGAATAAAGATGGCTCGCCACAGTCAAAACAAACTGTAATTTGAAATACAAAGCCGGGTAATTGGTTAGCCGCCACTTGAGGTATCTGCCAGAATCGAATGGGGCTCTCGCCAGTAAGATTCCCCCTGCCTCCAAAAAATGTGTGCAGCTTCCAGATATGACTTACCTTATTTTGCAATTTATGAAATGCGTATCTTACTTCCGCTTTAAACAAAAATCACACAGCATGAAATTTGTGGCGGTTATATTAAAGTAGCACGCATGAAATACGATTAGGCGGGCTTCAGCTGAAGGCCGGTAACCGTTATAAATGAAATCTCTACCTGTGCTGTGACGTCACGTACGCTATACAACAATTCCTGGAGGAAATGGATATCGATAGCCTGGAGATAAACTCGTATTGCCCGCGCTACAACGAGAATATACTGAAAACGTGGGTTCCCTAAACAGATTCTTAAATATCAAGCGAGGTGCATCGCTTAGCTAATATGTACGTATAACATAGCCTGAATGGCGGTAATTTACAACATGCCTTACTTAACTAATATAACATATTCAGCTTGACTAGAAATGCAGCAGTTTAGTTGGCTACGTTGAAGGCAAATACCAGGATAAGTCAACGCTTGACCCATATTTGTCAAAGGAAGACGGACAGTTTCAGTTCAAGATGTTGGTGTTCGGCGCCGAAAAGAAGCGTTTATATTAGGGGTGCGTCGTGGTTCAGAGCGTCGCTTGTGAGCTGTACTTTGGGAATTAATGAAACCGACAATGTCGAAATTGCCTCCAAGGACAGTTAATGCCAAAATGCACACACCTCGTTTGTGGGACGTTCGTTGACTGACTCTTCGCATGAAGTCTCTGTGCGAGAGTTCGACGAATTGCTAATTTTTTCTTCGCGTGTATACATTAGCAGTAGCGGCCGGAACTTTTTAAACTGACCTAACAATATGGAAGTTTTATTTTCATTTGCGACTTTTGCATTACGGAAAAAAATTACTGTACGGTTATGTATTCTATCCTCCAATCTAACTGGCGGAACAGAATGCTAATATAGTACGGCTTTAAAGATCGTCTTTTGTATCGAGTATTCTATGCTCTCGGTGATTGTTAGTCCTTTGTAAGTATCCCTGTATAGTTTCGTCCTTTTCCTGGTGTATTAACACTACTAGAGTATTTTTGTGAAGTTATTGCAGTTTCTTTGTTATTGTGAAGGTGGTTTCTGTTTTTGTAAGGCCTGTAGAAAGAAAATAACTTTAGTAGGTATTTTATGACGATACATTTCGGGAAATAATTACTACGAAACTATATACGATACGTTATCTGTTTTATACTAAATGATATCTAACTTGATGGGTTTATACAATGTAATGACACACATTTGCAACAATGCTTACATTAAAAGTTATACTAGGTTAACCTACAACTTTCCTTCTATTCTACCGTAACAATTATTTTAATGTAATTTAATATTATTACTGTTCTTAGAACTTAAAATTGTACCTATTTGCAAACATTTTCCAAATAGTACTATTCCTATAAATATTGCTAGGAAAGACGCTGCCCCCATCTGCTAAAACTTGTTCTGCTCGCTAGAAATAAAAAGAATTGCATCCTTTTTCTTTGTAGATAGTCTATATTGCAATGGATAGCTCTGTTTGTCTCTAATTAGCTATATTATTAATTAATTTAATTGTTACATTAGAACAAAATCCGAAATGCACAATCCTCTGTTGAATATTATTATTGTATTTGAACTTTGCCTGTCATTTTATTAGGCTGGTTAAAATGTGACCTGTAGGTACTAGTTTACTGCACAACATAAATGGTCATATACCCTTCTCAATATTTTATTTAGCTGCAATTAATTTGAAAAAACGCTAGCTCAGTAGAACAATAACTCTTTTTTCTACAGCCGTGATTTTAAACTGTTTCCAAGGGTCATATGCGGCGTGCTTTATGTTGTCTATAAAACACGCCATTCCATTTAAAGCACGGAGTACTTTAAGAGTTTATAAAACCTTATTTGTGAAGATTAAAAGTACAGTTATTATATCGGACCGATTTGTATGCGGAGCCCCTAGTACCCGATTGGAGAGGGGCGGAGCCCGATGGCCTCCTTGGAGAGGGGCGAAGCCCCGAGGGCACCCTTGGAGAGGGGTGGAGCTCCAAGAACCCCCTTGGAGAGGGGCCGAGCCCTGAGGGCCCCCTTGGAGAGGGGCCGAGTCCCGAGGGCCCTCTTGGAGAGGGGCGGAGCCCGATGGCCCCTTTGGAGAGGGGCGGAGCCCCGAGGGCACCCTTGGAGAGGGGTGGAGCTCCAAGAGCCCCCTTGGAGAGGGACCAAGCCCTGAGGGCCCCCTTGGAGAGGGGCCGAGCCCCGAGGGCCCCCTTGGAGAGGAGCGGAGTCCCGAGGGCCCCCTTGGAGAGGGGTGGAGCCCCGAGGGCCGATTTGGAGAGGGGCGAAGCCCCGAGGGCATTTAAGCTAACAAACTCCTCGGCTGTAGAAAAAATATTGAAGCCAACTCGTGTTTTACAGTTTAAAAATCTCGGTCGATCATAAAATTCTCGCTTCGCTCGAATTTTAACTTGATCGACCTCGATTTTTAAACCCTCTGTAAAACACTAGTTGCCTTAATAGCTATAATGCCAGGGTGAGTAGGTTATAATTTCGAATTTGACTGATACGGTACTGTACACCGGAATTAGTTTGAATGCGCGGTAGTTAAATATTTACCAATCTGTCAAAAATCCCAAAAAATTGTTTATGCAGTGCAGTCAGCGGTGTTTACGTTAAAAAGAGCGAAATTATGAACATTCGTAAGCTATTTATTCAAATCTTCGCGCAGCAAGTAACATCTTTTGTTTCAGGCAGGATTTATTTCCTGGCGTCAGATAGACGCCGTCTTAAATTTTGCAATTGTTTCAACCGGACGCTTGGATACCTTCGCATAACCTCAAAATTTGGGACGCATTGCTTATTTTTCGAGCTGCGCTTTCGGTGGAGCCCTAAACAAGCTGGTATCTTCTTCAGTAAGGCCTATTCTTGTATGCTTCTCGAATCCCGCACGATAACACTGTTATTTTAGGAAAATTTCCTACCTTTACTAATCTGTGGTTGCGGCCGCAATGCTCGGAGATGACCCCAGTTGGTATCTGCCTCTGGAACGGCTTTCTCTGGTGTTAATGTTGGCGGTTTCACTCCTGCAGTCCTGCCTGATGTGTAGCAGTGAAGACCCCTGGCTCTGGACCCTTCTCTTGGCCGGAATTGAATATCAGAATCCCGAACTGAACGGCTCCCGAAATCGTCGGAGATTCGCTCGGAGAAAATTTTATTTTTATGTTGCGGAAACCTCCACAAACATTCCCACATGAACTTTGACACGTGCACAACACAATAATATACTTTTCAGGTTTCAAAATGCTCATTTATTATATAAAAACTTTAATTGAAGTGGAGTACAAATTTCACAATATCAAGCTTTATAATTATTCTTTTGTTCTCCTTGTTTTCCGTTATTTAAAACAAAAACAAATCTCGTTGCTATAGTTACAATGCTAACGGATATAAGTTTTGATAATTTTAGTACATATGAGAAATAAGTTTGAGTACATAATTTTGCATTTTCAAATTTCTTACAAACTAAAATATTGCCTTTTTCTTAATCTAAATTGTTTCTTTGCGCCACACACATACATGTTTTATTAATTGCTCTGCTTTTCACTAACGTTAAATGCACTGATTATTTATAGACTTCATCATGTTGCACTGCTAGCAGAATCGAGCCGTGGGCCTAATACCATTACAATATACACCTCTACAGATATTTACATGACTGTGTTGAAGAAAAACACGAAAAATTCAAAGCGATACGAAAATTGATTTTTTATTTTGTTTTATAATAATAATAATAATAATAATATTAATAACCATAATAATAATATAAGACTTCCTGTCTACAGCCATTCAAACATGGAGAACAACAATACAGCTACAACAAACAAAACACACATAGAAACAGACGAAATCAAAATCACTACAGGAATATTCCAAGGGGACCCTCTTAGCGCCTTGTGGTTCTGCTTATGTCTCAACCCACTTTTAAACACACTCTGTAGTACAACATATGGCTTTAAAATCAAATAGCAAAATACATCACGACATACAATAAACCATTCGCTTTACACGGATGACATCAAGATATTTGCACCTAATAAAAAACAAATGCAAGCACTCTTAAAAATAATATACGAATACACAAAATACACGGAAATGGAATTTGGAAAATATAACTCACAACAAACAACGGAAACACTTAACAATGAACTACTCAAAAACACGGAGCAAAATAAACTTGCAAATAACTTGGATTTGAGCAGAACACAAGTATAAATGACACTTACATCAAACAACAACTGAAAAGGAAATACAAACAGGCTTACACTTATACTCAAATCACAACTCAACTCTAAAAACACTATCAAAGTAATAAACAGGTTTGCAATACAAGTTCTGCTGTACTCATTTGGAATAATCAAATGGTCGAACACAGATCTCGAAGATTTAAACAGATTAAGCAGAACAAAACTGACAGGACATTGTAAACTGCAGCCAAAGTCGTGTATTGAAAGAATTACAGTTAGTAGAAAGGATGGAGGAGAAGGCCTAATAGACATACAAGCACTATACAATTCACAAATAGAAAACTTAAGAAAAAACTTCCAAAGTAAATCTGGATCACTTCATCACGCTGTCATCATAGCAGACAAACAATATACACCACTTAACGTAAGAAAAGAAAATATAGAAGAAAACACACCCACAACAGAGCTGAAGCAAGAAAATTGGTCAAGGAAAGCACTACACGGTAACCACTACAATATCATGCAAAAGCCAAATATAGACCAACAGCTGGCTTACAACAGGCCAACTCTCCCCACAAACAGAAGGATTCGTTTTGGCAATACAAGGTAAAGTAATAGCTACAAAAAACTACAGGAAATTTATTATTAAAGAAACCATAGACACAGACGTATGCAGAAAATGCCATCTATACAAATAAACAATAGATCACGTAGCAGGAGGTTGTAAGCTACTTGCCGGAGCAGATTTTACGAATAGACAACACAGCAGCAAAACTCATACATCAAGAACATGCACTTAAATATCACTTATACAATAAACATACACACCCTAGTACAAATATACCCCAGAAAACATACTTGAAAATGAACAATATAAACTATACTGGGATAGAACGTTGTGTACAGACAAAACAGTTGCAAGTAACCGACCGGACATTACATTCACCAACAAAAGAGAAAATGATGCAAATGTCATACAAAAAGAATAGGAAAAATTTACAAAATTCTTACCTCGAGCAATCGAGCTAAAAGAGCTCTGAAAACAGGAAACAATAACAATAGTACCAATCATCATATCCGTCACATGTATTACAATGAGTAATTTCACCAATCATATACATTAGGCATACACACACACACACTCACACAAGCATGCTAAAAGCAATTATACTTAAAACAGCAGCAATATTCAGAAAATTTCTGTAGCAGTAATAGAACATGTGACTTGGTAAAGACCCTTGGTCATAGAATTAGAGGAATTCCACATTTAAATGCATAGTTGATTAAATATTAAACAGCTAAAGTGTGATGAATGTTAAATTTAAAATGTTCTCCAGTGGTGGGTAGGTCATATCTTATACTCCAGGTACTACCGCAATAATACGTATAAAATTTTAAATATGTCAAGTTTAGATTTTACGAATGCCATACTTTTAAGTTGTTCTTTATTTGACTTTAGCCTCTTCGAAGTTGTGCCATTTGTTAGAGACTTGGTATTTGTTGGCTCATATGATAATTTGATTTAAAAATTAATTTTACAATGAAATTCAAAATATCATGTAGAAATTGAACATATATTTCTCCAAGAAATGGTAAAATTACGGCAAATTATATAATGAGGAAAATATTTAAAGTGCATAATATTTTAGTACATGGATTTGGCGTATTTTCGCTTAAGACATATATTTTTTTAAATATTCACTGTACCTATAGTTTTTTGGGTTAAACACAAATTATTTAATTTGGAATTCTTCGAACTGTTTTAATAGAGTATAATATTTCATTATCTCGAGCACCTGCATAGATATTTATGTCAGACTCACTTTATTTAGGTTATTTTTGTTATTAAAGTAGGAATTACAGAATGTTTTAACAATGTTTGCTCGTTATACCCTTTCTAACAAAATCTGGATTAATGCAGCTATAAAATGCAGCTTATAGAAAACAGTTCATGAGAGACAAATTACTGAACTCTGCAAATGTAAACATTTCGAATGTAATCGCTGTGGAAAAGCGAAGAATAATCGTAGTTTCAACTTTATTCGAAAGGAGAAGCAATAAACCATAAAGCAAATCTTAGAATATCTGCCCTTTATGCCATTTACAGTCGTTGGCAATGGCAATTTAGAAGGGATCAAGACATTGAAGTATTCAAGGGGAGTAAACAGTAAACTATAACTTCCATCGCTTGTCTTTTTGTCTTTTGAGTAGCTGTTTTCTTTCCCTCTATCTCTTTCTCTGTTGCTTATATATTACAATACGAAGCCAATATTGGAGCTATTTTTAAACTGCGGATTATGCAACCAAATCCCAATTTCATTATTATTGGAAGCTGATCTTCGGTAAGGCAGCAATAAAAAATCAATCAGATTCTTTGTTTGAACCGTTAAAACTGAAGGTTGACGTCGGAAATATTTTATCTTATCTTGCAGCATTTCTTGAAACTTCATTATCTCTGTTTGTCGTTAGAAGATGTAGAGGTAGATTACCTTTATAATGTTGAAGAAACATTATACAGGAAACGATTTAAATTACATTACAATTTAAAATAGCTAAAACGTGTGTCACAAACAGTATTGTATGTCGAACAATTTATAAAAAAATATCATTGTTATTCAAGAGTAACATAAAAAACTTTCGAGGAGAAAGCTTCCTTTACGCCCAATGATTATATCGCTGGTTGCTAATGTTAAACGTCCTCGTGAACACTATCAGTAAGTGCACAAGAAAATCGCTTACTGGTCCGACAAGCAATCAGAGCAAGTGTAAATCGACCAACTAAGCAACTTGCATAAGCTCTAACTTTATCCATTACCTGTGCACGCAAAATACTGCATAACATTTTTCACTCTAAAAGTGTATTGGTGCAGAAATGCAGTGCTCGCGATTTCTATAGCTTAGGAGTGAGTACTCAGGTACTGAAAGTCATCTCTTCTCTCTTTACTTCGTTTGGAAGGATTCGTTATGAAATAAAACTGTTGTAACTGAAAAGCTACATTTCGGTGTCTCTTCTTTAAAAATAATTGGGTCACACTTTTCTAAAGAGAACTATTACCTCAATGAGATATTAAGTGGAAACTAGTGAGTCACCCGAACTACGCTTCGGTTCTCTAAATTAAGAGAGATTCATTAATATAAATTTTAAAAAAAGTATGCTTCGGCCGGGAATCGAACCCGGGCCGCCCGCGTGGTAGGCGGGCATTCTACCGCCAGACCATTATACTTGGTTGAATGAACAGCTGCTGTAATAGCATATGAACATAGTGAATCACCCGAGGCAACAGCTGCCGCAGCACAGCCCACGCCCATAGACGCGATTTAAAACTTTTTCACATTTTTTTTGAAAATAAAAACCGGCCTACGATCTAAGTCTAAAAATTTGCAAAATTTTAAGCCATTATACAACGTAATCGGACCAGTATCTTCGGCGGCGATAGTGAACAAACATACACGCAAACATACAAAGAGAGCACCGATTTTATGTTATAAGATATTCAGAACATTTCTTGATGACGAATACTAGTATTGGTTTCAACGTGACCATTCAATCTCTGCTGTTACTCGCAAAAGTTTTTTTTTGCTGCATCTCATGCCTTGATGATTTAAACTGGACAATAAGATCATCTTTTCTTATGAGCCGGATTGTTTTCTATAGTTTTCTCAAAAGTTTGAAAGCACCAACGAAAACCACGAAATATCGGAAAAAAGAGAATATGAAGAGGAAATTTGCCAATTCCTCGCGTAATGCAGTAAATTTCATTCACCGTTTAGAAATGGGTAATGTAGCAATAACCAGAAGGCGTAACATGTTAATGATTTACACGACTGGCTCCAATAAAATGTCGGAGACAGGTCGTGGACGTAAATAATGCTTAATAAATATATCTCATTGGTGAAATAGGAGTAAACCAATAGTTATAGGCGCCAGGTTCAACAACTTATCGTGACACTCTTCGCTGAACTATACAAAGTAATTGAGCTGCGACATAAAACCGGTCACAAAGAGATAGTAAATACCCAACAGCCAGCATCAAATATAAATAAAATATTTTGGCCAAAATAACGGCCCCAATGCACGAAAAATATACCGAACAGACTTCTTAACAGGACCCAGATTAATACCGAATCAAAAAGTATGCAAATCGACACCGCAACCAAAATAATGAGATGAGAACTTGAACTCAGTTTTCACATGATACAGTAATAATTGAAAATTACAATTTCAAGCGACTTGACATAAAGATTTAAAGTGAATTGGGATTTAATCCAATAGTATAGTCCAGGTTAAAGAAGGCAAAATAAACCCATAATTCAAATTCTTGACATAAAAATTATTACAGATTCAATGTACGAATCGTACGATCGGGCAAGCAAAAAGGTTTGATTTGTTAGGAGCCCACTGAATCGAGTGAGCAAAATAGTGAAACTGCTCTAAATGACAAAGCATTAATTAGCGCTAAAAAATTAGATTAAAGTGACTCGCGGGTACAATCATACATAACGCATTTATAATTAATTTCTGTTTACCGTATACAGCACAAGTAGTACGCCTAATCGCGGTTTTGTGTATTCGAATATCCCGATTTACTATTTTTCCTAAACGAAAGGTGCAGTATAAAATGAAAAGACGTACAGAGTGAATGAAATTCGGTAAGCAACAGATGTTTGATCACTGGCACCAAATTTACAATAAAGTTAAGTTAGTAAACAACATGACTGGCACGATTCAATAAGTGATACGTTTCCCTCGTACAAGATAGCTTCAGATGTGGTGCCAGGTGCGCCAAAAATTGGAACTATTGGAAGACCTGACCATAATAGCTGCGACACGCATTATAAAACCCAAGAGAATCTGTCGAGATGGACTCGCGATTTGCTTCTCCCAACGTCAAATCTGCAATCCAGTAAGCAGCAGGACAACAACGTAAAGTTACTGGATTTTGGCAGGCAGCACGGCGCAATTCAAGACCCACGCAGGAATCTCTGAGCAGGAATTCGAAATCAAAAGTACAACAAACCAAAGGGAAAGAGAGGATAAGAGAAAAAATGGCTAAAAATAAATTAGACAGAGCAAGTAAAACACTTCCGAAATGCTGTCACATCATGAGGTAACCACGTGGGTGCACCACTTCACCAATAAGATCAAAATGTGCCCCAGAATTGATTAATTTTTTTTCGAGACGCTCATAAAGCGTCATCAAAATCAAAAAATCTCAAAATTTTCGAAAAGGAAATGGAGGCCGGAAAATATGCCAACCCTGAAAGTCACTGAAAACCTATTTAGGCGATCTAAAATACACAGCGAGCGACGTTGCCCGACGTACAGCAACAGCAGCCGGAAACTCGAAGTAACACTTTCGGACCGAAACAATATATCTCAAATAAATTTTTGTAAAAAATACTTCTATTCTTCTTGTTTGATTGCCTATATGAAGAAATGACTATTATATGTAGAAAAGTATGTAGTGATTTCTACTTATATGTATTTCTGAAACGAATTTTAATATAAGCAAAGCTCAGATAATGTAGAAGTGAGGTTTTAAATTTTCAAATATAATTTGTGAATCTACTATAACGGTGCCAATGTTTAAGAACAACTACATCAGTTAATACGTATAATTTGCTAGAAGTGAAGCAGAATATCAAAACGTATGCTATTATTAACCAACTTAAATTCGTTTTTAACTTCTTCCGCCTCTCCAAACCTAATTGACCATTCTCCAATAGGAAAAAAGTTACGCACCTCTTCCTTGAACTGCGGTACACAAGTTTCGGCATCATTTAAAATTCCACAACTTTATATTGATAAAAACAGCCTTCACCCAAGTTCTGGAACGGGACTGCATGTGATATTGCTGTAATAACTTCCTTAGGAAGAAAACAAAAGTTGTGTCGAAACGCAGATGCTTAATATACAAACCGCCTTGAGAATTGCGTAGCAGCAACAGTAAAATATGCTGGAACTTTTTCCAGAATTATTGCTTGGCAACTTCGTATCGCATACGTTATTCGTTAAATGCCGTTTTAAGATTCGGAAGGAGTAATTCGATATGCGATATCGAATACGAGCTCGCTCAGCTTTGATGCTCGTAAATTTGTGGCAAAATGCTGATTTTTTTATTTGAAACGCTAGTAACATGTACCATACGTTATCTCGGAAAAGCTTTTGTGCCCTCTTTGTGGGTTTCTTCGGGACCGTGGCGGTTGTGAGAGGAAACTGTCAAAGAACTTCCCTAGCAATCGGGTCTTTGATACTCGAGTGTCAATTAAGGCGGCTTATGGTTTGATATAGATGTAGCACATTACTCCGGATAGAAAATCCCTAAATGAGTTTTGGTTTTGCTTTTCCTCTCAGAGATAGTTATCTGATAAAACGTACTAATGAATATGTAACGAAAGGGCTATATCAACAACAGTTAAAAATTACAAATCTTGATGTAATTAACGTTAAAGAACTAATGTTATGGCATTCAGAAGCTTTCAAGATAGGTATACAGTAATTTTATACTCTTTATGGCAATAAACTTGCCCATATGAGTGTAAGATAGCAAACTTATTAAGAATTGATTAACTAATTACAATCATTAATGAATTAAATTAATGTGTATACATTTCTTAGCTTTCTGTATCTATCGAGGTTGAAGTACGAGTATGGTAGCGATAGGAATCGGTAAGATACGAGTTCCTCGCATACCTGGGGAAAGTCACATAAGAGAGAATTAAAATTAGTTTTTTTTAACAGTTGCCTGTTCAATCGATGAAGACTACTAGAATATTAACTAAACGGTACTGAAGACGAAATGCATTCTCGCATTCTAATTTTGATTTACAGCATCTCGTTACACGGAAAATAGATTTACGATCCCACAACAAACCAAACGTGCTCTAATCCGTCAGACAAATTCGGGTAACTGTTAGGCGCCACCTCTTGTGTCTGTCCAGATGTCACGTATGGTTCTTCTTAACAGCATGGACGGTCTCCCTTGACTATAAGAATTTGGTCAGATCCTAGAAACAACTTATGTTAATAGCTGAAATATTAGATTTACTTCTAAAATTTGTATAACTACATTCCCCTGCACAAATTCAAGACCTTCTATTCGTATATTAAAATAAGACAAACACGTTTATCGTGGGCCGCAGCTTTTTGCTAGACGATTGTCGTAAATAACCCTTACAATTCTACCTGCAACGTGACATCACGTTGAGCTGCATAGAAAATTCTTGGAAGAGCATGCATCCTTTAACTCATATGCATAAAATCTAGCGGTTATCACTCAGGGCTGCTGCGTACGCTATCGATAGCGGCAGAATAGAGGGTTTGAAAGAAGCCTTGGGCTGTCGGAATTTCTGGTGATCTTGAACAATAAAAAGCTGAGATACCGCGACCAATGAAAAAAAATAAAGCCTCGGTCTACGGGTGAGCGTAAATAAGGAAAGTCCTAAGGATGCAGGGGTGTCTGCGAGAAATATTTGGAACGGCAGAATTTCCCAAATATTCGACCAACAGCCGAAAATGAAACTTGGCTTCAAAGCGACGATACGAGAACTACAACTTGAAATTTAGATCATACCCTGGGTATCCTATCAAAAGTAAAAGCTGCTTAGAGAAGCCGATAATTTCTTCCCAGGCTGCTATGTTGAGCGAAACTGAACACTCAACAACACACCCTGCTTCGTATCTGCCGGGCGACCACTGACGCAACTTTGGCGAATCCTTGACTGTCCCCGTGTTCAACCGGATTTTGCACCCTAATTCAAGCGGCACGCGGACAGTTTTAGAACGACATACGAATCTTCGTCTAAACTGTTGGCTATTTCATTATGTCAGGTCTTTTGTTATAATCTTATGATATATAAAACCTACAGAAGCAATAATATCAAAAGCCTCCCTTAATGTATTCGAAAATTCTTTCCCGACTTGAGAACAAAAGTAGTGTTTCCTAAAAGCAACATAAATTGTACTGGAAACGGAGGGAAACCATTTAAATATGTATATGAAGGTAGTCGTGTGGTATTTGATAAATCATACCATTTCGTTCAATTGATAAATAATACTTATTATCTTCTGCTAAGGTTGACGGTTGTTTATTATTATCTGTCAGTTTGACAGTTTGCAATGTCATAAATGTAATTGATGGAAGTTTTTACGCCTTCTCGTTAGGGAACCTTTTTCTATGACAGGAATAGCATTTCTATATGGCAAGGCTAATAAATAGTTAGTGTTATTTTTGTTAACATTCAGACATTGTTAGGGGATGTTAACGCTACTGGAAAATTTTAAAATCTTTTGTTTCTCTTGTTACTTATTGGTAGAAAAACAAAATCTGGAAAGCTGATGATAAACAGTTTGTAAACAAGACGGTACAGGATTTTTTTAGCAAATTCGTTAGATGCATTTCGCCCCTTTTGTAGCTTCTGTGCAGAGTGTTGCCGCTGCATTTGTGATTCATGTCTTGAGAGGCATCGCACATATTCAGAGAATCGATTTTTGAAGTTTACAATTACACTGATAAGCCCGAACAGCAACTAAGGGATGAATCAATTTCATGACATTGTGTTGAAGCACTAAACAAGTATTTTCTTACAGGTCTACTAGTTTGCTTTCCTAGTTTGTTTTATCAATTCTCGGGGTTGTTGAGGATCCCAGCGGTTGGTCTACACCCAACTTGAAATGCAGCGATGTATCACAAACTCAAACACAGGAGAGTGAGCAACGTTTCTTAAAATAGAGACAATACTTTTTACATGTATACTTGGTTATTGGTTAATGTGGACAAGCTATATTTGTCCATTCACATCAAATTGAATAAAACGAGATACCTTGTAGTTATTACGTACATTTAGTATGTTTTATAGCAGTTAATATATGCTAAAAGTGGCTTTAAACATTATGTTTTCAAGTAAGATTTTGTCCATTTTTAAGTTTGGCTATCTTTGATTTCGACAAGAAGTGATCAAAGAAACATATTTAGGAAACCCATTTTAAATGTTAGGCCAGAACAAATTAAAATAATAGTTTAATCTGTGACGACACCGACGGTGATGAACACTAAAGCAGTCAGCTTACATGTTAATAAAATTATGAACAATATGGAAATATAAGTAATTCCAACATTTGGATGTCTAAAGAATGCATTGTTTTGCCAGACTTCAAATATTATTCGTTCCATTGTTCAACGTCGCTGGCAATTTAATACCTCTAGCATATTAAAACAATTATTTAATTAATTTTAATATTAAACACTGACAAAACATAATATTGGAAATCATGTTTGGTATTTTTATTCTGGAGATTTTTTAATTGATCTACAAATGCTATAATTGATTAACATGGTAAAAATAGGTCTACAATGACAAACACCATATTTACATATAAGGCTGTATCCCATAATTTAAGATCGTTGCTCCTATACAAAAATAATAACCATGAATCTGACCAATAACGTCTATAACTCTTCATGTTAATCGTTTCGAAATTAAACAACTAGAGCGTGACAGTAACGCCGCGGGTATGGTTATTACGTTCTTACGTATGATACCTCATTATCCAACTTCAAGCAGATATATTATCGACATATTTCAATTTGCTTTTAAGGAATTATTTTAAAAGTGAGATTTCAAAGTAAAATAAAGAGTGCCTCAAAAAGAATGGGACACCGACTGGTTATAGATTCCTTAGGTTATAATAAACAGATAAAATAAAATAATTAAATAATAAAATAAAATATTGCACTTCAACTGTACTAGTGTGACATTCTTCCATAACAACTGTTTTTGAAGATATAAAAAACGTTATGAAGGATACAATAGCATATCACCTAAAGTCAATTGTGCACACACTTGATAGTTTTATCTTTTGTATGGAGTATCGTATATATTTATAATTAAATATTTTTTTCGGTTTGTAGAAGCTAAAGGAATTTTTAGGTTTAAAGTCGACATTTAAAGGGTTTTTCATCCGCTATGAAAGGATTTTTTCTGTTATGCATCACTAAATAACTAATACCTATGTAGTGTTATAATTTTTATGCTGTTTTCAATCTAATGTTAATTTTCTAATTGCAATTTTTATCTTACCTGTTATACAACGTGTCGAATAAAGTATGCAACAAATGGGAAACTTGTTTATTTTAAATATTTCGTAAATGTTACTCTATCAAAGTTTATGATTTGCTTAAAACCCATACAACACTTAAAACAATTGACATACCACTTTAAATAACAAAGATACGTAGTATGTTCTTGTATTAGGATTAAAAGTGTCCCTTTGTTTAACTATCAATTATGTTTGCAATAAAATTGCAAGGCGAAGCGCGACAATCAATTTTAGTCCTCAAATTAATTCCTGAAGAGTTTTACCTGAGGCGTGGTTTACACGTTGAGTTACCTTGTTCTTTTGCTTTTCCTCCTTACGAAAGTGAGCAAAACGTTGAGTTCTTCGACTTCAATAATGACGCGGTCCAATCGAGGAATTCGTTTATTACTTAATGACAATGGCAGTGAAAGCCTCCGAATTAATGGCTGAGAGTAGTTTATCGTGTTGAAATAATTACAAGGATTTTATTTTTCCAAGACGCTTTGAACTCTGTCAAAAACATAATATATAACGAAATTCGAGGAATGATCATAGTATGGCTAAGAATTTTAGGTACCCAGGCAGACAGTGGATTTATGTTGCAATGTCATTATTTTAGTTCCAGACATTTGTTAAATGACAATATTTAAAAGGGCATTTACTAAATGTCTGTACTGTAAATAAGCATTTAATAAACAACATATTGTGCTGTTGGAAAATAATAAGCAGTGTGTCACTCCTGCTTTTTGAGAATGATACGTTTTCATTTAGTGCCGATTTAAGGTTTGCACAACAAAACACATTTATTCAGGAGAAATCACATTTACGACGCGCAACAAGACTAAAAGGTGCTCGTACTAGCTCAGTGAGAAGGGGTGGGTCGTAGGCTGAAAGGCTCGCTCGCGAAAGTCAAAATAAATTCTACCTTGCAATATACGGGGACACACGTGTGTATTCATGTGAATACCAAATAATGTCTCTGATGAGGATGGAATGGGGGAGGAAATTCCTCCAAGAAATGTATTCCTCTGCTATAGAAAATATGCTCAGCTACCTTGTGTCGTAATTTTTTCGAGAGCTTACTTTAAAAATACGCTTAACGACATCTCGCTTTACAAATGAAGTAACATAGTATGCAATCTGAAAGTGATATTAAAACAGCACACATAAAAATACATTTTTCGCTGGTTACAGCTACAAATACTGAGGCCGTAATAAATCATTCCTATAAATTACTGCCGTTGTGACATTACATACGCTCTACAAGATAAGAACGCCAATGTTTTTGACCTGGTGCTAAAGCACACGGCCGATTGCAACGTGGATGTACTCAAAACGTAGGCTGACTTAAGTAGTCAATTCTTAAATATTTCACCGCATGAATTGTTTAACATATTGAAATTTGCCGGTAATTCACCACATGAATTACTTAACTTGTAAAACTGGTTCTTAGGACTTTATGAAACTTTCTCGACGACTTCAGCAGTACTTTCCGAAATTATAAAAGACGTCTTTTTAAAGATATGAACTTAGTTTTAGTAATTTACGTGGAGAGTGCTATGATGTTGCACAAACGTAAGTGCAAAATAAATCATTGTCGCGTAGAGGTGTAATTGAGACGCTTATTGCAAGTGTAAGTGCCTAAAGACAAAGCGACTTTCAGGTTAAGTGGAACGAAGTGGCAGAGAGCTAAGAGATTAGAAATAGACGAACCGGTGTCAAAATTGCCAAAAAGCCCAGTCCAGGCTTGAGGAATTCGCCTTGAGTCTCACCGACGCATCATATTTTACAGAATGCTATACTTCTGAGTTTGATTTTGAGAAGTTTAAACTCCACCGAGATATGTTTTTAGACGTAAAACTAAAAATCAGTAAACAGAAAGTTTCAGTGATATAAAAAAATCCCTAAGCCTTTTAACGATCGTGTTCAACTTTCAACACGTTTTAGAAAAATTGCGTTTTCTTTTTCATTAAGTTTGTGTATTTCATATTTTAACGACCTAACTCTATACAGTACTCAATTTTTTTTAGTTAAAACTTAATAACGTAATGCATTATTTGTTTATGCAGAGTGCTTTCAAACTACTATCTATAAGAAGTTGATATACATCTTTACGTTGCTTTCAAAGCGGCCAATTTTCATTATTACTGCATATACAGACAACACTCTAATGTAGTGAGTGCTTCTAATAAAAATACATTGCTAATAAAAGCGAACACTGAGAGGTTCAGCTGCACTACAAGAAACTGTTCGTAGTTGCAGCTGCAACATAACATAAATTTCGCAATTTGTTCAAGCCTTTGCCAGCTACCTTCATTCCGCTTCCACTCGAAAATGTTTTTCTTCTACCACTCTGAAATTACTACATTATAATTTAAGAGCGTGTTTGCGAAGCTGATTTTTACTTGATAAGATAAGCTTGACAGAGACGAGCCCCCAATTCTCCCATGCACTGTTTGCTTTATAGTTAATTTTATCAGTTGAGAGTACTCGCTACAACAATTGCTTTTCTAATTATGGAATATTACGACTGGTTTAATTGAAGGTGTCTGCGTAAGAAACGACCTCTGCTAATGACGCTGGTTTATTGTTGTCTTATGAAGATATCCTGAACTTTCGGGAATTGAACGTATATTATTTGCATTTAAAAAATAGCTATCATTTGAAATGTCTCCATAAAGCAAGAGAAATATAATTACTTATTTAATTTAGAATTAAATATCTAAAAAAGTAGCATATCAATTATTGCCCTTACGTAGATGAAAGCTATGTTACTTTTGTCTACATATATTCACGTAGTCTCTCGAACTATCTGCGATTACATCGTCATTCGAAAAACAAATACCTAGTTGTATGTCGTTTCAATTCTGAAAATAAGCAATATTTACTTCAGGTCAAGTCTGGAAGATGTAGTGGCTATTAGAATAATAACAAACCAGGAGGAGAACAACGACAACAGCGACCCTGAGGGCACGACTATTATTTTGAAAAAACACGACGCGTATTTCCAATTTGCTTTTTTTAATAGCGTCACCGAGTTCTGTCATTTGGGTTCATAGTTCATAGTTCAAAGTTTAAACTAAAAAAGTTTTTAATTTAAGTTGTGAAAATTGACATTTAGAAATTTAACATTATAGTTTATGGAGATAAATTATGTCAATAAAATTTAGAAAATATGTGTTATATTATTAATGTATGATTTTTACTATTGGAATAATAAAAAATCAATAAGTCGTAACATGTTTAATATTTTAAAAGTTTGAAAATTACAAGACGTTTCGCAACTTATGGTTGCTTCATCAGTTGTTATTAAAAATATTTAGTTTAAAAATTGGATTTACATTTCTGAAAGATTAGCGACTACATTCACCTCAATAAAACTTGCATACTTACATAACGATATTATATAGTTGAATTTTGACATTGTGCTGAAATTAATTACGATTTTTTTCTTATTATGAAGTTTCCATTTTTGTTTTTAAGTTAAAAGTAAAATATTTATATAGGTAACATGTTAATTATTTTTTATTATGATAGTAAAATGCACCCCTAAAGAGGCGAAACTGTGCAATGAAAAATTTTAATATAACGTTAACATTCGGTTTAAGCATAGTGGAATGCAGAAAGTAAATGAATTTTAGATAAAAGCATACAAGGTTGTTTACTTAATTTGTTATCATCCTGCGCAGTCGGTATGAGAATATGTAGCTTGCTATTAATTTACGCAGGGTTGTATTAACTTAAATTTTAAAAGTTTTAATGACTGAAATTGTGAAAAATTATGGGTTGTTAAAATGTGAAAAATTTGAGAAATGTAATTACAAGAGTTGTTTATTTGAAAAGGTTATGGTAAATTGAACTTAGATTGTCTCTATCTGTTTTATAATTAATAGTTGTAGGTCTCTTTTTGTATTTCAATCATTTCTAGGCAAAGGCTTTTTTTTTAATTGCTCTCTTTATGTAAGATAGTAGATGTATTAAAGTTAAATTTATGTTGGTGTTCTATTGCATGATCGGTTAACGCAGTTTTATTGAACGAGGGTGATATGTTGTTAATTTGAACAGAATATTTATGTTGTCTAATTCTGTTTTTTAATAATTGCTTAGTTTGACCTATATAAGTAGAGTTACAGTTGTTACAATTAATTTGGAAAACTACTTGAGATTGCATTCTAAAATTAATATACTTTCTGCATTCCACTATGCTTAAACCGAATGTTAACGTTATATTAAATTCTTCATTGCACCCCTTCAGGGGTGCATTTTGCTATCTTAAATTAAAATAAATAAAAATATTCATCATATTACCTATATAAATATTTTACTTTTAACTTAAAAACAAAACTTCATAATAAGAAAATAGTCGTAATTAATTTCAGCACAATGTCAAAATTTAACTAGATAATATCGTTATGTAAGTTGAAACAATTTTTTGGCTTCGCCTAATTGTTTCGCCAGTTATCCAATTATTTCAGGCCTAACCTGTATATTTTTACTTGAATTATATATCCTTTGCATTTCGAATTCGTAAATTTTCCAAAGCAGCGTATTTTGTACCTGTATCGAGTTTCTTTCGTTTGCGCGATGCCCTTTCTGACCCGCGCTATCTCTTATCAGAGTGCGAGCCTTCTTTTGGGCTCGAATTGTTCGTACCTCGCACTTGCTATTTTTGGCCCGCCGTCACCGGCGTGGTTAAATTATGTTTGTTCAAGTCAAATTACGTGCGCTCAATTAATCTAATGAGCAGTGTCTTTCCTAGGGCTGATTATGATCAGGTACGATGGCGCTTTTTTGTTTTATTATCTCCATAGTAATTACATTTTTTGTGTATTGTCCCTCTGTAAAGGTACAGTCAAGCTTTTTTATTTTCAGTAGCCTAAACAAAAGAATTTATTAAATAACTGTGATAAGATTATCCCACGATTGATTTGTTGGTAAAGTTATTAAAATAACCCGAAAGGGGTTTTTAATTTTATGCATGTCGCAACCTTCAGTTAACGTACACAACTTTGTTATCACATTATTTTCATCTTAATTATCCTGATTATTTATTACTGACACTTCAAGACTTTTCTATTATTTATTAATTGAACGCTAGTCACTTGTAGTTTATTTTTTCTTATTATTTGAAATCTTTTGATTTCTGGCGCCCATTTCCTTTTCCAATTTTGAAGACATTCCAGGGTACATAGCTGATGATTTAAACCTACGATCCAAGGCCGCCGAAATTTGAGTTAGTTAGGGCCATCGCGGTGAGTAAAGAGTTTTCAGAGCTGCCGTGGTGTATAAACTGTAGGGGGGTTGATCTGCGATTTTTACTACCATCGATCAATTTTATTAATTAATCGCAGGTCGGCTTCTTTATTGTTTCAAAGTATGCAGGTTTTATTAAAGTGAATGTATTCGTTAATCTGTGTTTTTCTTTTCAGAAATGTATACCCAATTTTTAAACTAAACATTTTTAATAACAACTGATGAAGCACCATAAGTTGCGAAACGTCTTGTAATTTTTAAAACTTTTGTGGTTTTGCTGAGTGAAACGAGGAGATCCATTCTAACCAAACTTGTTCACCTGCCCATTATTACAGCACATTTTAAGAACACTAGATGTTAGGGAATATGGAATAAACCACAAACAAGACGTTAGACAGGAATCTAAAGATAGGCCAGTTGAAAATGAAACGAATAAACACCAACATCTACCAGAAAGACCTAAATATCGAAATTCGAAGGTAAGCGGGGGTCGATGGGTGGTTACATAACAACCATAGAAAAAGTAAGATGAAGAAAATGGACCACGGTATGGAAACAAAAAGAGGAAAGTAACAGAAATGAAGACCAGTAAGAAGATGGGAAGTCTTCTTCTCTCTCTTAGAGTATCTGGGAAAGAACTGGAGAGATATGACAAAATAAAGGAAATTCTAGAAGGTAGAAGGGGACGTTTCTCCAAAAATGGGATCATTAAGCTAAAATTGCAGAACATTTTTATAATAACTACCACAAGACACATTGGCATAACACAAAAGATCGTATCTAAAGAATCGATATCAAGTAGACGTAAAATTAAAGAACTCGCATGGATTTTCGGCAGATTTAGATAACAGTTGGTTATCGATTCTTAAAGATCGAAGCGAGTAGTCGTGCAGTGGCAAGCTATTTACTGGAAACGTGATTTGCATTGTCTTACATTTTAAGTAAAATAAGTTAAGTTCTCTTAGTTAATTTTTAATTTAATTAGTTAATTGTTGAAAACGAAAGCAGATTTATGTTTTCCAAAACGATCCTGTTCTAATATTTTTCATTTTAAAGTATGGTGAAATACCCAAAAAAGCATAAATGTAAACAGTGCAAACTGATACTTTGTTCAACACTTTATAAAAGCATCATCACAGTTATTCAGTCGTAATATTTGACCTTTTTTAATTTTCGATGTAGGAGGCTATTCGTACTGCGCGAGAAGTGTAACGGAGGTAAGGGTTGCATAGGACCTACATTGCACATTCAAAATACCTTAATTTAACATAAAGTTAGCTTCACTAACGAATTCAAATCCATCCATTGAATCGTTGTTCGTTGTAAGTCTTGTTGTTAACATATCGACTACAGGTGCATCGGCCTCTTCTCTTGCATGAGAATCTCCCCCTGTGAGGAGGTTTAAGTACTAAGACCTCACGGTTGCCAAAGCCGAAATGGAAATCGCAATGAAATCTACATAAGATTTTTATAACCATTGGAGTGATTAGGGTTTCTACATAGAGTTTCTGGCCCAGAACCAGTGGTTTGTCCCTCTGAGTTATCTCCACTACAGTTGATTAAGAGACGCCTATTATTTTTAGAGTCACCACTCTGGCTACAACGTTCCAGTGGTTACCATTACCTATATTATCAGAGAGAACTAATAACTTACTGCTTCATATAAAAAAATAACAAATTTATGATATAGATATCAGTAGCAGTCGTAGGTAAGCCAATCCACAAATTGCCACAATTTAGTGAATTAAATGAGTAGAATGGTAAAAAAGTACTATTTTCACTTTCTTCTTCTTCTTCTTCTTTTTCCTCTTATTTTATGGCCTTATGGCCAGTGGCCTGTTTTAACCATAAAGTGATTCTATGAGCCCTCTTTGCTTCTTTGCCAGCCAGATAGGTGGCTAGCCTTGTCCGTCGAAAGTGAGGAAGAGTTCCGTTGTATACAGGTTAACGACTATACCACAAGTGTTTAGCGTAGTAGCCTGGGAGCATACGTTTTTTTAATCCTTCTAGAGTCCGCTGAGATTCGCACCCGGGCCGGCCGCATGGGAGGCGAGTATTTGCTCGGCCATCCGCTCACCTCTATTTTCATATGATGGTAACATATTTGAAATACAAATAAATTTCTTTGACGAATTCGTTTGCGACTTCTCCTGTACAGACTTTTTACACTTTTTTTTAAATCAAAACTGTTAACACGTGGATTTGTTATCCACCAACTTGTTGTAAATGTAAAGTTAATGTTCCGTAGTTGTACTTGCCTCTCTCCGATATTTCTTGGTTCCGTCGCAAGTTAGTGAATTAAATGAGTAGAATGGTGAAAAAGTACAATTTTCACCTTCTTCTTCTTCTTCTTCCTCTTATTATAAGGCCAGTGGCTTGTTTTAACCACAAAGTGGTTCTATGGGCCCTCTTTGTTTCCTTGCCAGCCAGATAGGTGGCTAGCATTTCCCGTCGAAAGTGAGGAACAGTTCCGTTGTTTACGGGTTAACGACTATACCACAGGTGTTAGCGTGGTAGCCGGGGAGCGTACGTGTTTTTAATCCTTCTAGAGTCCGCCGGGATTCGGACCCGGGCCGGCCGCCTGGGAGGCGAGTATTTGCTCGCTGGGCCATCCGCTCACCTCTATTTTCATATGATGGTAACAATTTATATATTTGAAATACAAATAAATTTCTTTGACGAATTCGTTTGCGACTTCTCCTGTACATACTTTTTACACTTTTTTTTTAATCAAAGCTGTTAACAGGTGGATTTGTTATCCACCAACTTGTTGTAAATATAAAGTTAATGTTCCGTAGTTGTACTTGCCTCTCTCCGATATTTCTTGGTTCCGTAGGTATATTAGAACTAATTTTAGGCAAATTTATGGAACTTGAACATTAATATTCCCGTAAATTTACAACATGTATCCTGTAGGATGAAGTACTAGTGCCTAACCCTCTTTTCATCCCAGGTCCCTTGCAATTGATGCAGTGACTGCCATGGTTACCACTTTTTTCCATCTTTCACGGTTGTTGGTTACGAGTATATTTTGCTGTACATCTGTTCATCGTCGTGGGGAGCATCCCTTGCTATATGTCAAAAATAATGTAATATACGCTCTTGTATTTTATCATATATGTATATGTACTTCGATGTCAAGTTCCTCTAGGATAGATTGCGTTATTCTATGATCTGTCCAAGCTATGCAGTCTACTGTAAACCCACAAGTCGAAATCATCTAGTGTTATGCGGTGTTTGGCTTTTAGAGTCGAGGTTTTAGAAACATATAGTAGATGGAAAAAACTAGCAAAGGCATGACTGTAGTTTTATAGTTTTTGTTATATCTCTGTTTTTCCAGTTTTATTAGCTTGACGACTTCACCTGTGGCTATTTCAACTTTTCACCTTATGTCATGATCATAGCATCATGTGTTTGCATTAAGAGAACCGAGCTAAATGAACTGCTTTTGCAACCAAAAATCTGTTGAATTTAAGGACAGTTATCGTTTGTGCTGTCGTGCTGTCTATTATTACTACCTTGGTTTTCTATTGATTGATATGCGCCTAACAAGTAGTTTACTCTCTTCTTATAGTATATGCATGACATGCTCTGGTGTACGGTTACTTTAAATGGTTACATTGTCCCAATCCGTTGGTGTTTAGTTCTGCATCAAATTACCCCAGCTAGAGGATCAGTAGGGAAGGTGGGTCGCTTTGTTCAGCGATGAGTTGAAGCTAGATGAAGCTCAGACTGCCTTGGCACTAAACATTTTTTACTTGGATTCACGATTGTTTTTCTCAGAATCTGAGACAGGGAAATTTGTTTCTTTGTGCAGATGTATGCGACAGCGCTCGTCACTGGAACTTAATGATATTTGTACTCTGTCTGCTAACTGCTGCACAATTCTTCATAGAATGCACCTTTTTTCAAATGCACAATGTACGAGTACATACAACAAACAATTTATTTACCTTAGCAATTAGCAGAGCGCGATGGGATGGTGAAAATATGTATCTTAAGAGCGTCGTCGCAATGTCCAAGGGAGAATTAATGAAGCTACCCCCTTCGAATATGATACCAAAATAAAGACTGCTGCGATAGAAGGTTGGCAAAGATGAAGATGCTCTTTGGGATTGGCGGTGGTGGATGACAATATGGTAGTCGGGAAATCCACTGTAACAAAATGCAAGATACCAACGGCGGGTGATTCTGCCATAAAACAATCACTCCGTAATTTATAATATTGTTGGGAGTACCTTGTATATATACGAGGAGCGTTCAAATATTAATTATAATTTAATATTTATTCAAAAACAAGCACTAGGACTCTAATGTATATCATGTCATTTTTCTACTCAGCCCCCTATCTTTTAATAAACTGGTGCCATCTTTCCGGAAGTTTCTGTATTCCACTAGAAAAAAATTATTTTGGCTGCTGTCACACCCATCCCCGAACAATTTTGATGACTTCTTCATTACAATGAGGTATTTTTCTCCTAGAAACTCTTTCAAGGGTTCAAACCAATAAAAAACGGATGCAGCAAGGTACGAAATCTATGGTAAATGGGCAGCAGGGTCCATTTCAATTTTTGAATCGTAGTCAGCGTGTGAATAGCGAAATGGGGTCGAGCATTATCCTATAAGACGCACACAGATAACTCGCGTTTGTTTTTCAAGTTGTCCCTACTGATATTTAATGCAGATGGTATATCCTTCACTGTAATTCGACGATCGTTTCAAATAAATTCATTTTACTCTGTTAGAATTCTTTTCTGTTGTCAATGTTTTTGGACGGCGGGAATGCGGTTCATTCTCGGCACCTTTGCAGCCATCTTTAAACGCTTTACTCTCTTTGTAAACGCTTATGTGTGATAGTGATTAAGCATCACACTGTCTTTTAACTCTTACACAAATTTCTTATGGTTTGATATCTTCGATGATAAGACATTTACTACTAAGGCGTTGTTCTACGCTTTAATGCACTCCCACTCCACTCATGCTTGCCACTTGAACGAAAATGAATTGTGACGACTTTACGACTGAATGAAGTTAGGACTTGTTCCAGAGCATTAATTAATGTATACACCTTTTGTGCATGTCCTTGTCTCTTGCCGCGCAATTGAAATTATAATTCATATCTGAACACTCCTCGTATATATCCGGCTTGGCCGTAATTAAAAACGTGGCTCGAAAAACGGGAGCCACAAGCTGGCTTAAATAGTAAACCCCGACTGACTGCCAAATTAGGCTGCAAGAAATGTAGTCTCCCCGTTTGCGTGCGGCGGGTAAAGACATGAAGAAAATCTCCAATACAACGTCAGCCGTCTGCAAAAGTTACTTAGCTGCTCTCTTGGGCGCTGGATCAGTTAATTTTTTCTTCTCTTTATCTGATTCTGAAAGAAGATACTTGATTTTGCCAAACCCTGTAATATTGAACCCTCAACTACTTTAGTAGCATAGGAGATGGAAAATACAAAAAATAACCAAAAGGAACTAGATAAAATGATAAACTATGAGAGATCTGCGCAAAGACAAGTTGAAGATATGATGAGACTCAGATCGGATATCTGGGGATTGCTGCTTTCCTTACTCACAAGATATGAGTCCTTGAAGCTGAAGCATATTCATTATGTGTGTTGATTTGTTGAAGATGTTATGAACAACGCCATATCTTTTGGAGGGTAATTATCTTAAGCGCAGATTTGAGTCAGGTTTTACTTGTGGTCTACTACACGTATTGAAGCAGACAACAATCGTTTCGAACTCCATGTCTACAGAGTAATTTATCAGCTTTGTGACAAATGTTGGCAGATGAATGCTAACGCAGTTCTATGATAAAAATGTTGTATCAACATAGGCCCGATTCGTCATAATTAAGGAATTATAAGCTTTTGAAGGTTTGTAATCAAAAATTACAACGATGAAATACAAAAATAACATTGGCTGTGATATTGACACAAGTTGTTTATGTTATACTGCCAAAGCTTTTACTTGTTCTTCTGATTAAAAAATAAATGCATAAATATATGGTATCAGCATGATGGCGCACTACTGTATCGATGAAGACAAGTAATTGATTGTTTAAACTGACATTTTCCAAACAAATGGTCATCGGGGCCCACTACACTGACCACCCACCACAGTACGTGGATTTAAATCCATTGGATTATTATCTCTGTGAAAACATGAAGCAGATTGTATACCAAGGTTCAGCTAAACACACAAGAAAAATACATATCATACATTGTGTGGCAAAATCTTTGGTCCGTCGATATGAGGCTTACAGCCAAGTCGAAAGTGGATATTTCGAACATTATAACCTTTAAACTCAAATTTGTACGTTTTTTCCGGAATTAAACTTAAATCTTCAGAGGCTTGCAACTCTTTAACTAAGATGAATCGGATCAGTGGCGTAACTATGGGGGGTGATATGGGTGTCAGAACACCTCCCAGAGGCTTTAGGCATAACTAAAATTTGTCTTAAACAAAAAATCTAAAATAACATTTTAGTAATGTACGTATAATTGAATATCAATTATTACATTCGGAATTCGGACTCGACCATTTTTAAAATCCGATCTCAACGAACCTCCTTCGGACGTGATTGCTGAGTTCAAATTATACCGAAAATGCCAAAATGTACAAAATCTTCCATATAAGACAGCAATGGATGCGCTAGCTACGTGCAATAAGGACATCTTTCCAAACATATTCAAGTTGCTGGAAATCCTTGCAACGATTCCTGTGTTAACTGCAACAGCTGAAAGATCATTCTCCACCTTAAATAGAATTAAGACTTACCTCCGAAATACAACATCGCAATATAGGCTGAATGGATTGGCTCTCCATTCACATAGAACTGCAGGTGAACGTAGATGAAATTATAAACGAGTTAGCAAAAAATTACTACTATAAATTGTATTACAATTGTAATGATTTTATTGTTTATAAATAAACAGTATAGTTGCTTTCATTTCTATAGGACTTGCAGTAGGCCGTGATTTAACTAATTTTTTACAGTCAAAATTACATTTAACATTTTCATAGGTTGGAGTTAGTGCAAGGACAGGCATTATCTTGCAATTTAGTTTTACAAGCACGCTAAGTTGTTATTTATTTAGCAAATAATTATTTCTGACTTCTTTTGGTTAATAAGCAAGTAATAAGCAAAAAATAAATTCTTAAATGTAACTAGGTGGTCTCTACTGCCAAGAATTTAAATCAAGGCCTACCGCAAGTCCTGTATAAATGAAATCAACTATACTTTATGGTACGCTCAATTTTTTTTAAATTCTTCTTGTAAGGTTGACCACTCTCCCAGAACACCCCCCAGAACAAAATCTTAGTTACGCCACTGAATCGGATCTATGTTCATATAAGGGTCCCGGGTGGTGTAGCTTGAGTTAAGCAACGCTCTTTCTGGTCAGAACTTCGATGGGAGTTCCAGGGCTGCATCTCACGGCGCCTCGTGGTACGGCTGCCACGGAAATAGTTGGTCCGGGATGTCATAATAACATCATGGCAGTCGTTAGTGGGGTTGAAAGTCCCTATAAAATGTACAGCGACGCCTATAATTGGCCTAACGGATGTTGGCTGAGTACTAAAATAAATAAATAAATAATTTTAGTTTCTTAGTTTATCTTAGCTAATATGTCACCCTGTATAATCAACGTTTATTATATTCTCTACCTTTTTATTAACAATTGGGAATGGTAAATATCCTTTATGAAATGTCGATATAATCGATATTCTTATTTTCATCAGTTGGTTCTTAGTAGTGCAGTATTTTATTAACCTCTAAACAAATAATCTGCACTTTTCTTCGAACGAATGATGAAAAGCTTATAGAATCCTAAGATTGATTTCATAACGTAGTTCCAATCTGCGGAATTGCTTACGATGGGTCCTAAAAGGAGGCAAACGCATTATCATTGGTGGATCACGATATGCAGCGCTGTACAAGGCAGATGCGTGCTGGTGAAATGAATAATTAAACAGGCCCATTAAAGCATTCTTAACATCATCCTCGTACTGTTGCTGAATGTCTGAAATTCTTGGCCGTATTAATTAAACGCTGCTCTTTCTCCGTCTGCCGGTTATAATTTACGGCAACTAATTCTGCCCGCACAAGAAACAAGCAACAATTTCATTCGATGCAAATTTGTGTTACCTTCGAGTTGCATGAATATTAACTGCGACCGGCTTTCGTGCGTCTGATTACACACGACTCTCAATTTGTAGTGCTAACTGTTTGCGTAGAATCTGCATTAATTCGGAAATGCTCAGCAATTACCGCTGTTCTAGTGTAAAATTTACCTGTTTAATGACTCGTACACTTGAACCGAATGACGTGAGAGTTCATAGCAAGACATATTTAAAGATGACTTTTCAAAGAAGAAAGAAACATGCGAATAGAAGAAAGGATTTAAAAAATTAGAAAAAAAAATTCAAGTTCCTATTCTACAGGCAGCAGTTTTCTGATTAAAACTATGATGTAGTACAGATATGAACCGGAATTTTCATTTAAAATGTAGGTAGCTTATAATAAACAAATTTTTCTTACGCTCTTCACTTTTATTTAGTAACTGTTGATACTTCAAAACAACCAACCAGTTCATCTTTCGGTTTCACAAAGAGTAATTCTTAAGTTTGTTGTTAATAAGCATGAAACCAGTTGAGATTTTGGTTGGACTTAGAGCAAAGTTTATAAGTTATTTTTTGTCAAAGATACAGCTGTATGAGTGGCACGTATTGGTAAGAAGGCACACAGGTCGAAAATCTCTTTCATCCAAGACAACCTCGAACTTCTCTAATGATAATAATATTCAAAGAGTCGCTGACATCCAAATCAATCGTTGAAATGACATTTGAATCTATTAGAATAAACATAGGTTGTATGGAAAAAATATTGCAGAAGAATTTGGATACAGAAAAGTATGTATGTGTTCAGTCGACTTCTTACTTCAAAATAGAAACCATGTCGCATGGCAGTTTTACAGAGCTTCTGAATCAGTTTGAAAAAAAAGTTTTAAGTTTTCTTAGGTCAATATTAACGTGCAATGAATCTTGGTTGCACTAGTTTATTCATGAGACAAAAAGACCAATCGAATCACATGTATTTCCCAACATCGAGCAAAGCGAAACGATGCCGTCTGCTGGAAAGGTAATGCTGATTATCTTTGGGAATGTCAAACATGCTATATGCTTTGATTTTTTTTTCACAAAACAAAGAACAGTTTATGTTTCCTAGTATTTTTCGTTCTTAAGGGAGAGAGTGAAATCTCCTGCCGAACCAAGACGTAAATATTAAGTTTTCGACTATCCTATGACAATGCTAAGCATTGTATCGCCACTTTGACCCAAAATACACTTACCGAATTGAAAGAACCCTTACTTTACCAGGAGCGAGATTTAAAGACGATGATTAAATGAAGAAGTTTATTTTATACAGAACTGGCTGAACACTCATTCAAGACTATTTTAGAGTTATTATGAAGTTACCATACAAATGAAGTACGTACAGTCGTGTTCAAATAAATCTGGGACAATGTTTTTTTCATATGTAGGTTTAGTTAGGAATTGAAGAATATCCCCATGCATTTTCTGTTATCAGAAAGAGTTACATTAAACTTTAACAGATAATGAAATCGATAACTCTTTCTGATAAGAGGAAATCCATGAAGATATTCTTCAATCCTTTATTCAACCTGCATGTGGAAAAAACACTGTCCCAGATTTATTTGCACACCACTGTACATGTGGTGAGTTAGAGAGAGAGGGAGCACGTCGAACATTGGTAGTAATTATTTTGTTAATATGTTAATTAAATAAAGGATTATATAAAAAATGCGGTTCATATGTAAAATGTCTTCCTGTTATAACATTTTAGTAACTATGTCAATTTGCTGATAAAACCACCAATAAATATACTGCCAGCAAATATAAAATAAGAGTTAACTAGACTATTTCCCTCAAGTTTGGCCAATCAAAGAGCTGGAATTTAAAAGTTTCAGCCAATCTTTATATATATAATTCTTCTGTACGTGTGTACGTAACTGAACTCCTCCTAAACGGCTGGACCAATTTTGATGAAATTTTGTGTGTGTTTGAGTGGGTCCCTGGATGGTTTAGATTCACAATTGGACCCGGTAGGTGGCGCTGCAATCGGGTTCTAGGAATTTTGTTTTAAAATTTTTGACGATTTTCTTTTTTTATTTTTTTTTTTAAATTTCTCGCATATTAAAACATATAACCCCAAAATTTCACCTCCCCACCACCCCCACTATTTTTTAAAATGAAAAAATCGAAAAAACGTTTGCTGAATCCGCTAATAGCAGGCAGCGGGCAGGACAACGTCTGTCGGGTTCGCTAGTAATATATAAATGACATCTATAATTTTCAAATAATCGTATTTTTTGCACTAGTGTAAATACGTATATGTATATTAATGTTGAAATCACTTTTCAGGAAATCGTCTCTTGAATATCCCCTGTTCATATCAAATTGCTTATTCTTTCTCAAAAAATTATCAGCAATTTGACATGCACTTGAGATATTGTTATTGATAATTAATGCGAGATAAAGACGGTAGAGAAAGTCCGATAAACATCTCATAAAAATGCCTTAAATACAAAATACTTATTCCCTTTTCAAAGGAAATATACAGTTTTATTCCTAATCAATTAAGAGAGTGAATTTAGGGAGACGCAAAACAGGTTTGTTTAAAAGTAAATTCCTTACAGATGTCCTCAACTTTAGGTACGAAAATACTATAAAATTAGAATTTCGAATTGTAGAAATAGGTAGAAAATATCTAGTTAAATGGGAGAAATTCTTCAATGACAATTTACAACTCGAAAATTGATATCTTCAGCGCAAAGTTATTGGATTTGAAATATGAATTTTCACAGATGCAAATATGTTTCATCTCATTTAGTAATTCTTCTTTCTTCATCATAAAGTGTTTTAGAAGCCATCCTCGAGCGTGGCCCTGGGGCAGGTGGTAAGCCTTAAATTAAAGAATGCTCTTCTCCAAGGGGGAGAAAATAATGTCCTGATCTCCTGATGTGAGGTTCGAACTCACTACCTACCGATTGCGAGGGCAAACGCTTTACCTCCCGGCTACCCGCTCTCTGAAATTAAAGATATATAACCCTAGACGTTCAAATCATCAGGAAATAATACCATGTGTTGAAAAAGAAATTACATAAGGGACTAAAGTCAAACTTATTACTTGGTTAAAATTTAGATTGCATTATTACTTACTTTATTTTAGTCTATAAAATAACACAAATATTGAAGTGGTATTAAGCCCACGACTTGGCTCTGACTGCAGTGCAGGATAATCGCCTGATTCAAATAAAGACAGAGTTGAGATATTTTAAATAACTGCAATATTAAACAAGAATAAAATAGTAAATGCATTGATAATGAAATGCGAGAACCAATAATTAGTAGAGAAAGGCACGCTAAGACAAGGCATGTTCAGGGGGTTTTGAATTGGCTCGTGAATTAATAATTTAAAATGGAAGGGTTGTGCACATGCAAAGCCAAACCGCATAAAATTTATTTAACACAAATCGTTTATTGGCTGCAATTTTAACAGAGCATAAGCATAAGATGGTAAAAATTGTGAGCATACTAGAAAGGTAAACCGATATGAAGCAGAATAGAAAGAATTTGCAAGAGAGCAATTACTAAATATTGGCAATAGATTGTGGCGAGAGACATGAAAGTGCGGAACTCAATAATTAGTGCATTTAATAACAAAGTGAAACAGAGCAAAGAAGTGACTTTTAAAATAACGTTTGTGTGTGATATCGCAAAGAGACATTTTTAATTATAAGGGTAAAGACAATAATTTGGATTTAAGAAATGTTAATTTTAATTTTATGTATCAAACTTTATTCCTTTTGTAACCTTTTTGTATCAAAACTTATTTCTGTAACTTAGCAACCTGATACTAGTTTGTTAAATCAGGGGAAAACAATTGAAATGAATTTGTCTTGAAGGTTGTAAGAAATTTCCTCCACTTTTAATTACAAATTTATCATAATAAACGAGCATATTAACAAGTAAAAAGTATTGCATTTTATTGCCTATGTGTCAGTGTTCATATGAGAGTGTGAAGCTTTGCACCATAAACAAATTGAAAATTCTACGATCCCATTCCGAAACCATCGGCAGCCGTTTCAACTGGGATTTTCCGGCTTTGTTCCCGATAAGAGGAAACATCCCGAACCAGAGACCTGTACTCCAAGACGTCGGCAGAGTCTGCAAGAGGGCCACCGTCAACATTTGCAGCGAGGTGACCGCCTCGGGCAGGAAATCCGTGCAGCATCACCTACGAGCATCTACGTTGCAGAGGGAGCCGAAGTTTTATAAGGTAGGGTGCTTGCAATTTAAGTCCCAGAGTCGGGAAACGTAGTATAACGCGAGAACCAACTTTGGCGAGGAAGCTTAGCGCGTTCCTAGGTCTCCAGCGACGTTCTAAATATCGAAAAATCGAGTGGCGTTACCAAAATTTGCAAATCCAGCGAGAAGCCAAGCGTCCATAAAACAATTGCTAGAAGTAGCGTCGTTTCATCTTCTGAAGAATCGAAGGAGCAGTTGTGACGTCATTCTAAAACAAAGACGAGTTTAGTTGCCAAGCCGGAAAATTTTAAATGACTTACCTGACGCATTTTTCACAATATTTTCACGAGTTTTAAAACGTTCAGATACGCAGTTTGCACCATCAACAAATTTATGCCATCTGTCAGTTGGACAATTATTTGACCTACCTACTAAGAACCGCACATTTGAACTACCGACTTTGAATTGAGATATGTAGTTAAATTCAGATCAAACTTGAAAATATAGTACAATTCTGATCCCACCTGAGCGAGTTTCATGTTTTACCGATGAGTTAGTGCATTGAATTTGCAGTTGAATGAAATATCAAAAAGGGCATACAACCATTTATTTAGGCAGTAAATATTACATCTCATTTTAAACAGCCGTAAATCATTAAAAGGCGATAATTGAGTAACAGGCGACTTAAATTAAATAAATATTATAACATTTAATATAACAATTCGGAGGTAGGGCCGTTCATTTTATATTTGTGGCACAGCAACGAATCGGCAATAGGAGGTTGGGCCCTATCATCTCAATATACGTCAATAATATAACTAGATCTATTTTGACACTTAAACCGTGTTCAGTAACTAAACTACATTTGATCAATTATAAAACGACAAAGTCTTATTTTGGCACTAGTAACTTTTTATAATAAAATATTCTGTACACTGTTAAAAAGTACAATAACTAATGGCGGATTTTGCGTTCATCCAATAGAAAACATGATCACCGTTTGTGAATTTGATGGCTGTTTTTTTCAATTTGTTAGTATTGGACGACTTTCTATGACATTAATATTGTGATGAACGTATTCAGAAATATCACAAGCAAACAACTACTTTCTCGATCCTTGTTTCATTTTTATCCACCCCATATTATGAATTCTGGGATTATATTATATTACTCTAACACCACACCGTTATTATGAGTACTTTTTCTTCGCTACTTAAGGCCCCATCTGCGTTACAGAAATCGTGTAGTAATATATAATCTAACAACTTCCTCAAGAAAAAACTGCAATTTTCAGGTACATAACTGTTTTCGTTATCCTTGTCAGTTCATGTAACTATCTTTTTGCGCTACCAACCTATTTTTACTTGTTTTCGGGTTCGTTATCTGTAACGATGTCAACTTCGCGTATCCTTCTTGGTTGGCATGACATCAACAAAATAACAAGCTCGTTATATCCAACGGTATTTTTAGTTCTATTAGTTGATAGCGCAAAAAATTTTATACGAGACTCGATCGTTAGTGCCTTACTGGAACAGTCCCCAAAAAAAATTTTGGGTCTGCTCTAAGGCTCTCTTATAACGTAATATACTATATCTTCAATATTGCTATTGCTAAAAAAGGGAGTCTTTTTCATACACCAACAACGGTAAAATTGTAACCGTGGGCTGACATCTTTGTATACTAACAAATACTGTTACAAAATTTACAAGTGTAAGTTTCTTACCGAACATTGCTGCACGTATAATTATTTCGTTTCCTTCCAAGTGTCTTTATTGTAGCCTTGTACAAAATTATCCTCTTCTGAACACTCTGTTAAAAGAAATAAGTGTTACAGGAGGTCGCAATAGTTATAGCAACAGACTAACTGTTTGTAATCTGTAAACTTAATACAATTATACAGATTGTGTTGCAGTACGCAGATGTAATTAAATTCTAAAGAAAATAGATAATTATTATAACATGTCATTTAAAAAAAGTTTATCAAAGAGGGCCAAGGAAAAAAAGATAGACATAAGCTACATGAGTGTGTAGTATTGATTCAGAAAGTAGGCCATTTTAATTAATGCAACTGTCACTTTATGACAGCTTAATATGACAAGCCCCAAACCGCTTATCAGACAAGCAATTTAATTTTGTATGTAACGTCATGGTTTACACTGATAATCAAATACAGCCATGCTATAAATGTACTTTAGAAACGTGGAATGGTTAAAAAATCAATTGTGATTGGGTTTAAACTGACAGAGTAGATGCAACATTAAGCAGTTCAAATGTTCCAAATGTTACCAGTCCACATAAGTGATTTTTGTCTAAAGTGACTTTGATTAAAGTTGTTTTAATCACGTGAAACCAGCCGATAATTGGTTTTATAAAGATTGCCAAGATCCTTCCAAATGACCGGTATGAACTGCAGATTTCCATCGGTAGACGATGCGTTCTTCCAAAGGACCGTCTCGTCTATGACCAGGTCCTCTATCGACGAACGATGATAATGTCCCACAAAACCCATACCTGCTCCATAAACCCCCCTCCCCCAGTTTTATTGAATATTATTATTGTTTGCTTGTAAGTATTGTAGAAAATTATTTATTGCGACATCGCATTGCGAAATGATAAGTCTAGTGAGAGACCGCTGACCATTGCGGAGTGACAACGTTGATGGCCTTTTAGTACTAAGTATGATGATTGGGAGACGTGTGTGCTTTAAACATGTGCTGACAGGGTACGTTAGGGGCCCCTTATGACATATGAATGTTTGAGAGCCGAAAAAACCGATAAGTGTGTTCTCTGAGCACTGTGGTGATAAACAAGTCAGTTGTAAATGTTAAGTTCCTAGGTACCTGACATGAGTTACTAGGATGTGTGTACAGCGAAACATGAGCCGTACTATGTATGTTCTTTGCTTAACAGATATGGGAGAGCGAAAACACTTAAGGGCCGGTTGCAGAAAGCAATGTTAAGTCTGGTGTTAGCTAACGTCGCGTCAAAGTGAACAAAATCGCATCAAATTTTGTTTACTAATGTATTAGTTCCCATAAGCTTTTGAGATTTGATTCGTTTTTGTTCACTTTGACGTCGCGTTAGCTAACACCAGACTTAACATTGCTTTCTGCAACCGGCCCTTAGGATTGGCGTGTTAGCCTTTAGCCGAATTCAGCCCTTTAGGCGTTTGGATTTCAACACCCATGGGAACACTGGCTCTCTTAATCACGCCATAAAACGGTTTGCGAGGCGAGATACCAAAACATGGAAATAATATTGGGTTAACATAGGGAATGCGGCATTAAAATGGAGCCATCACCATCATCAACAACTTGCAGGAATAAATCAGATTGATTTGTTTCGGTTTTATGTAAATTGATCCCTCCAGAGTTTCTTCGGTCTTCTTCATATTCTCTTCCCTCGTGGTCTATATTGTAAACTGAGCATACGAACATATTTCATTCGTATAATATGTTTCAGCCAGTTATTTAGGTATTATTACGTAACGTAGGCATTTCTGCTGTGCAGCTGCAATCGTTCTTCGATTTTGCCGTTGTGCCGTTACGGTTTTATTGACATCAACCCCGCTATATAGCAAAATGTGTAGTTCCATTTCCAAAAGCCTTTCAATTTCTTATTACTATTAGTTTCACGTATTACCGCTACCGTTCATGGATTCCATTGTTTTTTTTCTATTTCCATTTCGTTATGTTCAAGTCTTCTAACTTTCCATTCCCCTATTTTGAGTAAATCCGCTATTTGCAATCTCGTTGCCTGTTTTCGCTGGGTTCGTTTACTATTATGAGAATGTTTTCCTATGTTCCCCTAACGACAGTGTAGTAGCATTTTGCAGGGGTAAGATGTTTGATGGCGATGCCACATTCGGACGCAACATTTAGCCCCCTAAAGCATTATCTCCCATCTAGCCTCTGTCTCTAATTCGATCGTTGAAGTCATTATCCAAAGCTCTAAGTCTTGAAATTCTATCAACGAAGCTGCCTCTTCCACGAAATTTTCCGTGTTGAAGTCTATTTTCTCGACCACATTTTCTGTTCGGACTTCAAAGGTCTCTTGGTCTGGAGAAGGTACCTTATGTCCATCTTGCGTATCTGGAGGGCATTGCACTATCAGCCACCTGGAGATGCGCCTATAACGAATTTCAAATAGGCACATCCTTACTTTGACAAGCAATTTATCGTATTGAATTATAATATCTGACTGATGGATTTTACATTGAATCTGTGAATTAAACATTTTGTTTTACGGTTTTTGCCTGAGAGTTAATAATTCAAAATTGAGCACATTTATAACTTTGATATTCAGCTATTTAATGTTTCACTAGCACCTAAAAATTAGAGTACCATTTATTATTCTTTGCATTTATTTAGTTCAAACACTAAATTGCTTAAGTGTAACTGTTTCCAGTTCTTCATCTAACGCTTCTCCACATTTCCAAACAACTATTATATGGCGTGTACGAACCAATACGGGAAGTAAAATTTAAAAATCCAGTAATTTTTATGATGGCGACGTTAATTATCATAACCATTCATTCTAATTAATCACAACTTTTATACCTATTTTACTAAAAATCACCATGTCTCTAAATACGATACAGTTGGCTTGTTAGAATGAACTACCACAGCTAATTTCTTGTTGATATTGTTACCATCCTTTTAAAGTTTTAAAGTCACAGATTTGCTCTCACAAATAGGCACTCAGGTCTTTTTACGTCATTTATTAAAACCAATTAGAAATTATATTACCGAGAATTATGGAAAATGTAGGTTTGAAGTCTATCGCCTGGAGGTTTAATGTAATGGAAAATAGAATCATAAACAGAATTCCCCATTTCAGTTTCGGAACTGTATCTGCTTACAGTTTTCGCTTTTGTTTTTCAGTTGCTACCGCTAATTCACTAGTGTACAGAACTTTATAATGGAGTACGTACAAATGCTGTAATTTTAATTAATTTAAACGAGTTCAAAAGAAACCAAAAAGGCAACGGTCGTGTGCCAACACCATGGCCATTCTCTACGTACGGTTTTGCTGTTTGGACGCGTGTTAGGAAGAGAACTAAATTTAGGTGCGGTTGCAACGAACTATGAGGAAGTTCGACCTGACATTAACATATCCCCAATTGACCTTACAAATCCCCACCTTGCCGCAGCCACTTGCCGATATCATTAAAATTTGAGGGCAGCGATTTAACCCTTTTAGGGCAGGCGTTAATCATGAATCGGAAACAGCAGTGGTCCTTTGCCGCGAACAGGACAAACATGGAGTCTTTCCTAGGCTTTTAATTAAAGCGAATTGGGATATTAGCTGATTAGCGGGGACGCTCCCAGAGGGCGCTGCTAGTCGAACTGCGCTCCAAAGTCGCCCCCAACCTAATTCCGTGTGTTTAATTAATGTGTGCGCTTTGAACTCGTCTAGTGTGCATTTGCAGCGCTGCAAAATAAACCCATGACAAAGAAGCCTTTGATCTCAATTAGAGAAGAGCGTGCCTTGAATTATTTGACGCGTCGCTAAATAGGATTGTAATGTGAAAATGTGCCTGAACGTGCCACATTACATGCTGTGTGGTGAAACTACGTTTAAAACTCTGCAAAAGAGCCTGGTAACATTTAAAAATTGTTAGGAAAAACGATGACAAAGGTTGCTAAGCTCATACTTAATTTAGACATGTCTAAACATGATGAGAAATAAGAATCTCTTAAAAACCTAGAGTAGAGGTTATTCATTCGCATATTAAAATTTAGTCAAACTTTTATTAGCTTAGGTTCTGACTCGGACCCATAAATTTTTTACTAGCACCATCTACAAAGGCACCAAGATATAGAACACCGCGAAGAAGAATGAAATGTGTTATTAGAAATCAACAAATTAGGTAACCACTGCCAGGAAGTTAAAAGACTGAAAAGCCCCAAACACAATGTCGCCAATTCAGTAATACGGAGTACAAAAGACATTTTTAACATTGTCAAATAAAATGAAAATCTATCTCACTCATTATAAGAAGAATTAACGATGAGCTAAGAAAATCCATTCCAAAGCGAATTCTCATAAACGTAATAAAAATTCAATAGTTTTCCGTTCTTATTGTGTACAAAATATTAGAGAAAACAAAATGACTAAATGAAAGCAGTTGCATCATTAATTATTGTAGTATTCTAAACAACTAGCTCAAGTGGAATGCCAAATTGGGGCCATAGGCGTGGAGACGACACAATAAATTCACCCACTTGTTTTAAACAGTAATGAACAATAATAATAGATAAGAGCGCCAGGTTCAATAGCTTACCATAATACGTTCTACCGAACTACACGGAGTAGATGAGTTGCAACGAAAGGAGATCTAAAGATCTAAAGAAAATAAACAATAACGGCTAGTACAAAACATCAGCAATACGTTCGTTTACCATGACAACAGTGCACAGAAAGACATTAATAAAACTGGGTTTATAAATGCAGAACGAGCCCAGAATTCAAATCAATTAATACAATAAATCCGATGCATAAATAATACACGGAATCATATAATCAAGCTATAAATTAAATTGACTCGCGGATACGGTAATCGAAAAGATCTTCTGGCACGCAATTTTTTCTATACAAAAATAATGCTAATGGTCGGTTTCAACCCGAACTCTTTGCTATGATCGCATAATTACGCATATGACAGTGTATAATCAGTAGTAATACTATAAGTATTTCGTTATTATCGGGTTATATGTGGATAACTTGGTGCACAATAATAAAAGAGCGCCAATTCCACTATTTAAATAATCCGACTACGAAGCGGGAAAAGTATTCTGCCACAGTTGCGATGCTTAGTGAAATTACTCTAGTATAATTGATTTTTTGTTATCGAAATTATACAAGACTTCTTAACCAAATCCAACCTTTTGATTGGTTGATATCGGTACAGAAAAGTAATCAGATTAAGCATTTACCATTTTTGTTACTAATGAAAATATAATGCGAAATCGAACAAATGAAAAACGGTGGATAACAGTAAAGTTGATATATAAAAAGGTTAAATCAGGAAACGACTGATGGTCGCTTTTCGCCTACAAAATTTATATTATTACAACTAAATCGGGTAGTTACTACGATGGGCGGCGCAATTCGGCAAACCAGGAATTTCCTTCGTATCGGGCAGAATAAGGTACGTTGGCAGGGTACCTAAAAGTTTAGAATAATCGAAAGTGGTGGCCTTAGTGGCTGCGATACCTGCTTAAAAACCCGAAGGAATCTCGGCCGCAGGTGTTTAATTCCACTTGGAGTCGAATTCCTCGTCCAGCAGGCGTATACTATCCATTCACGCGTCCGTATGTTTGTTTCTTAGCAGCAATAAATGAAAAAAGTGTTGGCAATCTACTTACTAGATACTGGATACTCGACATGCTAGATGTAAAGAAGTTGGAGGAAAGGGAGATAATAAATTTATTTGTATTAGCAGATGAAGATTTTCTTAAGCAGGCGATGCTGTCAAATCAAAAAATTACATTTAGCGATTACCACACGCCTTTAAATTGGAAGCCGATAACTACAATATTCTAAAATCCATAAAACAAACTTGATATATGACTACATTCAAAGGACCACATCGTTACAAACTATTCAACATCGGCTTGATGGAATACCGGTATATCGTACCTCAGAGCAAAAACATCAAACTGGGGAGATATAACCGATAGCGTTAAACAACCGGTCAACAAAACCTTCAAAAAATCTGGATGCTTAAAATGTACGGTATGAAAGAACAACACGTCACCTAATTGTATGATTAACATTAAATTCGCCCTACATACAAAGCGAGATGCAGATGTAACTAAAAAACGATTGTTTATTACAAAAATTCAAACTTCGAGGATGACCACAGGATACACATTGATGCATGCAAAGTGAGCTTCCTATATAAGGCAGCAATACAAAACCAATGGTAGTATGATGGCTTAGAAAGCGAATACGACAATATTTATGTCAATAGAATGACGGGCCACAAAACAATATCCTTCGTTAGAAATGAGAAGCTTCGTGCAAGAAGAGTTTCTGAAAACTGGCAAGAACAATGTTATTAAATGAGCCTAGGTAAATATGATAAACAAGCGTACGGCTTAATCAAAGAAGAAAACGGATACTAACTTAAACGAGGGGTGAGTATAATCCTGGTGAGCTCTAACCCTCCACATGCTGTGAATAAGGACCAGACATAGGTTCTTAAGGTTAGTAAAAACTTCCAAATTTATACAAATGGGTGCCAGTCGTTATATACAACATAATCACAAATCTAGCTATGAAAACAAATCACTACCTACCTTGTATGTAGAGCTTACAATACCGGGATTCCGGGATCCCGAATACCGGGATCCCGGCCGAATTTTGTCCGGTATTGAAAACCGGTATTGATGTAGAAAATACCGGTATTTCGGTATTAACATTTTCCTATAAAAATTACATTTTATAAAAATATTTACTACAGTAAAAGATGAAATATATCTCATTATGGAACCAATAAATAAAAAATCTGGTGTGATACACTCACACAACTTCCTTTTACAGTGATCTTATAATTAGTCAAAAATTTCATTTTTAATTTTTAACCATTTGTTAAAAATTTTCAAAAATTACAAATTCTACAAAAACGGTACAAAATCGAGTGTTAGTTGAAGAGACAAATTTTCTCTAGAATTTCAAGGTGAATTCAAAAATGTAATAATATACCGGGTGTTTTATTTAAAATAGGAGTTAATAACAAAAAATAGAAAAAAAAAAACAAAAGAAACCCACTTTAGAAGTATTCAACTGGAAAATCACCCATCTCACATGAATACACATTAAAAATGTAAGAGAAATGTAAAGTTTTAAAAAAATCGTTAGAGCCGTTTTTGAAAAAATCGAAAAAAACTGAAAAATCACAAGAGTAAACACCTACTTCCGGTTATGCGATTTTCTTCAAAAGCTTGCTGTCTCATCTACATAGTACACAAAACTTATATATGAAGTTTCAACGCCATACCTCTTTTCGTTTTTGAGATATTCTGTTCACAGACAGACAGACACACACACACAGGCACACAGACAGACACACAGACAGACAGACCAATGAAAAAAAATATGTTTTTTGGGATCAGGGGACTCTAAAACGTGAAGATCCGTTGAAAACTCAATTTCGAATTTTTGGGGTGAATCCAATACTTCCTTTATAGTAAAAGGAAGTAAAAATCAAAAATGTTCTAAAAGAGGATCAAGATAACACATAATATGTGTAAAACAAGTCTATTATCAATAGAAACGTAAACAGCTCCCAGAATACATGACAGTTCAAACAGTTCTCAAGCCCGGCGTGGTGCGATGGCGCGCGCGATATAGTAAACAATACACTCCTACTCCAAAGTTTTTGAGATTTTAGTAAGGGAAATTAATATTTGTCATGAATTTAAATTTATTGGTTTGTTGGTTTATTAGTTAAACATAAAAAACTAATTTTGTTATGTTTATAGAATTTCTTAGTTGTTATATTTTCATCTACTTTATTTATTTATCTACTTATAAACAAAAAAATATTAAGGTAATGGACTTCATTTTGTAGTCAATGTTAATTTTAGAAATACATTTTTATTCGTTTTTGTTGATATAATTTTTAAATATGTCATAATAACTACTAGGTAAAAATCTAATAATTAAATTTTCTAATAGCAATACCGGTGTTAATACCGGTATCCCGGTATTAAACATTTTGAATACCGAATACCGGTTTTAAGATTTTGGCCCGGTATTGTAAGCACTACTTGTATGCCTCTAACTTCAACCTAAATCTCAAAAGAACATGAGCAGGTTCATAAAGGGTCGTAGTATAGATACCGTATAGATACCAGTAACAGGGGCAATAAGAACAATTCTCACTGCTATAATGGAGACTCCTAGACCTCCCCCCTCTTCATATAGTAATACAGGGAGAGGCTTGAAAATCCATAGATTGTAAAATTCACTGTACACATTTTGATTAGATACAAAACATACGACTATAGCTGGTAGCATAGAGGGTCATCTACTTGAAATGGAGAGTGCAAATCAACAAATACATATAAAGAAGGAAGCAAGTAATCTTTTCAGTTATTTTCATTAATATCCCACACAAGCTGGTGCAAAAATCTTCCTGATAGGTTATCGAGTTCTCGAATTAGCGTGTTTACGTCCATCCGGCGTGACACCTTCACTAAACTTAATTTTCCGTCGTTCCTTTAACGCTAAAGCGGTTACCGTCTTCTCAAAGCTGATGTAGTTTTATGAGACCTATCATATAATTCTGGGTTGGTCACGATTGATTAAGCTGTTGCAAGAAAAAATCTAAATTTGTGAAAACTGTCGCTGTATTTTATTATAGTGATATTCTGGTACTTCTTATTTTTGCTAAAAGCCAAAAATATTTTATTATTAGAAATTACCTTCAACCATACGATTTACATTGTAGAGAAACTCCTGTATTTACTAGAATTAATTATTCATTAAAAATGAACTGCTGAACATAATTACTGTTTCAACAATTACACTGCAATGCGTTTGTTTACCAAGGAAATTGTTATTATCATACCTAAATAAATGAGGAATCTCACAATATCATGTTTTTCTAAAACAGTTCAGTTCGTTAATGTTTGTTGTGTCAATAAAACTGCACTCTAGGCGAAAACAAACCGTGGATTCTAGTAAATACAGGATTGAATAATTTGAAGTAATAAATGAATAATGTATAATAAACAGTTTGAGTAGAACGATGCAAATAAACGCATTTTATGCTCGTGAAATACAAATCTGGCAGATGCATGATTTCGCAGCCCAGACAATTACGGTCTTAAATTTACTATCGACGTTTCTCTCTGTTCGGCATTCCGTCGGCCATACTATATAAGACGGAACTACATAACCAGTGAAGTAGGATAATGGTTGAGGTACCGACCACAACAATGTAATGTCCATGTAAACAGGGAACACAATGGCTACATTTGTTAGAAATGAGAAGCTAAGAGTTCCTGAAAGAGCTCATAAAGGATAGAAAGCCATCTGGTAATTTACATATGAAGAACAACGTTAGTAATGCAGCCTAGGTCAATACGATAAACAATCCTATCACTTAATAAAAAATATGGTGTGATACACGCACACAACTTCCTTTTACAGTGATCTTATAATTAGCAAAAAATTTTATTTTTAGTTTTCTAGCATTTGTCAAAATTTTTCCAAATTACAAATTCTATAAAAACCCATTTTAGAGGTATTCAACTGGAAAATCACCTACCTCACATTAAAAAAAAACCGTTTGAGCCGTTTTTGTCAAAACCGAAAAAACTGAAAAATCACAAAAGCAAACACCATACTTCCGGTTACGCGATTTTCTTTAAAAGCTTGCTGTCGCATCTAGTACACAAAACTTATATATGAAGTTTCAACGCCATACCTCTTTTCGGTTTTGAGATATTCTGTTCACAGACAGACAGACAGACAGATACACAGACAGACAGACAACAGACAGACAGACCAATGACAAAAACGTGTTTTTTTGGCTTCAGGGGACTCTAAAACGTGAAGGTCTGTTGAACACTCAATTTCGAATTTTTGGAGTGAATCCAATACTTCCTTTATCGTAAAAGGAAGTAAAAAGAAAACTAATATTAACTTTTAAACGCTTATATATATTTCCTACCGAAAAGTGGCTAAGCACATTTTTATATTCTTATTTATAAGCTACATAACATGGTAATATCAGTAAGAAAACAAAATGTTTAACTGTATGAAAAGATCAGCTAAATGCAAATCATTAATTGACAATCATTCAGTAAAGCAGGTAATGACAATTATTTACGTGCGTTAATTTCTAGCCACAAAGACTTTACGTAGAAGTCAGACATTGTATTTTTAAATAAATAGTAGAGGCAGGTAGCTTGAAAGTGGTTATTTTGAAACAATACAAGCATGGATATATGCAACAAGACCCATATACAGAATGATTATAAATGATTGTAGGGCTAGAGGCCATTTGAAAAATAAAACTGTTTGCAGTTTTATTGCAATTGTTTTAGTACTATCAACTAGTCGGGCATTTTGTCATTTGATCCATGCCACTGTTACTAAATTGCAAAACTATAATAATTGGTTACCGAATATTTCATTTTTATTACTTTAAAACATTGGCTTGTGATGCAAGTGTGTTATATATTGTTTTACATATCTGTGTGTGTGTGTAAGATATATACTGCATAGACATAACATGTACACATACAATAGAGCGGCAAAAGCAAGAAACCAAAATTACAAAGCACTCTAAACCTATAATAATTTATAATTAGGCGGTATATGTAGAACTTGCGTTAGACCAATTATAATATATGCGAAACCTGATCAGCAATAGAGAAAGCAAAACGAGCACAATGAACGGCTGAAGTGAAAATTCTTAAACGAATATGCAGGAGATCTTACACGATAGAATCAGAAACCGTGTCAATAGAATAACATACGAAGTGGACGAGACAGTCAAATGGTAAAGACGGCGAAGAAAGAAATTGAATGACTATATCAGTCGAATGGAGGAAAATAGACTGGTACGAATAGCTCAGATGAACAATTCTCCAGAAAGAGCTTACCCAGGAGACCAAAGGAACAATGGCATGGAAGCTGGCAGTTCAATTCGCAGAAGAAAATTGAGGCCTTCAAGATAGTAGTAGTAGTAGTAGTATTATTTGTCGGGAGACTCATGTCTAGCAAGCAGACCTTCATAGACCCTTTTTGCCAACCCCGTCGACAAGGTCTAGGCATGCAGAGTACCAGATACCTTAGTCTTACTTAGAATTTTGGCGAGACTTAAAGGAGTACCAACCTTAGCAAGAGATCTTTTACATGCTCCACATCGTAGTAACATGGGACCCACGGCTTTACACCACTTCCGAATGATGGCATTCTGTAGAGGTTTTCATACGCATTTTTTAATTTTTTAAAAATTCACCGGGATCGGGGATCAAACTCTCGACCCTTAGCTCAGTAGCCAGAATGCTTACCACTGAGCTATGGCGCCCGGCTTGGCCTTCAAGATAACATTTGATTCAAAATAGATTCATCGTAGATGGTCAAGGAAGAAAATATAGACATAAAAGCTGGATGTATAGTATTGATTCAGAAAGTAGGTCATTTGAATTAATACAACTGTCACTTTATGTCAGCTTAATGGGCCCCAAACCAATTGTCAGACATTATATTTCATTTTGTATATGTTACGTAATGGTTTTCCCTGATCATCCAATACGATTCATGCTAGAAGTGCACTTTAGGAAGGTGGTAAGGTCAAAAACTCAATTGTGATTGAGTTTACTCTAGCAGAGTTGGTACAGCATTTGGTAGTTCAAATGTTTCAAAGGCAAGGGGTGACTAAAGGCTACACATTATCATTTTTCTATGACGTCAGAAATAACAAACGTTTAAAACGTACGTCTTATATTCCAGTGAAATTCAAAATAGTTATTTATGTACCTAGAGCGAAAAATGATGCATTAGGCGTGAGTTCGAAAGTTTCGGGCCGAGCGAAGCGAGGTCCGAAAAAACTCGAACGAACGCCTAATGCATTTTTCGCTCGTGTTGCGTACAAAATTTTTCCTACGACTGTAAAATTTTCGAAAATAGATTTAAACTGGTTTTTTTGCCATTTCTAAAATTTCCAGCGACGTGCAAATTTTTACATCAGAATTGGATATTTTATCGCCCATTTCTTATTTTTCTTGACACTTAAACACCGACAATACACAAAATAAAGCACAAGTAACTTTAAATCGCGAAAAAAGGTTTAAATCAAATTCACAGTGACAGCTGTCAACTTTGACGTTTTCAAATAGCTGACCACTAGCAGACTTAGGTATATAATCATGAAAGCTTATATAAAATTTATGTATGTTGCTATGTATTACGATTCACGATTATATACTTACGTATGACGGCTGCCGCGATGAACTGATTTAAAACAATTAATTTTTGACGTACGTCAACAAGGCGGAAAGCTTGATTTTAGAAGCAGTCGTAGGAAAAGATCATTTAGATCACAGGTAGTCGACTTCAGAAAAAAATTAACGTATACCTAACCTGGTACACGGCGAGTAGACCGAACTCAATAGGCCGAAAGCAATTGACCGAACTCAATTGACCGAATAGCAATAGACCGAAACGTCTCTAGACCGAAGCAGCAATAGACCGAAACGTCACTAGACCGAAGCAGCAATAGACCGAAAATCACTCTGTCGAAAATATATTACGGTTACATTTATTAACATTAATAGCATCAACTTTTCTTCACACTTTATTCAAGCTTAGGACTGGCGTGTTTAGAAGTTTTTTTTGTTTTTTATTTTATTTTAACTTTATTCTAGTAAATCAAACAATACTTAACAAATATATCCTACCCAATTACATATCTACTAATATTAAAAATTAAAATTATGCGCAATCCCACGTAAATAATCGACGATGTTTTCTTGAATATCGAAGTTACTGACAAGGCGCTTTATTCTGTCAGCACAATCCCGATACCTTTTCTGGCTTCTGGGTGGTTCTTCGCCACTTACATATTGCTCTATTTTGAGTTCGTTAAGACTCTGCTCTCGCTGCAGTGCTTCTATAAATTTCCAAATATTTGGATGGTTTGAAGAAACTTGCTGATCAAAGCCTCGATGCCATCCTTCCACGGAATTGTTGGTTTTAGGTAAATCTTCATTCACACCATCAAAACAATTCCACATAACATGAGGAAAACGCGGCGGGCGACGGTGACGTCGTTGAGGGCGTCCTATCCACGTATCCTCAAAGTAGTCTAGCACACCTTGAGCTTCTTGTGGAATAACATTTTCTTCGCACAACTGTTCAAAGATATCTACTACATTTGCTGCAGGCACGAATGCCAGAGCAGGCAACAATCGCATTGTTAGGGCAAATTCAGGTTCTGCTTCATATCGACGCTGAAGTCCTTCTGACTGGATGTGACGGAAACAACATTGAGAAAAATGGAAAAAGCATCCCCGTTGCCTGGTTTGCGGAAATGCTGCAGACACTGCATTCATCATCCCTAATTCAAAGTCCATAAGTATGCTTATTGGTGAAACTGTCGGTTCAATGTCTTTCAAACTTGTAAGCAATCGAGTGTAGGTTTCTTCGGTTTTATCTGGCAGTAGTGCATATACTAATGGTATAGCATTGTTATATTGCAACCCATGGATTGTATATAATTGGCAAAATAGATGTGGCACAGTTTTAAACGTGCCATCTACGTACCAATGTATGGACTGAGCTAATAGTCGCAAGTTCCTTCTTGTGGAAAAAATTAATATTCGATCGTCAGCGGGTCCAGAATCAAGTAATAGAAAATCTGCTCCATTTTTAGTAATTTTGTAATTATCTGGGATTACAAGTACTCTTCGATGACCAGGTATAGCTGGAGCAGCATCATGCTTAGTTCGAATGTTTCGTATAGTTCTTTTCATGTTGTCCACTTTTGGCAGTTTTGCTGACGCTGCCTGTGATAATCCTAAAGATGCCTGCGATACTATGAAGTGTGGAGCGTCCTGGGTACGTCTTGCACCTTCTCTAACATTTTGCATTACTTGAGCTGCCTCTATTTCTGCAGCATCAGCTGCATGGTTATGTTGGCCATTTTTTTGTGTAATATCGTTGTCCACTGATACAACACGAACACTACACTTGAATTTTTTATGACGTTCACACCTCCAGTATATCTTCGTATCAATTTGTTTGTCTTTGATGTACAAATGACCATCTAATAACAATTTGCGATGGCCCTTTACACTCTCTATGTACTGCAACACCATTTTCAATATTAACTTTCTACAACACTCCTTAGCAAGCTGTAGACTTGGAATAAATCGAAAAATAAAAAAAATTGCATTTATACCATGGAAAATCCTTAGCGCACAATGCAATTAAGTAAGGTATGTGCCTTACAAGCTATTAGTGTGCTTAATATTCTTATCTATCTTTGTGAGGATTTTTTGACAATAGGATTTAACCAACTTTAACATTCCTATCTCATCGTTAACGATATGGCCTTTGTTATATATCATTTATACCTTCAATTTAAAAACATCTCTAAGATTTTGTGATTACCATTTTTATGCAGATGACACACAACTATTAATCAAATTTAATCCCGATAAAGTAGATGATGTCAATGCTAAAGTTAATTTTGATCTTAAAAATCTTATAGAATATTCGGAAAAACATAATCTTCAAATTAATGCAAGTAAATGTTATGTGATGTTATTTGGTAGGGCAAAAACTAGAGATGCCAATGTTAATAACATATCTATTAAAATAAGGGATATGTCATTGGAAATTAAAGATTCTTGTAAAATCTAGGACTTATCATCGATAATAAATTAAGATTTAAGGAACATATTTCTAGCAAATTACAAAAATCATATTTAAATTTAAAAATTATCTTTCAGAACCGATTTTCCTTGAATAAAAAAATAAAATGATTGAAAAAAAGATACTCTTATTTTTTAAAATACACAAAAATGTTAATTGGAAGTATTTGTTATATCATATCTCTTAATAGTTATTTAACAAACAAGTATGTTAATGAGAGCGATTAATAATCGAGACATTTTAATGCGCGAGCGCTAGCGAGCGCGTTAATTGTAGATATTATTAATCGCCGATTAACATACGAGTTAGTTACAATATTTTTCCGTTGATCGTATATTATTTGAAGAGAATCTAATTTTATTCCATGAAAAGAATTTGACACTTAAAGTTTTGACATTAATGGTACCGGGTGACCATAAATGGTTGTGATTTTTTTCTTAGGTTGGCACTGTTTATGTTCGTGACATTGTAAGTCATGTCAAATATGAGGTTAGCAGATTAGGTTTTGAGTCAGTTTGTGTCAAAACTGACGCAAAACCTAACCTGTTAACCTCGAATTTGACATAGACTTACAGTTCCACCAACATAAACAGATTTTTAAAATCGTTTATTAATAAAAAATATTCATTAGTAAGGGTCATTAATAGACGATTCTCTATACATTAATGGACCCATAAATAAACGATCAACGAAAAAAATTATAATTGATTTTAAATTATTTGGTCCATTTGTTATTAAATTATTTAAAAATTTGACACAAAAATGAAATTTGTTTGCACTGATTTTGAATCACGTAATATCCTGGTTGCTAAGTGAGGGAAACTCAGGTTTGACAATACACGTTTATCGTATCCGTTGATAAGTTAACTTTGAAGTATTTCATTTGGTAATACACAGCGTGGTAAGAAAAAAATAGGAGAAACCAGAAAAAAATGTTTTCGGAGCAAGTAACTGTGACTTTATGTTTGACACCTACTTTTAACCTCTTTAAATAACATTTTTGTCTATTTTGAAAAATAACGGTACTTTATTCTTGAACCATTTTCATTTCATTTTTGAACCTCCCCTGTATACGAATATATTTACATTTTGGCAAGTGCATTTTTAGTTTGAGAAGATGTAGAACTTGTATCAGGAATAAAACACTCTGATAAATGGATGATAAAAAAAATCCATGTGTTACAAATTTATGAGGGACAGTATATGTTATATTATACAGATTGGTGGTGGATAGTGTGAATATAGGCTTTGTATGCGTTAGACAGAAGTAGACATATTATATGATTTAAAATCTAGTATCCTAGAATTCGGTGTTTTCTAAAAACAAAACCTTTTGATTCTGCGAATACTAGATGTTAATCGCATATAGGTCTGTTTATGCCTAACGCATACAAAGTCCATAAACTGTATTCACAAACATTTGATTACTTATGTTCACATTTTCCGCCACCAATCTGTATATTATGATATATAACACTGGAATGGGAAAAACATCTCTTACTCATGATACCACATACAACTATGGATTTCATCTACAAAAATACAATTTTATGGTATAACTAGAATTTTAAAACGTTTTTTGAATAACTGACTACCCACTGCATTTGTATCGAAAAGGTGCCAGAAGAACGTCAAATTACTTTTATCTATTTTTATAAATAAGCGAGATATTGTCAAAAAACGAAAAATCGAAAAATCAAAGTTTTGTTTATAACTCGAAAACAAAAGACGGTAGCCCATTTTGGTTTAAACCATTAAGCTTTTCTGGAAAAAAGAGTTCGAGGATGGGAATCAATTTTTCCATATCTTCTATAGTTATCGAGATTCCCTATGAAAACATAGAAATTGCCTTAACCTGAAGACTGCGACAGAGACCAAGCTTATTCAGGAAAATAGATTTGAGCTCCCTTAGCAAAAGAACAGATAATTAGATATTGTAGGTATCCGAATGTTAAGAATTTGCTAAGTCTTGTAATGTGTATTCTGAATTTCCACCCATTGAGTTTTCCGTCGAAATTTTAATGCCTCTAATGTTCTCTCGCGAAAGGCAAGTTGGGTTGAAATGACAGAATTGGTTAAATTGCTAGTTAGCTTTATACAGATTGGTGGCGGAAAATGTGAACAAAGGTAATCAAATGAGTTGGAATACAGCTTATAAGCTTTGTATGCATTAGACAGAAATAATTATATGCGATTAACATCTACTATCCCCAGAATGGAGGTGTTTCGTTTTCAGAAAACACTAAATCCTAGGATACTAGATTTTAAATCATATGTCTATTTCCGTCTAACGCATACGAAGCCCATAAACTGTATTCCAAGGTTACAGGTTAAGGCAATTTCGATGTTTTCATAGGGAATCTCGATAACTATAGGAGATACGAAAAAATGGGGTGGCGGAAAAAAGTGCCTGGAAAACAGTGCCGATGGAAAAAAGTGCCGCGGAAAAAAGTTCCGCGGAAAAAAGTGCCGACGGAAAAAAATGCAGCGGAAAAAAGTGTCGACGGGAAAAAATAATAATAAAGTAATAACCGGACGAAGAAGGTTTACAAAATTTTAAAAAACTGGAAGTTACCCTTTTATTTTTAAAAATCTCTGCATTGCGCAGTATTATGCAGTATTTGAACATGTATTGTGCTTATCTGTTCCCAAATCGACAGGAATGCAGATTTATAGATAATACGTAGAACTATTTCAATTTGAAGATTTTTATCTAAAGTGCATGTGGATTATGTCTACCATCTTAAGTGCAATTACCGCCAACAAATCTTTTAAGGTAAGTAACAAATGACGAAATATATTATAAAATACAAAATTGTTATACAGTATGTCCACGGATTGGGTTACAATGGGGGAAAAAAGTTTATTTTTGACTTCTCAAAAAAAATCACTCTTTATAAAAAAACCCTGCTTGTTCTCAAACTATAAATGCACTTGTCAAAATTTAATTATCCCTTTCCGTACACGGGGGAAGTTCGAAAATATGAAAATGGCTCAAGAATAAAGTACCCTTATTTTCCAAAATATGCAATAATGTTATTTGGAAATATTTGTTATAACATTTCTATTAAAAATTATAATTGCTTTGAATTATTGCTATTGATGTTTGGATCGCGTATTATTAATTTTTTTAAGATACTCGTGTCTTTGTTGACAGAAATATGAGATTTTTAGCATCAATTTCGGGCCACACAAATTTCAGGTTAAGTGACCGAAACTCAACTTTGACGATACACTCTTATGGTATCCGTCAATAAATTAACTTTGAAGTATCGCGTTTAGTAATTCGCAGGGTAGTAGAAGAATAAGAAAAACCAGTGGAAATTGTTTTTTAGAGCAGGTGGCTGTGACCTTATATGTGACACCTACTATTAATTCTAAGCAACATTTCAAATAACATTCTTTATCTAATAGACTTGTCTGTCTGGGACGCTGTTTGAGTAAATGTTTCTATTGATGCTATTGTTAATAAATAAATGTAATTTTTCAAGATATTTAATGTGCACATTTACCGAATGTGTACTTTAACCATAACATATTTTCGATCAAGTGATTTTCGGTCTATTGCTGTTTCGGTCTAGTGACGTTTCGGTCTATTGCTTTTCGGTCAATTGAGTTCGGTCAACTGCCTTTCGGTCTATTGAGTTCGGTCTATTTACCTAGAACCACCTAACCTTTAATGTAAGGGATGCTCTAAATTAATAGCACATTATTCAAACCAAGACATTCTTGACATATGTAATCCGACGTTTCTCCTCTTCGAAGAAGTCCCTAACGCTTAAAATAAGATTTTAGGCTTGCGCCCTTACTTGTTACTGTGCGCCATTGTGGACAAATGTTACATTTGACAATATTATAAAATAAGCCCTACTTAAAGCGGACCTGACCAAAAATTGCAGATTTTTTGTTTCGTCCAGTTCCTTATTGTTAAATAAAGAGAGAAAATTGTTACGTCACAAAAAAAAACGGTTATGTGTAGACCTTACGTGATTTTTGTCTTTGATGAATCACATGTTACGATCTATCTAAAGATACGGTCTGCTTAATGCATTTAAACGACGCGATTTTACTCAGCGTTTAGACGCGTAAAATTAGTTTATTGCTTCTTTTATGGTCGGTATGTCTAACGCGACTGACTAATCGTTGCACTTCTGATGAAGTCCCAGCGTTTCGGTGTCGTATGCTCGAAAGGCACTGTAGACTCTGCAGAGGACATCGAAAAACAGCTGCATTTTATTAATTCACAGGAGACAAATGCAAGATAAATATCAACAGATATAAATTTTGTTGTGCTTGTTCACAAGTAAATATCGTTTTCGTGTTCCTTACTAAGGTATCCAAATAAAAACGATTGTGTATCATTATTTATATTAATTATTATGGCTATACACTTTAGAAATTCGACATTGTTTGTTACTCTCGTGGTAGCTACTTTTATAAGATATAAGTGGGCGGTAATATTTGAAGAGGAATATTGATAAATATAATTAATTGTAGATCCCTTTACATATCATTATTAGATCTGAATCTAAGTTATTAAACTAGAAGAGATAATAATAACCTGGTCTTCAAGTAAAATAAAGTTGCAAGTTTAAGCACAGGGCACACGCCACACTGCTCAAAGTACTCTGGATTAGGGATGTTTTTATATATGTATTATCATAAATCCGTTTTAAAGATTCCTTTTTGATACACTTCTAGGATATATGAATTGCCTATGGCAGTCTCGTGATTCCTTTTTTATTGTATCTATATTTCCCTTTCTTATCTACTTTAACGTTGCGCTGTCTGAATATCAAACAGATTAATCCAAAATCGCACAAAAGAATATATTTCCTTATATTTGTGCAATGAAACATTTTTATGGATAAAAATTGGGGCTGTTGTGAATTTATAGTCGTAAAAGTAAATCAACCATATAATTAAGTTATAACACCTTTTTCAATTGCGTTTTAGAAAAGATCAATTTAATTTCATAAAGTATCCATTGTATTTCAGATTGTAACAATGGTTTCAAGTCAATGAAAAGATACACTCCTCGCAATCTATAAAGAAAGGCACAACGTTCCGAAGTAGTGCTTTAGGCTTCCACTATTGTTCAAATATTTAATTTTATCGCAACTTCTTAATTACTTGCGATCAATTCAAAATTATATGGAAGGTCTCACGAAACTACATGACTTTTGTGAAGACAGCAACCCTTTTGGCGCTAGAAAGTTATAAAACTTAAATAAAGTCGAATATTCCAGGCCGGAGGAATATCAACATGATAACTCGATATCGACATAATTTATCAGGGTGTCTTTTTAGACAGTTTGTGTGTGGAATATTAATACAAAGAACTGAATAGCTTTTGAGCGAGATCGTGTTACAGGTCTAAACCGTCGTTACGACATGAATTTGACATTCAAACTACTCAACCCTCAGTTTCCGATAAAACGATACAAATCGGAAAATTCTCGGATCCGTTGCTCCAATTACGTTACGATGGGCTGTAACAAAAGTTGCCGACTAACGCTCAGAATGTGAAGGGACGGTTCATGTCGACTTTAATTAGGGCTACAAGCCAGTAAACGAGATAAAGATGTAAAATCGAGAAAAACACAGGTGGGCTCAACGAGAAAATGGAAGAAGCGATGGCCCAACTTTTCTGATCCAAACCTTGGCAGTACTTGGGGCGGCGATCCGCTTTGGACTTACCTTGCTTGCATTTCTTCTATAGCTGTCTGAATTCCTTTACAGAGAAAAAACATCACAAAATATACACGTAATAGATATTAACGATACAAGTTTGATTATGAGCATCTTAACGACACGGGTTTGATTGCCAAAAACGAGGCGGTGAGCCGAGTTTTGCGGCAATCAAACGAGTCTCGTTAAGTGCCATAAGCAAACGTGTATTGTTCAAGATTTTATCTTCATCAATAAATTCTGGTTCAACGTATTTTTTTATACAAAGAGAGTGCGGTAATGAACATTACGTGCGGTAATGTTCATTACCGCACTCAGTGCGGTAATGAAGATCTTAACGATACTAAAATTAATTTGGTTAAGAGTCTATAACAACACTAATGAAGATAAAAGACATAAATCTACTAAAGAAAAGCGCAACTAATTGAAAATGAACTATATTAAGGTAGGAATATGTAGGTGAATAAAGAATAATAAATGAAATACTCGAAAAAAATAGGTAGTTCATTGCGTCAACGTTTAATTTAAACACAGGCGGTAAACTTGACAGCAAACAATCTAACTGACTAAAAAACGGTAACAACTTTAATTTCGCAATAAGTCTGTCTACAAACAATAAATCTTGACGGTAAGCAATCAAAACTGACTTAATGGCGGCAATTACTTTAATCCCAAACGTTAACCTAAGTTCAAACATTAAAACTTTATGGTAAATACTCAAATCTGACTTAATAACAGTCACAACAGTTCAAACGCTTAATTTCAAATTAACAGCTACGCTACGCAAAATGGCGATGCTTCAAAAATTACTTCACTGCACAACGTGCGCTTTGGAATTACTACAAAAAAAACACAGTACCTTGTAGGGATTCATCTTGCTACGGTTATGATGTCCAACGGAGATACAGGTTATACCCAAGCGACTGCACCAAAATGATTGAATAAACTGCGATAAACGGCCTATGATGCTATCTACCAAGTGGGTCAAGATTATGTTAAATCCCCAGAGGGTAGAACAAAGAGCCTAATCAACAGGCAAGGTTGTGGTACGGCACACGTAACTTCATTACACACGATTAGCACAAAAGACGTTCCCATTTAATAAGCCGCCTCAAAGGCGTTAACCGAAGCTTCCCAGTTCCGCGATACGAGAATTCCTCAGCTAATAACTGAACAACACGTTACTTAAATAACCAAAAACTTAACCAGTAACACCCATATAGTTTACCCGATTTCCAAGGCCAAGGACCTCCGTCGTAGCGGAACCAACCGTCACACGTGTTGTCTCTTCCAAGGCGGTAGAATATTGAAGACAAAAGGAACGCGAACTTGCGCTACTTAGTTGCTCTCTCTAACTCATACAGAAACGTCAGTAATGCGTTATTATTGCACCACTCGATGCAATACATTTCGTCAGAATTTCACACGAAGAAATGTACACCGGGACTAAACCTAAACGTGAAAGTCTGACAATGGGCCGCCAAACTGGCAATTAAGATAAGGCGTCAATTATATGGAAAGCAACCACATGTGAATTTGAATAAAACGGTGCCCAAGCTATAATAAAATGAGACGGAAGGCGCCAGTATTTGAAACGAAGGAAATTGAGTCTTAAAACATAGCTAAATTATCAATTTGGACCTAGATGAAGGGGAAAAATTACTAATATTTGAAATACAATTACGGAAAATGCGGAAAAGCGCTAGATTCAAAAATTGTCCTTACAATCGGTCGCTTTTCTTTGTATGTGTTTATCGAATGCACGTCATGCGATCGCAGAATTGCCTCGTTAGGGTGGCGAAGCGACACAACCGCTGGGTTGTCGATCCTGGGGTAGCAAGTTTTAGTCTCGACACCAACAAGAGTTTTAAAGTTATCGATATGTGGATGAAAATGTCTATCACCTTTAAATCTGAAATGCCATATAGTTGGTATTGGTAACTCGCGGACTCGATTTTCAACCCATTTTCTACGCCTAGGCTTTGCCATAATTGGTTCTCGTCCCCTTTGAAAGTACTCTTTAGTCGAAGTCGTAGCCCATATGTCCCGGTCATGTGTATAACATAATATGATAATGGCCATAACACTTTGAAATCACCGGTTCAACTGATTACGAAGATTGAATGTGTTTTAAAAAGCAACCGTCCCAAACAGCAAATGGTGAAAACCGCTGTATGTCAACAGTATACCGAAGCATTGATAAGGTGCTTGTACCATCCCATTTTTTTCATGAATATCTTCATTAAGATATGATTGTGATAGAAATTTAATTAATTATTAAAAGCTAAAATGGCACCAATAACATGAACACAATATACAGGCAGAGCTGGGCAAATTACTTTTAAAAAGTAATTAATTACTAATGACTAATTACCGCTCAATGCAGTAATTTAATTACCAGAGATTCAATTACTCACAGGAAATAGTAATTCAATTACCAATTACTTAGTAATTGTAATTACTTTTTCAATTACTTTCAATAAAAAATATTGTCATATACGTAGTTTTATTTAGTAGAACCTTCTTGCAAGCTGCAACTATCATTAGTGTTGTGTCGATTCGTAATCGTAATCTAAAAATGCTTAATTTTTATGTTTTGTTAGCTATAGTAACCTACATACTCTTTCACTTTTGAAGGTTTTTTGATAATTAAATCTGGTAGCTACATGCACCGTTCACCAAAATCAAAAGTTTTTAGTTTGTTTTGAAGTAAGATGTAAGTAAATAAATAAATTCAAGGATAACAATTATACAGGGTGTCCCAAAAAAAATGTGATTTGGCATAGATTCCTTAGGTTAAAATAAACCGATTAAACCTAATATACCTTAGTACAAAGTCCCCTCAGTAAAAAGGTATAGGGATTTGAAAGTTCAAATGTATATATTTTTTATATTAGTTTCCACATAGGTTATCACGGAAGTTGAGCTTTTTATCACGATTGCGGATTTAGTTGCCGAGGCCCGAAGGGCCAAAGCAAATAAACCACATGAGGGATAAAGAGGAACTTCCAGTGCCGTGGGGTACAATGTTTTTTTAAATCGCGAAATTACATTTTAAACAACTTTTGTAGGTTATGTTGACGTCGGTTGACGTTTACCTACCGCCTACAAAAAGTCGTAAAACAATGGATTACTTCACTGCCCATTTTTCGTATTTTATTTGATGATTTCAAAGTTCTTCACTGCCGATTTAAAAAAAATATTTTTTTTTAATATGAAGAAATGTCGAATTTCATTTTGGCTACATTTTGTAATTATATTAGAAAAATAGCACGCTGAATATGTTATAAAAGTAATTTTTCCATGTTCGTAATAAATTAATCCATTTGTTTTGCGTCGCTCGCTCCTAAATTAAACGATGAAAAACTCTCCCTTTTCTTAACTTGTAACTTACCTAAGTATACAGGGTGAAGCATTGGATTTTTTAATTGTTTCACAGGAAATTTCTATTTAGATTTTGTAGAACACTACGTCGTGATTCGATTGGCGCAACTTGAGTATTTTTGTTGGCTCAGCTAGAAAATATTTTTTACCACTATATACAAAAGTAACATTTTTGTCGCCTGTTAGGGATTTCCCGAAAATATACGTTTGGTTCTCTGGTCAGTTTCCAATGGCAGTGGGAGGGAATATAATACATTGACTACCGTTGCCATTAGAGACGGGAGGCAGTGTGATTAATAATAAATCAACTAACGTCCTGGTTTTCATATTTAAATATTTTTGAATGCAGCTGAATACAAGAGATTGACACATCAAAAAATGTGTTGAATGTATAACTCTGGACTAAAACGTAATTTCCTCCCTTGCATGATTACAATTGATTAGGTACTGTTCTCGCTAACGCTGAAGAATTAAACTACATCCGCGGGAGGGAATGATACATTTTACTCCCTAGTAATACAAATAGCTATCAAAAAAAGTATTAGGTAACTTGAAATTTTAAAACAAAATATCAATTTGGTATTGATCAGGGACTGTTGAAAGTTGACAGGTGACTGATAAACCTAGTTGAAAACCGCTGATTGAAATAAGAATTTGTACAGCAGATACAAAAACAGCTAGAAACTATGAAAACTAAGAATGTTTTATCTAACGAGATCGTATCAACAATAAAAGATGTTACCATTCCAACTACTTAAACTTTTTGGAAACAAAAGACAGGTAAATTAACATAATTGAGGATACTTATTCTTTCACAAGTCCGAACACTAACATGTAGGTACCTATATTTTACAGATTGTTATAGTAAATGTCCCTTTGTCCTATATTTTAAACCAATGTTTCTAATGAAGCTAACAATGAATTAGCGAAACGTAAAAGATATTTTTAAATAAAGATAATTTTAATTATGTGTAATGACAAAAACGAGAAAATTTTTGACTTACGTTGTTAAAAAATTTAAATTAGCTGATTTTATCTCTAAATCTGTAAAATAGATGTTTTTTGTGAGGAAAGTAGAACCCTTTTGGGTAGTCTTATTTCCGATCCAGTGAACGTCTGTTTTATAATTTCACTTAAAAAAATAACCAAACACGAAAAAAATTTTCAAACGAGCCCATACTTCACACCATAAAAAAGTAAATTAAGCGTCCAGAATACAAACCTAATCGGTGGCCAACAGGACTTGATTTGTCGACTTTGCTAAGTATAGCAAAGACTGCGGTTTGGATTCGCAGCGATTAATAATGGCAAATATGTGACATAAACATCATTCCTTCTGAAGCGATGATAAGGGAATTTTCAGGTGCAAATCTGACGCATAGTATCCGCAATCAGATTACCGAGTTAAAAACAAATAATAAACCACTATTAAAGTTCGATACCCAATCGAGAGCAGTAATACAGTAATTGAAATACCACAAAGTAATTCAATTACCTCGAGTAATTTCAATTACCACAGGTAATTCAACTACTTGTAAAGTAATTTAAATACTTTAGAGTAATTTAATTACACAAAAGTTATTGAGTAATTGAATGTAGTAATTAATTACTTTCAAAAAGTAATTTTCAAGTACTTTTTAACAAAAATGGCAATTCCCAATTACAATTACCGCATTTTGAAAAGTAATTCAATTTCAAGGTAAATACACAAAAAGGAATTTAATTAGTAATTTAATTAAAAAGTAATTAATTACTGCCCAGCTCTGTATACAGGGTAGAACAAAAAAAGTGAGAATTGGCTCAAAATTAAACAACCCTAATTTTTCCAGATTGAGTAAAACCTTATGTGAGAAAGTGGTTGGGAATTGAAAAATAGTATTAAATACGATATTTATGTGTTAACAAAACCCTTTTTGTCTTTGAACGAAATTAACATTGATCAATGGCATATATAATATAAAAGGACGATCTATCGCAAACATGGCACTTAGTATTACTATTTTAATCAATTGAGTAGATAATTGTAATTAATAGTACTAATGTGCACACCGAATCAGTAACTATAACCCGTTTTATCTTCTATCTAATTTATGATTCAATTGAATTCAATTTTAGTAACTCTGCAAGTAGCAGATATATTTTATATTACTACTTTTTATATCTTCGGGCTCTTCATCTTCCATAATCTTCTATTTGTCAGATCTCTGCTACAGCTATTCTCGTTGTGGTTGGCAGCACATCCTTGTGTATGTACCCCTCATCCTTACTTACCTTTGAAGGCTTACACTTCACCGACTAGCTCAAGATACGGTTTCTTATCAGGGTTTAACAATTGTGGGATTTTTAGTTCGTTTCACTTTCATATAAAGGTAAAAGTTCATTAATCAGAAGAAATGGGCGCCATAACTTTATTTAGAAAGTTTTAAATTCAATAAGTTTACAAAGGTTACGTATTCTTTCTAACAGTCCACAAATCAATGGTTATGCATTAGAGGCTTATACCTTTCTAATTTTAATACACATTATGTAATTATTTAGCAAGTTTTATTCTTCTCTGACAAGTTAGAATTTGTTCTAATAAAACGTTAGGATTAATGAATCTATCAGTATCTAGGAGATTTCTTATACCTATTTAATTAATAACCTCCGGTTCGTAAGTTGAAAATATAAAGAGCTCTCTATACCCTCGTAATATACAACTGACCAGAACTGGCGTCAAATGAAAAAGACCGACGAGCTGGTAGTCAAAGAGGAAGCCCTAAGAGCTGGTGGTCAAAGAGGTGACACTAAGAGCTGAATCAAGGAAAACCCTCTATTACGATTTGTATGTATTAGTTTGCCGTCTACCTACCAGTTATATAATAACTGCCCTTTTCAGAAAGAAAATGTTTGTGGAATTTATCCTATCTGCCTGAAAAATTATTATGTTTTAATACTATGCTGTATGAGTTAAATAAAGGCTTACTATTGTCTGCTTGTATCCTTTCTAAGCTAGGATTTTCAATTTGCTTCGCTTCTGCATAGAGAAGCGCCCTTTTGCTTTCTCAATTAAACAGGAAGTAATAATTTTTGTTATTTATTGTTTTTTTTTAACATAACCATGGGCCTTCTAAATTAAATTTCAAAAAGGGTAGGCAACCCCTCCTACTGGTCTTGCGCTTAAAGTTGCCTATCTATTAGGATTAATTAATATTGAACGATATTCCTGTAGAAGCTACGATATGTACTGCTACATGTAGTAGTAAGCGATGCACTCACTAAGTTTTTTATTTTGCAATAATATTTTTCTATCACACTATTTAGGTGTATGACAATATAAACAGGTACCTACATACCAGTACATTAACGTCTAAAATTGACTATTAAATACAATTTCAATTTATATTTTTATACAACTCATTTGTTCTGTTTATTTTTAAATTACCCTCCAAAACCAATGGTTATCAAACAAATGATAATAAAGTTTTCTTTTATTACTTGTTATGAATTTTCTAATTGTCATAAATCATATTTTTAGGATAACTGTTCTACATTGTGTATGTCTTCAATTACATAACCAAACATGTAAGAATTAAACTTTTGTATTATATTTTATAATAATAATTACTTCTTTCAGATAAGTCTTGATTAATTAAAAAATACCGTTGTAAGAAACCGAAATTACAATGATAAAACGAAACCATCATTCCTTTTAGGAACATTATTTTAAGCTGCTTTATTATTGGGTAGTTATTGAATGCTTTATCATTTAATCATCACTGTATTGATTCCGGAGATACTGAAACCGAAAAGGATTATTGTACCTAACCTAATTAGTAAGTCACGCCCATTAAGTGATCTTTATTCCGTGTATCAAAAGATGTAGGGCATTGACCGGGTGTATTTTTAAGTTTGTAAGTTTCATAGTAGGCTGGTCGAATATGAGCTGTGTTTTTCTTCCCAACGCATCACAGGCACACAAAATGTATATTGTTGTTTTAGTTTCCTCGGTACAGAGTCTACAAGTAAGGTCTGTATTGTATTTTCCGATGTTCCTTAAGAGTCACGTGTCCTGTTAGTAGACATGTAATGATCCTAAGTGGCCTACTCATGAGAAGTCGTTTCGCAGTTCTTTTCTTACGAGGTCCGTCTATGAATGCTTTGCTATGACTTTGTCTTGGCCTCTCAATACAGTCTCTTTTATGTTAATTGCCACTCTAATCGCTTATATAGTCTCGAAATTCCTAATGCTAGTTCTGGGCCAAAGTAAGCCTTGGTCGATCCATGGATTGCTATTCATCGGCTTTCTCACGTCTATAGTCACACAACATTCTGCCAAGTCATTGAGTTTGTCTAGGCAGTCTAGGCACTCCCATGTCAGTCTGGAAGAAGTCTTACTACGCGAGAGAGCGTTCAGAGGCTCCTGGCTGTCTCACATTATGTTTGTTTTTCCGCTCACACTTTATGTGACCGTTTGAAATACGGTGGCGGGGTTACCCAGTGAGAAGCTGAGCTTCTCTTTTGGCTTGTCGCTATAAACTCATAGTCCCGATCAGTCTCAGTCCTGGAACCGTTCGTGTACGAAGCAGGCTTCTTGGAGAAATAGCCTATTTGGTGGTTTCCAGTCTCTACGTTTCTAAATTATCACCTCGAAGAGGGAACCTACGAGATATTTCGGGGTCATAGTCCATCTTCATTTCGAGTACAGAACCCTCTATGCTACTAGTTATACTCGTATGTTCTGTATCTAAACAAAAGTTGTACAGTGAATTCTACAATCTATGGATTCCCAATCTTGCCTCTCCCTGTATTAATATATGAAGAGGGGGGAGGTCTAGGAGAGTCTCCGTTAGAGCAGTGGGCATTGTTCTTATTACCCCTGTTATGCCAAGACAGGCAAGCCGTTGTATCTTGCCTACTAGTCTTAGTTTGGTGGATTCTTGCTTGACCTTGGGCCACCATGCCAAAACCCCCTTCATAGTATTCGGTCTAGTGTATAGCCAATTCACCATTCCTGGTCTGAGAATTCAAGGTTTATCGCTAACGTAATTCCTGCTAAGTTTGCCAATATGTTGGTGCCAGGTTAGTTTGGAGTCCAATATGACACTCAGGTACTTTACCTCTGCCTACAAGGCAGTCTCCTTACTGCAAAAAAGTAAATGTCTCAAACCCTCTAGGTTTTTCTTCGCGTAACTGGTATTATGGTGGTTTTTTAGGACTGGCCCTTTCAGTCCACCTAGATACAACATTCAAGACCTGTTGCATTCCTGACTATGTTGGCAAACTCCCTTCTGCTACTATGACAAGATTGCCAGAGTATCCTTAGGGTGAAAACCTTTTGCTGATAAGCTCTCGTAAAAGCGCGCCCAAGACAATGTTTCGTAGCAAGAGAGTGAGAATTCCCTCTGAGGACACCCTCCTGCCACCCTTCCTTTCAGCATGCAGTCTACCCATCTGCAACAGGTCTTCTCTGGCCCATGATGTATACAGTTACGTACTAATTCGGAGAATTTAAACGCGAACGTTGTAAGTTAGAAGAAAAAATCGAGACCTGTACGACCTCCAGTAACCATTTATGCTGAAAATGTTAGGTACCGAAAAGCTGCTTATGGGAAAATTGGAATATAAAAAATTATTGATGCTTTTTTCACACACAGCGATTCCGTTGTACTCATTCCTCTTGACGACCGTAAACTGTGATTTCTGATTAGTATATAGCAGTTGACCTTGCTTAAGTCTTTGAAAAATTGCGTTGTGATTACCAAAAACGGGTTTCCGTGGCGTTTTATTACACCTCGACAATGCAATTTCGCATATGACCAAATAAAGTAATTGCTGAATTTCAGCGAATGCTTCACGGCCTTGCAAAAACGCAGTTATGTTTCGAGAAGCGGTTTCAAAAAATGAATTATGGGTAATTGGAAATATTTAAAAAAACAACAAAGTTATTTTTTAGAACTAGTAATTAACAGAATGGCCCTCGCAATACAATATTCACTTATAATACCATGAGTAGTCAAAGTTATGTCGACTATTTTTGTGGTGGTATCACGAATGTCCATTGCGCTTTGGTACGATTAGGACGAGTGCGATAGCACGAGTCCTAATCCCAAGCGCAATGGACATGAGTAGTGATACCACCGCAAAAATACTCTACTTAACTTTGACTAAGAATGGTATTCGAGGAACTATTTAATGAACCAAACTACTTTTTCAAATTAGTTTTCAGTAAATTGCTAGATTTACTGAAAACTAATTTGAAACTACGCAATTTCTATAGTAACAGAACACTAACATTGACTTTTTCTAATAAAAATCACATTTGTTTAAAATAGTCACTTGAATACCTTCTAGGAAGATATATCCACTGATATTTTTTTGATTGGTCAAGAAACGTTAGAATTCTGGATTTTCATTGGTCACTTTTTAACAGATGATAGGTGAATTGAATAGTCACTATTATATTTTTTGAAGTGTTGTACTTTTTAAACAGATTCTAGAGCTAATTTGTATGGTTTGAAAACCTTATGTATCTGCATTCTAAAACTGCTATTTACTAAAACAAGGTCTTGTTACTTTCAGAGGTGGTAATCGTGTAGAATGTTTTGAAGTGTCGCGGGGTTAATCGTGGTATGGGCTGCTCCCCCAGCGTGCTGCTGGATCACATCCACGGTGACGGTGTTACGTCGAACCCGGACAAGCGCATCACCAAGAAGACGTCGTTGCCGTACTTCAAAAAAGGTTCGTAATGTCCTTGTTTACGTATAGAAAAAGAATCAAATTTATTACAGCCTGAAATTGTTGACATGGTCTCCTGTTGTTTTAATTTGTATGCCACTTACAGATTAGCCGAAAGTATATCAATTATAGTTTTTAAATGTGAGAAATCAGCTTGACAGTGTAAATAGAACTCATTTCTAAACTGTTCTTCATAATTAAAAAAATAATGTTGCTTATGAGCCCACCTTTTTGCTATATACATTTCATCAATGTTCTACACTGGTGACGTCACACAATGGTTTAAAATTTACAAACTAAAAAGCAAATACTAAAAGGATGTTCTAAGTTATAGACGTTTACATAACAGTTGAAAATATTTATATATTACAGAGTGCTTCTGATATAGTTGGACAAATTAATAAAACAATTTTCATTAACAACACATTTATTGAAAAATTGTACTGCGTTAGCGAAATTCTCATTAATTTACTTTCGTTTTGTAACGGTACCTTTATTGAGCCTTGCGTTGGACACCGTAAACTGTAGTGTGGCTTTTCCCGTGCCCTATATTCTACTGTATATGTATATTGCCCTTAGTATGCTAGTTAGCCTAGTCCTAGGAGTACAAGACTCGCCCTTATCTCAGTGCAGCTAAGGGCTATATCAATATTGCTCTTACCGGTTTGCTCATGATCACCGATAATGCTGTAATTGTACATGCAAACTCTGCCGTAAATGTAAACTAAACAGGTTACATGCAAAGATATATACTCTGTAAAAGAAATATGTATGCATGGAAATACATAAAAAGAATACAGAATGTTAATAGATAAATGTTATATGCGCTATGAATAGTAGCACAGAACAGTACACGAGCTTAATGCTGAATCTACAGGCAATGTTTAAATTCCGCACTCAAAATCACTGAATACGCTCCTGACTCCAGTAACTTAAAATAAGCTTAAACGATGTGTCAACAAGATGATGCAGCGCTTTGTCCTGACGCACTAAATCATCAAGTACCCGTATGTATCCTTTGGGTGCGTCCTGGATCGTTGAAGCTGTTGCAATATGAGTTAATTCCTTATTACGGCTTTCGGTTTTCCCAATTTTCCTGGGCCGTACATTAACTCGTAAAATGTAATTATAGTAACTAAACGTGCCTTTATTTCGTAGTAAGATGGCCAAGAGACCATTCCGTGTGTTGACAAAGTCAACTGGCTTCCTTGAAGCTCGAATGGCAGCCGGAATAGCAGCTTATGGTTATGAACTGCTTTGTCTCGGAGATGCTTCCCAAAGCTTGCACTTATAATATCTCGCGTAGCGCCCCTTTGGCTTCGGAAGACACGCACAGCTCGCTTGCCCGCGCATAACTTGCTTTATTCTATTAACAACGGCATCTAACGACTAAATCAGCTGGTTTGCGCGCACAAACTAACGCGCGACACTCGTAGGTGTAAATGCATAATAGGTTTTTATCTAATTACTACAATGTATGAAATACAGTTTAGTTATATTGCTAGCAGAATAATGGTTAAATACCAAGGCGATTATTAAATGTCAATGTGACACGAACTTGGTCGTTACAGTTTCTGTAATAGTAAAGGATGTAGACCTATTGGAAACGGTCCAGCCACGATAAGATATCTAGGCTATAAAGAAGGGCTCCGTTTGTTAAACTTCACCTGGTTATCGATAAGAAAAAGTGGAGGAGATTTAATTGTAGCATATAAAATCTTAGACTGTGTGTATAAGCGTCCCTTAAGTCACCTCACCACCCTTAGTTCAGATATTCACCTTTGTTTATAGCTGTGGGTGAGTTCAAGAAGGGCCAAATTTGGTATTTGTTACTTATCACTTTTGACAAATTTGTAGAATTATAAAACAATTTATTTTAGTCTTAATTCGACAGTTTTGTGATATTAAAATATATAGTTATTCTAAGTTTTTCCTGCATTTAAGATCTAAAACATTATTTTTATTTTAGGTTTTATTTTTGACATTGGCCTGTTTAAGAATTTGCCAAATTAAAAAAAGTTACTTTGGCCGTTTTAATTTTACCTTCAACACAAGACAGAGATAATTATAAACAAAATAAAACAAATATATTGTTGTAAATGTTTATTTCAATTATGACTTACAAATGAAGAATTCTAAAAAAATAACAAGAAACGTAGAACGTATAGATACTAAACATGTTTGCTCATCATATTCATCGTGTTCATTATCTGTTAATTCTTGTATGGATGTAAGGCATTACTTCTTTTAAATTGTTGATTTTTTTAATAGGTAATGGTTAGTACCGCACTGAATGCGGTAATATCATCTATAACTTGTGTAAGGGAAATTCAAATACTTCTTCTATATCATCGTCTTTTATACCCTTTCTGATTTTTGCGGCATAAAAACATCCAGTGTGTGCAGAGTACGTGTAAGTTCGATATCGGCTCGTAAGTTTTACAGATTCAAATCGACACTGATTAGAAATGTTTTAATAATTTTTAAAGCGTTGGCTTAATTATTATAGCTGTAAAGGTTAAAGAAAAAATCCATCACATTATTATTATTTCGTCAACTAGAGCAGTGATTCTCAACCTTTATTTTCTCGTGACCCCCCCGGCAGTCTATCACATAACTGACATTTTCAACGTTTTGCTCATTACTGTGTCCCCCCAAATATATGAGGTACATTCAGAAGGTATGTTTACAATCTAGTCCTACCTATAGGTACATTTCTTCTAGGAAACAAGTTTCAAGATATTATTTTAGGACGAACTGTGTTCACATGACTCAAGACCCTCTATGAAAAATTCGTTTTCGAAGTAGTGTGCCTACACAATATATTTTTACTTTTCTCGTCTAAAAGACGAAGGAAGTATTGTAATTGCGAACAAAGCATCTTCCCAGATTTCTTCAGATCTTCATGTTTTAGGGTTTCTAGATGACGAAAAACAGGTTTTTTTAATCCTGTCTGTCTGTTGCCGGTATAACTTAAAAAAATTGTCGGAGCAATACGATATTTTGCATGCGGATTATATGCCTTTCTGGCATGAAACCGAAAAATGTCGGTAACATATATACAGGGTGAGCACCTTAAAAACAAAATTCTACATATTTTTGCTTTAATTCAAGAACTATTACTTAAATAAAAGTAATATTATGTAATATATAATCACATAGCCCAGGTTTTGATGCTTGAAGGAAAAAAGGTATATTTTGGACTCAACATATACAGGGCAAACACGTTTAAAAAATTATTTTTTTTTCCTTTAGTATTTTCAAAATTTTTAGTTTCAAAACTTCCACCTGCGAGGGAAGTTCCGTGTAAAGCTTTTTTACAGATTTGTTGTACCCGCAAAAAAAGTACCTTTCGAAATGTCTTTCAAATCTTTACGTTTCAGGGTCCCTAGATAAAGAAAAACATGTTTTGTCAATTCCGTTTGTCTGTCTTTCTGTATATCTGTAGTCGGAAAAGCTCAAATACCATTTGTTGCGTGCATATTATATGTCTACCTGGCATAAAATCGACAAACTTTTGGCAAATACATTCAGGGTGATTACCATAAAAAATAACATTTTGTTAATTTTTTATTTAACTGAGAAATAGATAAAAGTAATAATTTGTAAATACCTCAGGCTTTATCGTTGATGAAAATGGGATCCCACAGATACAGGGTAAATGTTGTAAAAGAGACAAAAGAGTCAACAATAAATGCGCTACATTTAGGGCAGCATCATCCCACTGATGCGAGGCGTCCTCAGTGGCCAAATGCAACCAAAAGGCGATTTTCTTGCAGGCTACTGTCAAACATTGAAATCGCATTCGTAGGCGCTGTTCAAATCCCACCTTCGGGAATGTTTTTTATTTGAAAATTGATGTAATTCGCATTATTTTTACTTTATTCGTCTAAAAGGGGAATGAAGTATTGCAAAATCGCGAAAAATTACTTTCCGTGATTTCTTCAGATTCTCACGTTTGAAAGTCGCTCCCTTTGAGTTAAAGAGGTTTGATTGTAGCTCAGGATTTACCCTTCACAAAAAGAGGGCCCAAAAAATACATGGTAAATGTTTGAATTTTAATAATATTTGTTTTATTTTGAAGCTTACCGTAACTCCCGTAAGAGCTGCTGCGGCACACCATTTTTTCAAATTTGCCCTGCAGCACCCACGTATCATCCGCGGCTCCCGTTGAGTACCACAACAGAGTATTAAAATATAAATTATTAAGCACTAGTGCTAAAAATACTTACAGAGCTTGTTAGTTATCACATTTACAATAATTGCTTATGATGCAGTTTTCATGTTCATTGGTAACTCGTGTAATCAATATTGACTAATTCGCGACAGTGACACTACATTATATGGACGTGTCGATTTCAACATATAATAATTGAGCAAACTTGTTACATGATCACACTATTTCTCAAACCCTGCTGTTCTCTAGCATGCACTTTTTAAATAATTGTATACAGGATAAGGTAAATATATGAGGGTATAATATGAGACATATTGACTACTCGGTGCTCAAGCTTAGACAGCAATAAAGTAGACGCTAGGGAAAATATTCCAGAAAGACTATGGACGATTTAATTTTTTGATAGAATTAAAATGAATTTTTATTGTAGAATGAAAATATAAAAATTATTATGAAAATGTACCTTGACGGAGCATACACAAAGGGCTTAGTTTAGATGAGATGAAAATCATACAGTAAATGTTAAGTCTCTATTAAGATAACAATACATTCAAACAGGTTAACCGTGCAGCTGTGATAAATTGGGACGGAGCGGTGCAGGCGATACTGCACTGCCCCAAAAATTATTTTGCAGCATGCAACTTACTTGCTAAACACATTAATAGCTAGCCGCCAAGTTGAACGATAAATGTAGGCACGTAAATGATAGGTATCTTGGCCCGAAAACGGAAGCAAACTGGGAAATTCTCCAGAGCTTTGTCGGGATACACAAAGGTTGCGAAACGATAGATTGATATGCAGGGAGTCGATGCACGGTGGCTGCTATACACTGCGTAGCGAGACGATACAGGCAGTTTTTTTGAATGGATCTGACCGAACGTCGATATGATATTCTGCTAAACTCAATAATGAGACAAGAAATGGAATTTCAGATGCGTAAACTCCGTTTTCGAGAGCTGCATATCTGACAATTATGGCTAAAATTTGTACGGTAAGTCCTTCCCAAACGTCGATATTTACTGAACAAAATAATACACCGCACTCGTCCGCTATCTTCGACTGTATATAGTCAACTACAGATCTGTTCCCCGCGACTCGGAATTTTGTTACGAGAATAAGTTCGGCGCGAAGAATTACGCGGCTCCTCTGGCGCATGCATTCACAAGCCTGTTACAGTATCAAAACGACTTATCGACACCCACGACTGTGTGAGTACCAAACAACTAGACAAGTGCGGTAGCTCAGGGTAACACATTTTTTCAAAATTTAAATACGATATTTTTTCTTAACTGAAACATGGTTAGATGTATCTATTATGACAACTGCTTTTAAAATTGATGGGTACACTTTAATACGTAAAGATCGCTTCACTCGCGGTGGTGGAGTCGCAGCTTCCATTTCAAATAGAATTACAATTACACAAATTGAATCTAATAATACCATAGAGCAGCTGGTGGATTTCGGTGGAAACTGATAAAGGAAATTCTGTGTTAGGTGTGTGTATCGTCCACCCACTTTCAATACCAAATTGTTTTTTAATGAGCTTGAAGAAACGATATCTACTTGCTTATTACAAACGGATAAAATTATTTGTGTAGGAGATTTTAATATCGATTTATTGAAAACCAGCAGCGCTGGTATTTTTCTTTTTAATTCGTTTTTGGAATCTTTGGGATTCTTTCAACTGTAAATCAACCTACTAGAATTACTACAAACAGCAGTACATTAATTGATTTTATTTTATCTTTTGATAAGGAATTAGTTTCATTAGTAGAAGTATGCGATTATCACGCATCTGACTACGACGTTGTCGTTTGTAACGTAATTTTATCCACTCTTTATTGCAAGGCTGTTTTTATTAAACGTCGTAACCTCAACTCGATTAATAAAGATAATTTTGAAAGAGATTTGTAGCTTTTACCTTGGAATTTAATTTATTTTTGTAGCGATATTGACGAAAAAATGGAAATATTCAATAACTGTGTTACTGAAATTTTTAATTTATATGCTCCTGTCCATACTTGCAAGGTATCTAAACCTCATCAACCGTGGATAACCGATAATGTTAAATTGTTGCAATCGTTGAGAAATAAAGCAAAAAGAAAATGTCATAAAACTAAGCTTCCCCACCATTGGCAATACTATCAAACTCTACGTAATTTCACTACGTTGGTCATTCGCAAGGAAAAAAAAGCTTACCTTGAATTCAAATTACGTCAGCGTAATTCTGCAGATACTCTCTGGAAGGAACTAAAACGTTTAGGGATTAGTGTTTCCAACTACACCGAAATACCATCAGGTTTAAAAGATGTTAATAAAATAAATGACTTTTTTATTAATAGCATTCCTGAAAATGATGCGGATAATTCTGAATTAATCAATCTTTATTTATCACGTACTAAAAATTAAATAGGTTCTGTTTTTGAATTTAATGTATTAGTTGATATCACTACTGTGAATAGTATTCTAGACAGAATTAGCACTAAATCAGTTGGACCTGATGGTATTAGTGTAGTCATAATTAAATTGTGATGTCCTTTAGTCCTACAATTTTTAACGCATTAATTGCTGTGTTACTCAGAATTGGTTTCCTACATGTGGGAAGAATGCGTACGTCACCCCTTAGGTAAAATTAAACAACCCATCGAATACAAACATTTGCGCCCTATAAGCATATTACCTGTGTTATCTAAAGTATTGGAGAATGTAATTTGTAATCAACTCAGACTTTATTTATTTTCTTATGACATTCTACCTTCTCTGCAGTCAGGTTTTAGACCACTTCATAGTTGCACAACTGCATTACTCAAAGTAGTCGATGATCTGATACATTCTATCGATCAGGGTAAGCTGTCTGTGTTAATTATGCTAGATTTCACTAAAGCATTTGATACTATTGACCATAACGTTTTACTTTCTATACTTCACTTTATTGGTTTAAAGAAAAATGCTATCGAGTTATTAACGAATTATTTATCGAACAGGAGCCAAAGCGTTAAGTTGCAAGATAATATATCTAATGTAGTGTATTTAAGATCTGGAGTCCCACAAGGATCCATTCTTGGTCCTTTATTATTCACGATTTATACGTCTTCCTTTATTGATTATATTAGATACTGTAAACACCATGCATATGCTGATGATACTCAGCTATATTATTCTTTTAATTCTTCTGATATTGCCAATGCTGTATATGTAGTTAATAATGACTTAGGGAGCTTGTACGTTTTATCTCAGAGACACAGTTTGTTTTTAAATCCACCTAAGTCACAAGTTATGGTCTTTGGGAAAAAATCCATATGTTGTGATATTCAAAATTTAGATATTAACGTTAACAATACTCAAATCCCTTTAGTTCAGTGTGCAAAAAATTTAGGCTTATATTTGGACAATTCCCTCAGATTTTCCAATCACATTTCTAAAAACATTCAGAAAGCCTACGTAAATCTTCGTTAATTATATCCTCACAGGCATTACCTTTCAGTTAAAATTAAAACTGCATTGTGCGAATCTCTAGTCTTATCACAGTTTACTTTTTGTAGCCCACTATATTTTCCTTGTTTAAGTTCTATTGATAGAATAAGAGTTCAAAGGGTACAGAATTCTTGTCTTCGTTACATTTTTGGAATACGACAATTTGATAGGATTTCACATAAACTTTCTGATATGCAGTGGTTGAATATGAATAATCGTTTTTATCTTTGGTCAGCTTGTTTGTTTCACAAAATCGTTTTATTTCAGACTCCGTCATATCTTACTAGTAAGATTTCTTTCCGTACTGATGTGCACAATATCAACATCAGAAACAAAAGAATTATCACACCCCCGAAACACACAACTGCTGTTTTTGAAAGTTCATTTTCATTTAACATTTATAAAATATACAATTCTTTACCTGAATCGTTAAAACGTTTGCCAACTAATTCATTTAAAAGAAATCTTACGAAAATACTGCATACTCGTCAATAACTGATTAATTGTGCTGCTTTGTACTGACTAGTGTTATGTTGTTCTAGATTCTTTTTAGTTATTTTTTAGTTTAGAATTTGCTTTTCTAGGATTAGTGCTTCAGATTCGCTGCATAATTTATAATTTGCATAATCTTATAGTTTATGTTATTTTATATTATTATTTTTGTGTCAATATGTCTTACAAAATATGTTTACATGTATCACGTTTCCATTTAAAATCTTCAAGGTTTAAGTGGCAGAAAAGGGTGCGATAGGATTTATCCTCGCAAATCTAAACTTTACCTTGGGATTCTTTCACAATTATTGGTATTTATTTCTATATTTACTCACTGGTATTACTTTGCATGTATTTATTTGCGAAAGAATAAAGAGATTATTATTATTATTATTATTATTATTATTAAATGGGCACGCTCACCCTGAAAATCGTCAAAACAGGCTAAAGTCCTCGGTTCAAATACGCTCAGGGAGATGGGCGTGCTTCAATACGGTACGCCACAGGGCAAGCGTGTCTAGGTATATATAGGGTAGTACCAAATAAATGTGCGCCACAAGATCCAACTCAGGAAACCCACGTTCAACCGGACCTTGAGGGTCAAACGGGGCGAAGAATACTCAAATAACTATTTCTGGAAGCCACAGCGCAGCGACAGACACAACAACCTACCTGCAATACTCATCCGCCACGACTGAGCCTCACCTTACATTGGTCGTAACACAGTGACTCAGTCACCCTGTAAACAAACATGCACAAGACACAAGGGAAAAATCATAAACCGATACAGTTAATACATCTATTGGGCCATTCTACGTCACCAAACAAACACCTTACAGTAGTACCGATGTAGTCGGCACGTATGACAATTTGTAATAACGACTTATGGGGTACGCCCAGCTAGGAAGCGTTTTACCTAAAAATGGCGGCGCATAGCTGAGCCGAACAACAAATCCAGATCGGTTCTAGTTAAACGTTGGCTTAGGACTCAACAGGCGTGACGCGCAAGCATAAAATCTATATTTGAGTTCGAGTCACCAGAACGCACTGACTTGCAGCAAAACAATTTAGAACAACAATCGCTACATTTGTACCAGATGGTACTATGCGTTAATTAAGCGTCAAGCGCAAATGTAAAAAAGTTAATTGACAAGACAAGGCTGCCTTGCCGCACTGAGTGTTAGAACACAAACATTAAATTTATACTAGAGTGTAGTCTGCACTAATTATGCGTCAAGCGCAGACTTAAAAGGTTAATTGACAAAACAAGGCTGCCTTGCAGCACTGAGTGTTAGAACACAAACATTAAATTTGTACTAGAGTGTACTCTGAACTAATTATGCGTCAAGCGCAGACTTAAACGATTAATTGACAAAACAAGGCTGCTTTGCAGCACTGAGTGTTAGAACACAAACATTAAATTTGTACTAGAGTGTACTCTGAACTAATTACGCGTCAAGCGCAGACTTAAAAGGTTAATTTACATGTACATGCGGGCGAAATAGTCTATTGCACAGATTTACCTTATTAGCTAGCTGGCCTGCACTTGGCGATAGCATTCAATCTAGTGTCGGTATGTCGCTCCGCCCCTACAGAATCTCCTTTCAAAGAGCGGAATGTGTCAAGGCCCCGTTGGCCATTACACAGATAACAGCGTAGCCGTTGGATGGGTCACTCAGAAAAAGAATCCCGCCTCACAGACGACGGCTGAAATGGGCTTCAACACCGTACATACGAACTGAAGCCCACAACTACTCGCAAACGGACTTTGCCATATCACAACACGAGTGCTCACTAACGTAGCCAAGCAGCGTCTGCCTCGCAACTTTGCCCAGAAAAACGCTCGTGGCCCCAGCTATTGCCTTGCGAGATCTGCTCCGGCCAATCACAGCACAAGGCGCTTCAGAGTCGCTAAACGCGTGATCGCTCACCAGCGAAACAAGCAGAAGCTATCCTTCTTGCAGTCACGGGCTGAATTTTAAATAACTTGAAAATCAACGCTATTACCGCTGATGGAGCACGCAGCTGCATGAAACAACGATGTAAAGGGTGTAAAGATTTCGAATTATTATGCTTGATGCTAAGCGTTGCAGTATTATGCGATGAACTATGACTAAAATGGATTCGAAATACAGGCGAACTCGCCAATTATGTACCAAAACTGCTTTAAAGATTTATGTAGTTAATTAAGTTACTGAGAAATATAAAATGGCCTGACAAGCCAACGACGACGAGAGTTTTTAAAACGTTCTAACATTCTTTTATGCAATTGAGAACTTCCAAAGGTAGCTAGGTCTGCTTTGAGAAGTTAGAGAGCTAGTTAGATCACATGCATCATCAATTGAAACCACATAGGTACTAGTCCTTAGGCGTGACCCGACACTTAATCACGCGACACATAATCATTGGACATTTAAGCACGGACAGTTAAACACGCCGACATTTAAACACGTCGACAGTTTATCACACCGACATTTAAACACATAGACATTTAAACACGCCGACAGTTAATCACACCGACATTTAAACACATGGACAAATAAACACATTGCGTTTGAAGTGAATTCGGAATAGTAATAGCGTGTTAAGTAATGTACATAAACATAACTTAATGTTACCCAAGACTGCAGTAAAACTAAAATATAAAAAACATATGGAGCTTTATTGATTATTATACATAATATTATTTATACATGCATACATATATATTAAAATACATGGGCAAGGGTTCGCAAATATTCGATTTTATTATCCGGATCGTAGCTTGCAACTATTCGTTCGACTCTGGTGTTAAGGTCTCTGTACTTTTTCTTTTCCGGAATGCGTTGACCACTTATATGCTGTAAATAATATGTGTGTTGCAATGCAATTTCTTTTTGTAGTCTACCGAGAAATCGCCAAACGGTACGATGACTGAATTGAAATAACGATTGCAATCCAAAATGCCAACCTTCTATTGAATTAGTCCATGTGTCCCTGTGTTTAAATGTCGGTGTGTTTAACTGTCGGCGTGTTTAAATGTCCATGTGTTTAAAGTTCGGTGTGATTAACTGTCGGCGTGTTTTACTGTCGGCATTAGTGATGGGAAGTTTCGATACTTTTGCGGACTCGTTCATTCCAATCCCATTCCGCAAGTGGATCGAGTCCATCGGACTCGATCCTCGGATCGACATCGAAATTGAAGGTGCATTTCAGACACCAGGGGTCCTCGGTCATTCCGGACCCGGAACGAACAACGCGAGTATCTTTGTTTTGGTGAGTGGTCACGCAGTCAGTAATTCAGTATGTTTATATGTCTCAGATATCAATTGGGCACATACAAAGCCGCCAAAAGCCATAAATCACTGATAACTGATAAAAAAGCATGCAAGTTCGGCCGTATCATGTGTCACCTGTCGACGTCGAGCCTTTAAAACGAACACCATCATCATTTGCTGTTCCCCATCAACACATTGTATTGTATTCTGTATTGAAATGGATTGAATAACGGAATGCCAAAGGAATGAATGTCCGCGAGGATTGAAGCCTCGCGACCTTTTCGTTCCTCGGAACGATTCCGGACCGAAACTTGGACTCGATCCAAATCGATCCTGCCCCGGATTCGATCCTTTGTATCGAATCCGACCGGAGCGACACATCGCTAGTCGGCATGTTTAACTGTCCGTGCTTAAATGTCCAATGATTATGTGTCGCGTGATTAAGTGTCACCGAACCGTCCTTGGGTACCCCAAAAGCCCCACCGTGGATTACTCATGTCCAATATTTTTATCAATTATTTTTGCAAATGTGTCTTTTCAAAAACAAAACATGTTCACTTCAATTTTAGTCTTAAGTTAACTTTTTGCATATTCCTCGGCCACAGTGGTGGATTTCCAATGTGGCGAAAGTTTTTCTAAATCTTTATGGTTTACTAAGCTCAAACGTATCGAATTCTACTCTTTGGACAGTTCATTTTCCCCTTTTGTAAGAAATAAAGAAGCTTTATGAGAAGATTACGAAGACCAGGGGACTAGACATTTTTTTAAACTTTAATATCGTTTACTGCAGCTCCTTCCTATGCAAATACTAAAAAATTCTCAGTTGGTAAGCTTTTTAAAATTATTCACAGTGACAACTGCTTCATAGCATTCAATGTCATATTTGTCTCTTTCCCTGCTATTTTCACCTTGAGACATTAAGTTCATTATCAGGTATACATCGTAGTGTGTCTCCAGTAAGAAGTTCTCAACTTTTTCCCATAAAAACAGTTTTCTTCAAGACATCACTAATTTCGAATACTTGTTTATATCAATGTTATTTTTTATTGTCAGTGTAGATTTTAATATTAGGTAATTGTTTCAAAGCGTTGATAACTTGCTAATCAAAAAATAATTGTAACGGTTCAAAATCCACATATTCGTAAAACTCGTGTATTTGCCCATTATTAACTTTTGGTCACCCGTGATTCATTGTTTCGCGCAGTTACTGTGGTGGGATTTGAGATAATGGAAAGTTTCTTGTATGGGCGATAGCTTGAGAGCGCTTTTTCTTCCTTCTCCTGCCACTGTCGGCTGTCGCCAACGTACCTGTCTTGGTCGGGTGTTTCAGTTGCCTCGTGCTATGTGAGTTTGGTCTGCGTACCCGATTGTGAGGGGTTTTGGCACTGATTTACCTGGGGAATAATTTAGCCCTAGTCTACGAATTTTTTGGCTAATGAGGTCGTTTGGGGGTCCAGTGAGTGCTAGTTTTGGATTCGAAATAATGATATTCAGTTGTTTCTGTTTCTAGCTGTTTCACGCCACCAACTTCTTTGGCGTTAGACTGCTGGTATAATTGATTTATGATCTGTGATAGCTGAAAGAGTAACTGTGATTTATTTATGTGTGTACCTCTACTAACCCCTTCTACCATGCATATGTATTTACAGTTTGCATTTTTATAATAGTATTTGTACCTCGTATTACTGGTCAGTTATATGTGATGATATTGTATTATTAATTACTACACGCTGCTCCATCTGGCCTATGTAATTTTTATTTTAGATAATCTAGTGATTGGCTACCATTTATTGAGTTTATGAGTGCTCGCACTGAGTAAATTCGTCATATAGAAAGTCTGGTTCGCATCCTAACTAAGTATTTTTATTTCGTAGTAAAATCCAGTCATCTTTGCTGCATATTAGCAGGCCTTGGAATCTGCTGAAGTAGTCTCGAGATTATTAGTTTCTATTTCAAATTAAAGGTTAAAACTTTCCTATCAAAATCTTTTTATTTTTCTATGAAATAAACGAATGTTACCTTCTCGCTGATACGTATGTACTTCGCATTGATTAGTCAATACATTCCTATATATTCTAATGGTTCACTACCCATAGCATTTCTAATTGCCTAATTAACTAAATGAATAACATCAAAATGGGCACAGAATTAAATATTTTATTTATTGCGAGATAATCAGTACTTTATATTAATAAGTGCACTTGATGTGAGCAGCAGTAACTAATAATTTGAGGTATAAAAGTTAGCATGAAATAAAGCAGGTTTTAGAAGGGTTACGTTCAAAGTTTCAGATATGATAAATGTTCGGAAGGGCCAATGCAATTTAATTTGTAACTGACTGATTTGAGCTCATTAATGTCAGGCATAATGTGAATAAAACCATTCAGAATAATTTATTAAGTACAGAAAGAATATGAGCGTTATGTATTAAAAGTGAAAGCCAGCAACGGCAAATTAGCTGAAAGGTAAACGACACAGTGGTAGCAAAATAATTATTGCAAAGAGCAATGAAAAATGGAAGGCAACCGATCGAAAGACAATTAGTGAGACGCTAAAATTCCATTAAAAAGACAATCTTAGTAGTTAGGCAAAGACATGACATCAAAACTGTAGTCCATAAGGTCAAACATGTTATCAAGCCTAATTTTTTTTATAAAAATTGAAAATCTAGTTGTTAAGCTGCATAACAATATTTTGTTAGATAATAATAAAACAAGCTTGTAAAATTTGTGTTGGGGCCAGATTGAGCTCCTCAGTTTATCACTAAAATTATAAATAAAAAGTCCTTTTTAATACCAATTGTGTGTAAAGCTATTAACCAGTGTGCAGGACATCTGTTGGTATAGTGTTCCAGGTGTTAAAAGGTAACATAGAATTCCACAGGAAGCCTTTGCTGCAGCCTCAGAACTCCCGGGGTTCGTCAAGTTGAGACTGTCTACGAGGCCGAGGTATAGGACCAAGTCCCAGTTGTCCAGAACCGTCCAATTTCGAGAAATTCAGTTAGCGTCCTTTGAAAATGCAAGATGACGCAGCATTTTTCAGTTTTTGCCGCTTGCAGAACAAAAAGCGATCGCGCGTGGGTTTTGACGTCACACTAGAAACAAACCGAGCTTAGCAGTTACTACGTCACAGTGTTAATATTTACCTGACGCTGGGAATCTGCAATGTAGGCCCCACCTGCTGCATTGTTTCTTTATTTCCAAATTGATGCAATTCGCGTTACTAAGTGTTTTCCTTTTACTGTTTCTGTAATATTAGCAATATCAGGTTTCTTAACCTTTGTACATCATTTTTAATACTCTGCAACTGTAAGTTGATCAGCGAAGGTTTATTTTCTTGCAATGCAAGATGTTAGAAACATTTTCTTCAGTAACTTTTTTATTTACAATTAAATTTTAAAAAATGTAAACATTATTTTAGTTAGAATAAGGCCACCTATGTGTTGTGTCTGTATTTTATGACACTAGCGCTCAAAAATAACTTTTGGGCACATTTCGAGCTCAAAATACATGTATGAAAATATTTTGCTTAATACGAGCATATATACAAATAATTATTACTACCGACCTGAAGCAGCCTTTACGGAAAACAAAGAATTGTAACTATTCCAAAATAAATAGCGATGCTCTCCAAAGGGGCTGACAAAAGAAGTTTGAAGTAAGATGCAATTGCCGAAAAGCCACTTTCCACGCGAACTCACTTAAACCGATATCGAAGCAGGCCGTGCAATCCCATCGCGATAATCTCCTACATTTACAATATAGCGGATACAAGCGGATGTGCGTCGCGTCGGACGAACTGTAGCAGTACCTGTTGCTGGGTGAGAGCATTTCCTTGTTGGGCGCGTATTCCTGCAGGATGTATCGGTTTACAAGGGACCGAACGCAAACAGGGGACCCGCAATTAGACCATTAAAACGCGGGACGCAGGAGCTTTCCCCATTGTTGCGGACAGCTAAAGCCAGTAATCCGGGATGGAAATTAATACCTTGTAATTGCGAATTAGCGATGAATGTCGCTGGAAATGAGGCAATACACGAAACAAAATGGCTTTGCGTTCGAAAGTCCCTCCGTAGTCCACGATCCAGGCGGATGCTTTACCTTTTCAATCGATTTTCCGCGGATAGTAGCGCCGGTTATAAATAGACGTAATAATACTTGTTGAGTTTTAATATCTAAATGAGGAAGACGAAATCGATTACTCTGTTTACGAGCCCATGTTTTTAATCCGGATTTGCCATGAAATATAAATTGAGCTCTTGTTTGTAAGAATTTAATGATTGCGGTCCACAGTATTCCCCTTTCACATTTAGGCTGAAATTTGGATAAACACAGTTTAATTAAATCTTCTGGACTATTACAATTTTCAGGAAACTTTTGCTTGTGGACATAATATGCAGAACTGGATAGATAAAACTTATATCGATGGTTTCCTATGCTTATTATATGAAAGAACAGCGAAATTCTTTATCATAAATTCTAATTAGGAAAGTATACAGAATGTTTAAGAACTTTACTGACTGCCCGTTTCTTGAATTTTTTGATAAAATCATAGGTATATGTACGTGTATTGTAGCACAGATTGCTGAAACTGAGTACAGCCGTTTTTGTTTTTCAATAACAATAACGTCTCCTGCCATCTGCTAAAAGATAACTTATCTCTGAAATCTGGGTGGTACTTATTCATGACACAATTAGGTTAGGTCATTCCCCTTATTACCTAACTTATCACAAGTTTAACTCTATTAAAGTTTTATTAGAATTAAAAAATAACTATAAATACAAATCTCAAATTGTTATTAGTTTTATACATTTTTTTGAATATTTAAATTCTAATAAAACATTTAAAAAAATGTATAAAACTATTGACAATTTGAGCTTTGTTTCTATAGTTATTTTGTACGGTTTTAAATTTGAAGTTAGTACCATTTTGTGTTGTTGCCCTTATCTATTTACTAATAAATAAGCTTCAGTTGATTGCATAAATATATTCCATTGGTCCCTGGGAACTGTGTACATCACTAGGTACATTTAGTTTTTTTAAATTAATGCGTTGCGGGTACTGATTTAAATCGTTGCTATAAATCAGTTTTTAATTTTCCTTGTAATCAATTTTACGCTTGCTTTATTATATGTATAGCTAGTTTTCTAACCAATAATAACGGTTGCAGATGCTGAATCATCGAACCTAAAACCGATTCTAGAAAAGTGTAGAACGAACAATGTAGCGAAATAAACAGCAAGCACTGTGAATTTGGAACAGTTCAACAAGGGTGTCCCATTTTCGACACTTTTATAGGGTATATCTCCTCAATTGTTAGAGCTATCAAAAAAGTAATATAGGCGTCATGTGCTCTTTTTGGGTCAAACTTAAAATGGTAAAATCAAAATTTAAAAATTTTCGCTCGCTTAAAAGATACGGGGAAAAATAAAAAAATTGTCAATTTCAGAATGACTATATATTTTCTTAGTTAAAAGAGATACAGCAAAATCTTTTAAAGAAAAGTTTCTTTATAATGATTGTTGAATAATCTGCCGTATTCAGAATAAGTATACGGGGTCAGGTAAAAAAGTTATCGGACCTAACCTCGTTTTTTTTAATGGAACACCCTGTATATTTTAATCTAAAAAGATAGCATATTAAATTCTCTTTTCAAAAATAGAACACACCGTGGATCATATTGGTTTTCTATGCGATTTATTTAAACTCTATTACTTTAAACCACAGTAGGCTACGAAACAAAAGCTAATATCCTAGAAACAAAACTATGTTGACATTCTAGTTGTTATTAACATTTATCTACTCCAGTGGGATAAGTAACGCATTACGTCACTCATTTGACACTATTTCAGTTAGGTAATGAAGCTCATTACACCACTCAGTTATGTAATGGTTTCATTACGCAACTGAGTTGTGTAATGACTTCATTACCTAACCGAAATAGTGTCAAATGAATGACATAATGACATTTGCCTACTAAAATATTTTTGAAAATGACAGATCTGACATTTCTCTTAATGCACTTTTCTCAATTTTAGGCAGTCGTAGATAAAATTTTGTACAATACATGTGTGATATGCATCATTAATATGCTTGTGTGCTTACATAACCCGTGCTAAGCACTCGTTTGTAACTTACACACACGTATATTAATGATGCTGTTATCCCACTTGTATAGTAAATAACTATTATCGATTTCATTTTTACATATACGTTTGTGAAAATGACTTATCCGCATTTTGAAAAATTTGATATATCAGTTTATATTGAAACTGCAAAAAACGAAGAAATGGCGCAAAATTTATATATTGTTCGATATCCAGAAAGACGGCAACCATTTAAGGACATATTCCGACGACTGGAACATATTTTAAAAACATACGGCTCTTTTACGAAGCGGAGATCAAAAACTTATAATAAAGAAAACAAGGAAAATGAAGAAATAAGCGTGTTAGGATTTGTCGAGGCCCATAATCAGGTAAGAATGGTATATCCTGTGATAGCTTTGAATAGTAGTAGCTCAACTTTTATTGAAGTGAAAACTCCTTTAGGCGCGTTTAGCACTTTTTGTTGGTATTGAATGAGACTGAGCCGTCAGACTCGGCTATGCAACGCCCATGATGCAGTCGGAAAAAAAACCAGATGCTAAAATATGACCAAATGCATAGTGTATTTGCTTTTTATGGATCGAAGGTTAATAGAAAATCTCGTCTTGGTGAAGTTTTCATTTCTATTTTGTTGTCTTAAGCACACACTCTAATTTTATTCTCTAAAATCACTTTGAAATTTTAGGAATAAAAATCTACCTCCGTCAGAAAATAGAAACTTAAACTGGAATTTCAAAATCTAAAGCGCATAGAATTTTGACGTCCAATAAATATTTTCCTTATGTTGTTAATATTACCCAATATTTGCACCCTGGTGATGATGTGAGAAGATTGGAATTTTGTCACTGGTTTTTAAATAAATCTAACGAGGATCGTTCTTTTCACAAAAAGAAATATTTGGTCAGATGAATGTCGACTAACAAGTTGCGGTATTCTTAACCGACATAATGAAAGACATTGGAACTCCGCAAATCCCCACATGGTACGACCTGTTCGTCAACAAGGTCAATTTGGGGTAAATGTAAGTTGTTTTTTATTTCAAAATAAACTGGCGTATCGCTGTTTTGAAGAAAATTTAAATGCAGATAGATATCTGGACATACTCCAATCAAACCTTTTCGATATCCTTGATGATGTTCCTTTAAATGAAGTAATAGAGATTTACTTTCAACAAGATGGCACCCCTAGCCATAACGCTCTTCGAATAAGAGAGTATTTAAATACTCACTTTAGAAACCGTTGGACAGGAACAAATGGACCTATGAGGTGGCCACCACGATCTCCGGATCGAACATCTCCAGATCTTTTTCTTTGAGGAGAGTTGGAAAATAAAATTTATAAAGAAGTCATCTTAACCTGACAACAACTTGATCAAAGAATTCATGACGCCTTTGCAGAAATAAAACCATTACACATCATGAATGCCTTAAAATCCGTTCGAAAAAGATGTCAAGAGTGCATTGAAAACAACGGAGGGACTTTCGAACATTTGCGATGACTCCCGTTATTTTTTCCCTTAATCTGAATCTTTTATTTCGTTTCAAAGTTTCTATAGTTTTTTAATTTACTTTCTTGTGCCAACTATTTCTTATACTCTTTGTCTATTAAAATATATTGTGTAATCTTTCCAGCTACAATGTCAACATAGTTTTGTTTCTAGGATATTAGCTTTTGTTTCGTAGCCTACTGTGGTTTAAAGTAATAAAGTTTAAATAAATCGCATAGAAAACCAATAAATCAATATAATTCACGGTGTGTTCTATTTTTGAAAAGAGAATTTAATATGCTATCTTTTTAGATTAAAATATACAGGGTGTTCCATTAAAAAAATGAGGTTAGGTCCGATAACTGGCCCCATATACTTATTCTGAAAACGGCAGATTCTTCAACAATAATTATAAAGACATTTTTTTTAAAAATATTTTTCTGTATCTCTTTTAACTAAGAAAGTATAGGGTCATTCTGTAATTGACAATTTTTTGATTTTCCCCCATATCTCTTAAAACGAGCGAAAATTTTCAAATTTTGATTTTACCATTTTAAGTTTGACCCAAAAAGAGCACATGACGCCTATATTACTTTTTTGATAGCACTAACAATTACGGAGATACCCTATAAAAGTGTCGAAAATGGGGCACCCTGTACATGAAATTTCATTACATGGGAAAACCCGTTTACGACAACAAGCCTTAAAACGTGTTTGACTTGGCTCAGTTCGAAGGGGTGATTGTATGTTTGTTGATAGAAAAGGCTCGCTCGGGACAGTCAAATCAAATTGTACATTGAGGGAATGATATGGAGATAAATTCGTATATTTTTGTGGGTGTCAGTTGATGTACCAGCCCAGAAACACACCATTTGGCCCAGTTAAGCATTTTCAGGTATCTTTTTGAGAAATGTATTTTATACCCACAAAAGAATATCTTTTTAGTCAAAATTGTTACATTATAATTGTAGGAGTTTCTAGCAATAGTTTCAACAGCTTCAGCAATAACGAATTACACAAAGTTGTCATGAAACACTAACTTAATATACCGATTCATTTCATTTAGTCCATAAAGCGCATTAAAACCGTTATCAAGTGACCTTATGTCGAACAATAAAGTCATGTCGGAACTTATTTGATGGATTTCGTATAAACACATAACCTCACTTTGACAACTGACAACTGAGCGCACTGAATTCTGGGTAAAGCGATGTACTAATCACCGACATACAGTCTTAAGACAAAATGTAGTTCAAAGCCCTCTCGATAACGTTTTTTAACGCACTTTATGATCAAACATGTTGTTTAATAACATATTAACAGTCTGATGGAGGTATTCTTTCTGTAAAAATGGTACGTGGTAACGCCATTGTCAATTTTTAAATTCCAGTAATTACTGTGGCAAGATTCCAAAAATTGCAATTATTGCATTGTAGTGTAAGTTATATGGTGAAACCATAAAACAACCGTATCAATAGCAGAAAAGCCATATTTGGGACACAAACTTCAAATATTCCACCAGAAAATTTAGAAACTTTATTTATCTGGACCAAATGATATTATACTGGGCTTATATATGCCGGAGATGGACTGGGAGAGATTCCCACCAAAAATACGCCTCTAGGCGACGCGAAGTATGCTTAGATCCAAGATATGGCTTACCTGGAGTCAGAATTTCTGGAAGTCTTATCTTCAAATCTTTAAATGAAATTATACTGCATAAAAACTGAAATGGCCACATTAAAACATCACACTTAAAAATATATTTTCCTCCGGTCACCATTGAGCGCTGGGATCACAACATATGCCTGTGAATGACCCGTCTAGCGATAAAGAACTCTAGCAAGTATTTACCCGTGGAATAATTTCACAGTGAAAAGAATATTAGTAACCTGTTCGCTTAATGGGTACTGAACTCCTAACGGGGTTGCAGTCAACACATAGGTCTACCTAAAGCAGCTAATTCTTAAATATTTTACAACATGCGTAGCTAAACTTAGTATAACCTATTCAAAATTGCCAGTAATTCATCCATGCATTACTAACTAATAGCACAGGTTCAACATAGCTAGATGCAGTAATAACTGGCTGCAAAATGCAAGGGCAAGTAAGTCATCTGGGTTGAGCGACACGAAGCGCGCAGCAGACCCGTGGTAGAAGCTGGATTTTGCGTGGCTCTCGAAGTCAAAAATTTGCGGACAGCAAGACGACCGCAGTTTGGAAAAACAAAAAATGGACAACTGCAGCTTAAAGCGTCGGAAAGTGCGTCGACAAAAAGTAGATTTTTCATTTTTGCGTCATCTACCAAACAAGCGAACTGTTTCCAATTATTCGATTAGGAGTTGAATGAAATTCCACGATACTTCAACGAAACAACAAACGGAATTTCAGGTTGGCAGGTTGTGTTGGCGAGCTAGAAACAGATCTTAAGTTATCAATCCCTCATAGCAGGAGCTAATCTGTTTAACTTGATTCGGTAGAGTTGAAAATTTAATTGCGTTACGTTACAACCGTTCTCTTGGTATTTGTTAAAAATATTAAATAGTTTTATTCGTTAATTGTATTATAGAGTTTATTAAAGTCTGGTGGTTATGTATCCACTAAAGCTACACATGTCAACTTCATACCACTTATTTCATTCAGTATGTCCCCTTCTTATAATGCCGTCTTAGTCAGTGACGGTATGAAACAATTTAAGAAAATTCTTCATCCCTGTCTACTCTTTTATACTTCGTAGCCATGACCATCTCCAGGCCCTCTTTTTCTTACAGTAGGTGGTATTTAATTATTACTGCGGTACATATGTCTCAAGCACGTAGTTTTTCTTTGTTTTATTATTTGCACTAGTTCGTTTCTCTACTCACTTTTTTCAGTTCCTCAACGTTGGTGACTTGTTCAGTTTATGAGATTCTCAACATTCTTCCAAACACCCGAAACAAGGAACAAATCTGAAGAGAGAAGATGTACGTTTAAATCAGAGATTGAATCTTTGCGAGATGGCACACCGTCGCATTTTACGCTTGCTGTTAGGGAGCATCTGGAGAGCATGGGAGATCGATAGGGCGAGGTGGTCCTATTCCATGGCTTTCTAGGTCTGCGACTTAACTACTTTGGACATTACTATTTTTTTCAACACCCTGTATATATCCTTCTGTTGGCATTTGCATTTATGTAGTACTATTTTAAGGCGGTATATATTACGACGAACATCATTTAAACCGAATGCAATTATAATAGAAATTAAAAATAATTCAAGCATTTCAAATATTATTTTAAAAGTATTCCATAAATGTGATCATTTGAATTTGCAATTGTAAAGAATAACATTAGCCTTGAAATAATTTTAATTTAAAACTGTATTAAAAATAGTGTTAGCCTTGACTTGAATATGGAAATGTAATCATTTTACTTTATAATGACCAAATACGAACAAAAACAATTGCGGGGAGCTAGAGGCGAAGCTTGTGTGTGTTTTTGGCTTCTCACAAGAAGTCCAATTAAAAGATAATAAATACCAATTTATCCAATTACAAAAAGTGTTTGTACATTAGTAGGGTTTTGTGATTAGGTTGCAGAGGTTTTGCTTTAATTTCTGGCACCTCCGCAGATGATAAGTGTTGATGAGTGCATCGAGTTAAGCTGGTGTTTCGGGTACCAAGTTGTTTGAGGGTCAGGGCCTGGCATCCTGGGGTAGGAGCATCCATCGTGCATTGCAGTGGAGACCTATCTGTAAGCAAAGAACCTGAGTTTGGAGCTGAGAGCAGGATCGAGCTACAGGCATCGTTTTGGCGAGTTCTAGGCGACTCACACGACAGGACAACCGAGAATAAAGAGGTCCATTTCATCGCGGGACTTGCTGGGATGCCAGTATAGGCCTAATACCCATCGCAGAGCAGAGTATCAAAGTCAGAAAACTGTTTATCCTAAAATTTAAAACAGTGAATCTTCTGTAGCGTCTTTTGGTGAGTTCTATATCCGGTAGAGTCTCCTGAATGTTTTGTTTTAAAGTGTTTGCTATTTCCACTTCTGTTTGTAGTATATTCAGTTCCTATTCTACCATATTTTCTAATCGTTCTTGTACTCGTCGTCAAACGTATATTTTATATACTGTTTTGTTGTTTCTTTTGTGACATCTTTATTCGATATAGGTTCAGCATTTTGATCAAGCATCTTATCTATAACTTCTCCAACCATCTTATGTATTTTGAAAACATCGTGCCAAGGAACAAAAATTTCAAGTTGTGATGCGTAGATTATAATTTAGGTTGTGTTAAGGTAGAATTTATATGAATAACAAAAGTACGAACATGAATATAATTGCGGCTCTGGAATTTGGGGTCCAAACGAGGAGCAGCGGATATAACTGTGTAATTTGGCAAACGTTGTTAGGAAGTGCTACTCATAAATAAATAGGATTCATTTAGGACTATAGATAGAGATAATGGTTTTAGTTTTAAGTAAGACTTAAGTGTTTAATATGTAATGAGTAAGTTTAAGTTTTAGAAATATCGAAATAATATTTAGAAAAGTCAAATGAAGGCAGTTGCTAAGAAAATTATGGTAACTAGGCACGTTGATTAACAAAATTTGTTATTCAACAATGTAAACAGTGTATTTCTCAAAGTTATTTACGATACTCTCATTTGTACTTTGCGCTTATAAAGGAAACTATAGAAGAGCAAAATTTTTCAATTAAAAACCAATTCATGTGATACTATATAATTCAAATATTGTCAGTTAAATACCTGTTTGGGAGTGCCAGCATCCTCTATTTTGGTGCGGATAACTAAGAGAATTGCTGCGGACTTGTAGGAGTTGGGACCCAGAGCTGTTTTAAGACCTTCGAAGTAGCGTTGATCTACATAGAAGGTTAAAGTGGGAAACATATCAAACGTCATATGAAAAGCAAGCTTGCTGAGAAACAAACCAAGTCTTACAATTTATAATAACTAATTAGCTGAAAGAAGATAGAATTTAATATCCAAAAGTGCTGTATACAATCAGAGATTACATAAACTGTCAATTCATAATGCTAATTATACGTAAAAATCTACCTTACCGGCAATTTTAGACAGAACAGAAACCGCCTCAATTCTAAACATAATTATACACCAGGCAATTTAATAAAACAAAGTGTATAACCATAAATATTTGAATTAAGAGGTGAAGTCAATCTGGCGTTTGCATAGTAAATATTTGAGCAAGAATATGTGGAAGTTAGCTTTAACAACAAGATTACTTAAATAAAAAATCATACATTACACATATCATCCCAACACATTACGATATTATCCACGACAAAATTACCTTCTAGCGAATTAGGATTTAAGCACATCAAGTAGCCAATTTTTATTTTAGAAGTGTTATATTACATGCAGTTACTTGTTGCATTGCATTGAATTCTCCCTGTAGTTGTGTGTGTCCATTAAGAAATCCACGATAATGAAATTCGTAAATCACCATAGTTTTCCTTCTTGGTCATTCTATATATCCAAAAATCTACGCTGAATACAGACTGTAATTTAATAAACAATTGCATATAATTTCAAGGTAAGCAATTGCTTAAGGTGCATACCCGAAGAATAACGCGATTTAGGCAACCTTAGTGGTTACTTTGAAATACCAGGATAAAAATGACGACGAAGACGACTTCGACTAGTAAATATGTATGCTGCTATGAACACATTTTAAACCTCTATGATTATAATAGCAATTAATAATATTTCAAGCATATCAAATAGCATTGGCCTTGATAATAATTTATAAAAACTGTATTCAAAATAGTGTTAGCCTTGATTTGAACAAAATGTAATCAAAGTAGGCTTGGAAACAATGTAAAACAATGTAAGATCGAAGACAAAAAATTGGGAAAAAAGCCAAGCTGAAAGGTGTTGTTAATTTGGCTTCCACGATAAATACTTGTTAAATTGTGAATAATTACCCTTTTCCCAATTCATTAAGTTTTAAAATTAATTGTATATCCTGTGGGTATGCTGTAGTAAAGTGCATTGATTCGTGGTACCTCTGTAGAAGTTTAAAAAAGTGTTTGATTAGTGTGTCGACTAGTTGCTGGTATTTCGGTGGCAGTTTGTTTTGTGTCGCAGCAGTATAACGACAGGAGTTGTTCTGCAGAATGTTTAGCGGCTTGTATTGACAGGCCAGCGAAGAAAGTGAAGCCCAGACATCGTGGGACTAGTTGGGGCTCGAGTTAAGCCCTAGTTTTAATTTAAAATGCAACTAAAGGATCAGAAAACCCCATCCTAGAAGATAGCTGTTTCCGCGGTGCTCCTTGAATTTATGCAAGCCTTCGATTTGCGTAGTTCCGGAAACTATTTCTTGCACTAGCTCAAGTCGTACCTTGGAACATAAATTGTATAATATTGTAGAACCAGGTTGTTTTTGACAGGAGATTAAGTTTCTTGGTTGCAATAAGATGTGACTTAGGATGGCCAGGCTTAACGGCCCCTTTAAAGACAATTGTAGCCTGTGCATTTGTCACAAATGAACATACTCAGTGTTAGAAGTATATTGAATTATTTAACAGATACAAGTCCTTATATATGTATAATTGAATGTATGTCGTGTTGAGGTTAACCTATTATTGACATAGGCAAAAACCACGACAGTTTGCAAAATAATGCAATGTCGGTAAACAATGTGTGTGAAATATGATCCAGCAACGATATCATAATGCAGAGGTCTGCGTAACGCTTCCTTATAGTATATTGTAACGTGACCCAGTAACTTGACGTTAGTGCAGAGTTTGTATACAAATAACTTTTCTAGCACACTAGTTTTTATATACTAATTGAACGCACTTTTGTGTCCACATAATTGTTTTATCGCATGGGCAAACACTAGATTGAACAATAGCATTTAGTGAATTTCTTGGTGGCGTCGGTTTTTGTGCACTTCCGACTGAAGCGTCCTCCCTGACGTTTAGTTACTTACGGCAATTGTTTTGCGGATTGTGATGTTGGATCGCCATATTTCAATTAATTTCTCATTAGTTAAATAATAACCTATATTGTAGCGATCCCATGAGTTAAATAATCATTATATAAAGCGTTTATAATTAAATTAGTTAAAATAATACCACGATAATTAAGTTTATAGCAAATGATTTTCTTATCGTTATACAAGTCAAAATAATACTTGCTAGGATGTAGAGACCCGACTCATATGAGATTTATTTAATTTAAATAATTACAACCAAATCAACTAAATAAACTCTAGTAATATATATAAAGTGCTCCCATTTTTGGGGAAAATGTTTATTTAATCTTGTTTAGCTACTTTAAAGTCATGATAATAAATTTCATTGTACTTTGGAGTTTCTCGTGTTCTCTATTTTAAAATGTATAATATCTGAATGACCTTACACAAGATTTAATCGTACTACATTTACAACTTTTAGATGTAGCAGTACTTGAAAAAGTATTCTTACTGCCAATATGACATTAAAATAATAATAAATAAAATTTCAATAAAATTTTGTTACTTTTTTTATTAGAAGTATTATGTAAGATATGTCTGAAGTCAGTCTTCACAAAAATGGTTCAGGTAAGTTACTTTTTTATGTAGAAATAAATTTTCCAAGGCCACAGTGTCTAATTAAATATTCATACTTGTTTAGAAAATAATCTACTTAATGAAACCTTGATAAAGAGTGACACAGCTGCCCCCCCCCCCCCCCTGAGCGTCAAGCAAATCAGGTGGGGGAGCGGGTGGCTTAGTCGATAATATGGTCGATTCTCAGGCAGCCGGCCAGGGTTCGATTCCCAGTAACTACACGGGGATTTTAAATATCATAGGTTTTCTAGCTACCGCGCTAACACCTGTGGTCGTCGTTAACCCCTAACAAGGGAACTCTTCCCCAATTTTGACGGGCAAGACTTACGAGCAAAGAGAGTTTATAGAACCACAACTTTGTGGAATTAAACCGGCCACTAGCCTAATACAAGAAGAAAAGGAGAAGAAATAGTACATATGAAGCGTTGCTGCTTATCTTTACTACTGTTAAAGTGGTGGATGGATGCTGAATTTTGGATCTGGCTGTATAGCGAGTATTGCATTTTTTGTTGCTATAGTAAATTACTAAATTGTTTGTCTAGATAAGGTGCCTATGCCTCTTTAGAACCTAAGTTTTTCTGCTCTGTAAAATTCCTAGATTTAACAGTAGATAAACGGCCTTTTGGGTCTGGAAAGCTAGAAACTTAGAGATATTAACGTATTGATCGCAGCAAGAAAACAATTTGAAACTTGGATCGGTAATCCACTTACCTGCAATTTTACGGACGGGCTTCGTTAAGTAAGTTTGATATTTCTTTTTCCCCCTCACTTCGAAACAGCGAAACAATAAAGTTCGTCTCGTTATGAAAATGTTGGTCGATCTACTAAACGCCTGGAATGCACGCGGCGATTAATTAAAATTGGCGCCAAGAATTTAATGGAATTAGGAAAATTATAAATTGTAATTATTAATTTTTAAAAATTGATTAACTTGTGCCGATCTAGTTCCGCAGCAGCAAATCGCTGCAATTAGCAAGCCTTGTGTCTTTTGAATTGCTAATTTTATAGGACGCGCCTGGCGTTCCTTCACATTTTTGCCATTAAATGTGTATTTTAGGTTCTCGGAAGCAGAGCAAGCCTTTTTAGTTTTTATATAGAGAGATAACTGACACTGTTCCATTTAATGTCTTTTGAAATTGTAAACTCTGAAGGTCCAAGCGCAAAAACAGATTAGAATTATGCAACACTGCAATTTAAAAACGTGTTCATATTCAATCAATAATGGTAAGGCAAAATGTTGTTTTTAATTTTGAACCACGTAATATTGACTATAAAAGTGTGTTTTTATTAGGCTTCAATGAGTATTGCGGTACTCTATACTTGCATATTTTTGCCTGCAACATACAACAGTTACCTGGTTATTTTCCGATTCAGGCGAAGTAGACTCACTCAAGTTCCATTTCAATAATTTATCTCGTTGTTCTAATTCCTGTAAATTGCCGATTCAGTTTGTAAAACTACGGGGCATTTCTAAAAATAAAGTACTGATACGTGGTGAAAAACTTGTTTACCCCCAACAAGCTATAAAAAGGGCTCAGTGAGAGGGGGGGGGGGTTCTAGGCGGAAAGAAGTTTGCTCGAGATAGTCAAAACAAAAGTATACTTTGTAGATAAGGGGACAAATCCGTGTAATTTATGTAGGCGCCACCTGATGTATTGGCCTGGAATGAAATGGGGATCTCACTAGGAAGATGACCCGTGACGTAAAGTGTGCTAAGCTTGTGTCGTAAGTTTCCCTTAGATTTTGCCATTCCCTGCGATTTGTTGCCATCTGCTGCGATCTTTATCCAGTGAGGTCGAATTCGCTTTATGTCGTCCGACCATCTCCTGAGTGGACGTCCGCTATTTCGATATGTCGTTGGTCTCACGGAATCCTTCGCTTTCTGCATCTATTATCTATGTTCTCGCCAGATGACCGACCCAGCTCTACTTCAGGGAAGCTATTCGTTCAACTGTATCCGTTACCCCAGTCGTCCTCTTTATTTTATTGTTTGGTATTTTGTCCCTTATAGATACATCCATCATTAATCTTTTGATACGTGCAAAGCGTCTTTTATTTACCGCTTTTTTGTCACTATTTGTACCACCCTTAAACGAAGGGGTTGACAAGGCCTCGGTTAGTTCTTTTAACTCTCGGCAGAATAAGGCCTGGTGTAAGGATCAGGCTAAGAAATGCTTCGGGCTCTTACAATTTAACAGTAGATTAATAAAAACTTATTTTTAACTATGCTGGAGAGTCAGACTTGAAGATCCATCTCAGTTTACTTAAGGCAGCCCAAGTTAAACCGATTCTTCTCGAAATCTTAGATGCCTGACTATCTCTTCCTAATTTGATCTCGTATCCCAAATATTTGTATGAGTTAACTTGTTCTGTGACAGTCACATCTGCACAGATATTTTCACTCATGGCAAGATTTGTCATAAGTTAAGTTTGGTTGGTATTGATTTTTAATCCGACTTGGCGTGATGCTATATTGTAATGGTTCACTGCGTATAGAAATTCTGATTGCCTAATTAACTAAATGAATAAGGTCAACATGAGCCCAAAATTAAATATTTTATCTATTGCAGGATAATCAATACTTTACATTAATAAGTGCGCTTGATGTGAGCAGCAGTAACTAATAATTTGAGGGATAAAAGTTAGCATGAAACAAAGCAGATTACAGAAGGGTTTCATTCAGAGTTTCAGATATGATAAATTTTCAGAAGGGCTAATGCAATTTAATTTGTAACTGACGGAATTGAGCTTATTAATGTCAGACATAATGTGAACAGAATAATACAAAATGGTTTGTTAAATGCAGAAAGAATATGAGCGATATGTAGTAAAAGTGTATAAGCCAGCAATGGGCAGATTATCTGAAAGGTAAACGAAACCCTGCTAGCAAAATAATAATTGCAAAGAGCAATGAAAATAGAAGGTAACCGATCGAAAAACAATTAGTGAGACGTTAAATGAACTCCAAGTGTATCAGTGCATTATAAACAAAATTGAATTAAAAGCAGAGCAAGTGATTAGCAAGATCAGACTGTCTACGAAGTAGAAAGCCATATTACAGTGGCTCAGAGCCGTCCAGCTTTCAGAAATTTAGATAGCGTCCCTTGAAAATGCGCAATGACGCAGCATTTTTCTGTTTTTGGGCGGATATAAACAAAACGCGGTCGAGCGTTGGTTGCTACGTCACAGCTAGAAACAAAACGAACTTAACAGTTGCTATGTCACAGTAATAAATGTTTACCTGGCGCGTCTTTGCCATTTTGGTGATTTTAGAATTCAATTTACGCTGTTTCTTGTGACCACATATCATTTTGTTGCTATATCAAATTTAGAGGTTAGCTAAATGCCAGATGAAATTGTGCATTTGCCCGGAATATATGACAATCTTTGTCATACAACAAGTTATTTATCATATCAAGTTTTTCCTTAAGTTTATGATTCCACACCCCTGAACCAAGATTGTCTCATGTCTACGAAGCTAAGCCCGAATTTATTGCGGATAGATAAAATAAGAAAAAGGCAATAAACCATTTAGTTGTCGTAATTTTTGTTACACTCTTTTAATTTGCCCTGAGCTTGGCAGGTTCGTAATTGAATCCAATACATTTGGTAAAGTGTAGTTTCCCTTGCCATAAGTAATTTATTTTAATTAAAACCTATTTTTATTATTAGGAGGACGGCTATTACAATATTTAGCTGTTGGAATATTTGTTTCTCTAAATGAATCACACAGCGTTAAATTTGAGAACTAAATTAATACAACATAAGTACATAAAGGTACATTTATTTCTCGCTGGTCACCGTGGAAAGCTGGGAACGCAACAAAAATACATAAAAAATGTTCCTGCTCGTGACGTCACGTGTTGCTATAAGAAAGCCCTAACAGATGTTCGCCTGTGGTTTCATTTCACATGAAAAACAATATTAGTAACATGTTTATTAAAAACGTACTGTACTCTTAACGGAGATGCCCTCAAAACTTAAGTGCGCCGACGCGGCTAAATACTTAATACAATCTATTCAGAATTGGTGATAATTCGCACATGCATTACTTAACTAATGAAACAGGTTCAACTTAGCTGGATGGTAATTAACTGGTGGCACTGTATACAAGGACTCTGAGGACAGATTCGTTTAATGCGAAGCAGGTGGTCTTGAAGAAACGACATAGACACTACCGGACAACGAAACGGATATGGAATTTAGAATTCATAAGAAATATTCCTTGAAGAACTATTACATCCAGCGAGGCCGAACAATGTCAAAATTGACCGATTAGTTTTCCAAAATAGTATTTACATTCACAGTGTTTTGTTTTCGTAAATCATTATTGGGAATTATTGAGTATTTATTTAGTTTACAGAAATTTCTTCAATAAACGCTAAATTAAAAATAATAATTTAAACCGTGCATTATTCTCAGTTCTTTAAAAGATTCGTCAAATTTTGTCGCCAATAAAATGTATATAGGTTTTTTCTTCAAGAAATATAATTATACAACCATTTTCGTTTAACGAATTTATTTACACGAACTGATTTAAAGATTTTTTTTTTTAAATTTATTTGAACCAGCTCGACATTTTGCATGTCATACATGGTTGTGTTCACATATTCTTATTTTGGCTACACTTGCTAAACGGAATTTATATTACAATACTATAAAAATTTACTTATCTTACAATATCTTATATTATTATAAATATTATACAGTTCTGCGATATTACTATCATTAGCCGTCATCACTGCTATTGCCCGATGATGGATAGGCGTCCTGTGGTAACCGTCTTTTTAATCGGGTATGTATATTTTTCTTTCCTAGCGAGTAATGAGGGCTACTTTGGCAAGAGTTTATATTACTGAAGAATTTTTTGTTCACCTTTTTAATATATTGCTCTATAGTCGGTATTTCAAGTTCATAATATAACTGGCTATTTCTAACATACCAGGGGGCATTGGCAGCTATTCTTAATATTTTATTTTGCATAACTTGTATTTTATTTAGCTGCATTTTTGAGGCTGCTCCCCATATAGCGCATGCATACATAAGGACAGGACGCAATAGCGATTTATATAATAACATTGCACAGTTAATCTTAAGTGATGATTTTTTGTTTAGCAACGGGTATAGTTGAGATAATCTTGCATAACACTCACTAACCTTTTTGTTTATATGGATGCCCCAAGTTAGTCTTCTGTCTAAATGCACTCCTAAGTATTTTACACTTGAATCGTTAGGGTTCCAGTTTACTTCACAACCGTTAATAATAATTTTTGTGGGATCTGCTGGTCTGCGTAATGTAAATATTTTAACTTCCACTTATTTTGGTTAATCGTTATACACCAGTGATTACACCATTCACTTATTTGATTTACCGCATGTTGAAGTATGTTGCTTGCTGCTTGAATGTTTTCATGTTGCACTGTTATTGTTGTGTCGTCCGCAAACATAGCGATAGCTGAATTAGTTGGCTCCGGTATATCGCTAGTAAAAATGTTAAATAATATGGGCCCCAAAATAGACCCCTGTGGCACCCCTGCTTGAACGTGGTGTGTTGTCGATGTGTACCTGTTAATTTTGACTGCAAATGTTCTTTCTTTTAGGAATGATGATATTATGTTAATTAGATACGGTGATATTTGAATTTGAAGCATTTTGTGGATTAGGCCATCTATCCAAACTTTGTCAAATGCCTGCTGAATGTCAATAAATGCTACAACGGTATGTTTCTTACTTTCATATCCTTGTTCTATTAGCTGTGTTAGCCTAAGTAACTGGTGGTTAGTGGAAAATTTTTCTCTAAAGCCAAATTGGAATTTAGGAATGATTTGCAGTTGTTCAATTTCTTCACTTAGTCTTCGCTTGATTATTTTTTCAAATAACTTGGAAATTGTTGGCAATAGACTAATTGGTCTATAACTTGTAAGTTGATTGGCTTTTTTCCCCGGTTTATGGAAAAGTAGTATTATCGCGTGCTTCCAGTTTTTTGGGAAGTATCCCAGTCTTAGACATCCATTGAATAGAGTTGCTAAATATGCGTAGATCTTATTCGGGAAATTTTTTATGACAACATTTGGTATCAAATCATGGCCAGGAGCCTTTCTGATTGGAAGGCTCGTTGCTAGGTCTTTAATTTCTTGTGGAGTCGTAGGTTCTATGTTGTTTGGCATTAAAGGAATTTGTGTGGTAACTATACGATGAATTTCAGCTGAAAATTCCATGTTGTCTTGTTCTGGTATGGTTGTAAAATTGTCCTGTAGGTGTTCCGCGAACACGTTACACTTTTGTTCGTCTGTAGTATAATCGTGGTTGTTGTGGGTTATTGTCGGTATTACTGGTGTTTGCCGTAGTGTTTTCTTGGTTGCGCGCCACAAAGATGGATCTCCTGGTTCCAGATCACTGATGTACTTGCGATAGGTTTCTATTTTATAATTGTCCAGTTGCCATTTGAGTTGATGTGTTAAGCGGTTAAGTTCTGTTTTCGCTCTAGGGTCTCTTGTTGTTTGCCATAGTCGTCGCTGCTTATGCTTTTGTTTTATTAGTTTTACTATGAGATTTGGGGGTTGTGAAATATTTCGAAAACATTTTTTGTGTTGTATTACTGTTGCATAATCGATAGATTCTTTGATTTTGTTTGCAAGTTGTGTTATTGCTTCGTCTATTTGTGTCTCGTTTGTTATGTTTGACGGGCATCTTGTATTGCTACTTATATAATCTCTGAAGATTTCCCAGTCTACAATTCCCTTGATTAGTTTCGGCGAGGGAGTTATTAGTTGAGGTTCTATTTGAAAGTTGATGATTACTGGGAGGTGATCTGAATCCATTTCTGGAACTACTGTTTGATAGATCGGGAAGTTGAAATTCTTTTGCACTATTATGTCTAATATATCTGGATTGTGGTCGCTTCTATATGGGAAATACGTACAGTCCGGCGGTGCTGTGACTTGTGCAGCTGCCGCAGCCGTGTAATTAAAGAGCCTTACTCCATCAGGGTTGTTAACTCGGCATCCCCATGCGGTATTCTTGCTATTGAGGTCTCCTGTTATTAGAGTTGCTACGTTTTCATTTAGTAATGTTTGCAATTCTTGTTCTATTAACCGCTTGTTGGGATGTTTGTACACACAATTAAGTTTTAGATTATTGTTGTTCTTTATTGTTAATGATGCTGCTACGGCTTCCAGGTTGCTTAAATGTAATTCCGTGTGGAGTGATACCTCGAGAGATTTTTTTGCAATAATTGCTACTCCTCCTGTTGCTATTGGTGCATCTCTGTCTTCTCGGATCACATGGTAACCTGGTATGCAAAACGTTTCCGAATTTACTAGATGCGTCTCGCTGACACATGCTATATCTACATTTTGTCTGGTTAGAAAGTTAATAAATATATTTTTTTGCGATTTTAAGCCATTGGCATTCCAATTAACTATTGTTAAATTATGTATGAGATGTTTATTATTTGGATCCATGTTGTCCTAGGCCTGGGATTAATGTTGTTAGATACGGGATAATTTTGTCAAGGTGTGGTATCAGTAACTCAATAACTTTGTGTATTAATGTGCTTATTATATCGGTTGATTCTGCAGATTCTTGGCTGTTTATTGTAGCTTGGTTACTTGTATTCTTCTGAAATAATTTCGAAAAGTTTCCATTAAAGGGTTGTCGGTTTGTTTGGTTATTTATTATTCTACTTGTTTGTCTTCTTTCTTGATTGTTTTCTTCAGTTTTTCGGGTAATTTTTATGTAATAGCTGCAACCCCTGTAGTTGGCCGGATGATTTTGTTCGCAGTTTACACATTGTGGTAGGTCATTTGGTCGTTTGGGACAATCTGTGTACAAATGCTTACCTGTGCATTTAACACATCGTGGTTCTCCCTGGCAATAATTACGGGTATGTCCAAATTGTTGACATTTTTTACACTGCGGTAAATCGTTAACTTTTCTTCTATGTTCTATTTCTATTATGCTGTACATTATTTTGGTTAATTTAAAAATAGATTTTCCATCATCATTATTGGTTAAGTCAATGGCACATAGTGGTATCGGGTATTTAGCTTTATTATATAAGCGGGCTACTTTAATTACTGGGTATTTGAGTTGTTCTAATTCTGTATATAATTCTTTTTCTGTGATTGATACTGGTACATTACGCATAATCACAGATAAGTGATTATCTTCTGGGTTTCTATATGTATGGTACTTGAGTTCGTTGTCTTTGTAATGTTTGGTTATTGTTCGATAATCTTCAATGGTGTTCAAATTTATTCTTAATTGGTTACCTCTATGTACTACTGTAAATTCTCCTTTAGTAAGCTCTTTCAGGTCTTTGGTTATTTCTTGATATTTTAGTGCAAGGGCATTATGTAGGTAAATTGGAGGAATTTTGATTTTTACATTTTCTGTGTTTTGCATATCTTGCGTAATATTTTCAGTAGCTTGTTGTTGTTCGGTAGATTGCTCTTCAGATGTATCCATTTGATTTACTGCCGCAGCACACTTGCCTTGATATATTATGTTTTGCGCTGTTTGAATGTTGGTTTGTGATAAATAATATTTGTTGGTGGCGATAAGTTTTGCTGGTTCGAAAAGATAACGTTTATTTGTTTCGCTAGCTGGGGGGGAAAGTTCGGCACTATCACGCTTACCCATTATTGTTAAGCACTGAACCCCCCGCGGGGGTTCAATTTCTGAATGTTTTTAAGTTAACTAATAGTTAATCGAATTAGTATGTTCGAATCGTTTCGTACAGTTTGATAACATGAAGTTATACACTATCACTAAATTTTGCCGTAGGCGGCCTTGCACGTTAACACTCCACTTTCTTGCGTTCGGACCGGCGATAATGCGTCTTTACGCTTCAAAAGTCGTTTCGCGAATCCTGATTTAAAGATTAAAAGCTAACAATAAAACTTGTTATAAAAAATCCGCACACAAACATGGTAGCTAAATTCATTTATTAGTAATATTTATGTGCGCGCTTATTTATTTATTACATTCACATCACTTTCTCACAGTTTTTATATGCCCTTTTATATGTTGCGCATAGAAAAATCACTTGTGTGACTATTTATTCATTGTGGAATATTTTATGAATGGTTTTGCAATATTGTGGGATGGTGTTAACACTTATAAATTCTTAGCAACCTTAAACAGTTGTACTAAGAAATTCAGTTGCTGTTAAACACATCCACCAGTTCTATTATAAATTTGCTAAATCGACAGTACAATATCCCACACGGGAATTGAGTTTCTTTTATACTATGACTTTTGAACTGATATTAGTACAGGAATATTGGTATTTTGTGACACGCACCCTTTGCTATTGGGGTAATTTTCTTAATATCGGTTTGAAAGCTTTGATGTCAACAATATTTACGAAAAAGTACAATAAATTACTTGTTTTGTAGCAACTGAATTATTAAGGTATGAGATATCTTTAAGACTTTTTAGAATATTAATTTATATATACTGCGCTATGTAGCTCATTTTTTACACTTCATGATTTAGCTAACTGAAATTTTACCCGTACATCCATCCACGTTAGGCCCGGCAGTCCAGTTACAGCTCAATATTTCAGCATGACGTGAATCTGCCAGGTTAATAAAGATACAGCAATATGTTTACATGTAATAGCCAACAAGAGTCGCCATATATCCTGTACATGAGAGAAAATCACTGCAGTTATTAATAAGCCAGTGACAAAGATATGAGTTCGGGGAAATTGTACGGTAACTGAAGAAGGAAATTCGAAATTAATTTAGCGGTGAAAAGGGAAATTCTAATGTAGGGAAATTTGACGGGTCCTTAAATACGTGTGTCGGATACATTACGAGCTTTCCGCTGAGCTCAGCCGAGTGTGCAAATGTGCACTCACCTGGAAAATCAATTACACTCATTACAAAACCTGCGTAGGCCCGTTCGACAAGTTCCTAACACTCCGGTAGTGTAATTTAGATAAGTATCTGTTTTAATAAAGTCGACGAACGCGAGCTGGGGCTTTCTGCATAAAGGTAAAAATTATTAATATTGACCACTTCACAGGCGTCCATCAAGGCCCGTTATTATTTTCGTAGTTTTATTTCGTTGTTTGTCCTCATCAAGCCATTAGGATATTGGCTGTTATCGCTCATTTGCCTCCCCCTATCAGCAAACCGATTGCCCGATAGAAGGCCTTTATCGCCCTTGCCTTCAGTGGCTGCCAAGCCGCTGAAATAATAACGCAAAGGCTATTTTTGCTGCTGAGACTGTCAGAAACAACACGCAAGAAATACCTCAAATATTAAACCAACTCGGGAAGGGTAGGATGCATAATGAATGAGCTACAGCGCCATTGTCATTTCGAAAAATTGCCAGGGATTAAAACGCTCGCGTTGTGATACTTCCAGTTTAGTGTTTTAGACGAATGAGCTGTTTGATATCAAAGCAGATACCAAAGGAGCTGCTTGTGACCCACATAAAAAGAGCTTTTACTCTTCAAGGCTTTGCTTTGTGAAGGAGCAAATTGAAACTTTTATTTTCACTGTGATGGCAGATAGTTTGATAAGGGTGCGTTTACCTCGAAGGCTGTAATATGGATGAGCGCTTGTAAAAACGTCCCCATTGATTGCACGAATATTGCTCTGAATCACTTACCTTGAAGCTTTTCTTCAATGGGAATTGGGAATAACAGAGCTCAGTGTAGCGGTGTAACGCCCTGCTTTTATGTAATGATATCACAGTCATGAACAAAACATTTTAGATTACTCATGTTCGTTCCTAGAAAAAGTAGCTTTTAAGCAGACCCAAACCCAAGCTTGACGAAAATAGGTTTCTATTCGAATGAACAGGAGGAATAAAAAGACGCGGGCAGCGACAATGTTGAATAAATTTATTTAGTTTTTATAAACAGTAACAAAGCAATAGTTATGGACGTCAAGCTCAACAACCAGAAATGACGACATGCTCCGCTGAACCATATGGAGTAGTTGAGCTGCGATGTAAGTCAGCTTACCAAGAGCAAAAAGATTCACGAACACAGCTAGCATTAAACACAAACAATATATTTATCCAAAACCACGGGACTCAATAAACAAAATATATACCGACGGCACCCTTACGATGATCCAAATTAACAGCGAACCGAGAAATATCTACATTGACAACACAATCTTAATAATGCGAAATAAATCATAAACAAAGTGAGTTTGGTAATGAAACATTAATTGAAAATTACAATTTTAAGCGACTCGACATAAAGACCTAAAGGGAGGTTTGAGTCAACGTTATAGTCTCATTAATAATACCAATTTCATGATTGCAACATGATCCTAGAATTCAGATTGTTAAAATATAAATTATTACAAAAGGCAATGGACGAATACTATGCGGGATTCGTACAAGCAACAAGGTTTGATTTGATAGTAGCGCATGGCACCGATTGAGCGAAGTAGTAAAAAAAGATAAATAAAAACCATCAACGAGCACTGAAACTTATAAATTAAGGTGACTCAAGGGCACAATCGGCATCACCAAACATAACTCAATTATAAAAATATTACTATTTATCGCATATAATAGAAATCCGTCATTTAATTACCGAATAGCGCACGTAGGTAAGTGCAATCGGATTTACCGGTTTACTATTCTTAATAAACACTACACATAAAATGAAAAATTCTACAGAGTGAATAACATCATGTAAACAACAGCTGGTTGTTCACCTGCAGCAAAATTATAATAAAGTTAAATCGATAAACAGCTCTTGGTCGTCTACTGCTTCTGAAAGCTTAAATTATTAATTTAATATTTACGTTGGGTAATTTCCATGACGCAAACTGTACATTAAGCCATGCATTTCCCTTGTATCGGAAAACACGAGATGCCATGCGAGCTGCCCGAATAATTAAAAAAGTTGAAAAACCTGACCTTAATAGTGACTCATGTTGTAAAATCCAGGAGAGTCTGTTGAGGCGGACTCGCGACTGTAGACATTCCGGCTTTTTTCCAAAGTCAAATCTGTAATCTAACAGGCACGCAAGATAGCAACGTCAAGTTATTTTACGCATCTTCGGATTTTCAGCACAGGTAGCACAGGAAATGTCGAGATCCACTTAGAAATATCGGAGCAGGAATGCAAAATGAAAAATGCAACGAACAGCATAAAAGAGGAAAAAGGGAAAAAGAAAGAGGTTTGTAAATAAATTCGGCACACCATTAGACAATCGTGAAATAGAGATCACCAAATCTCACCTTAGAACTACACATTCTGGGGTAACCAGATGGGTGCAGCAATTCGCTAAACCAACTAGAACGCACAATCAAAAGTACAATAGATATGCGAGAGAGGAGAACGAAAAGAATAAAAGCCTTAGATTTCGGGCAGTTAACAGATGTTTTACTTCCAAAATGCAATCATATCTTGAATCAATCAGATAGGTGCAACAGTCTACTAGTAACAGAAGATCTGCCGCAGAATCTGCTCTTCATGCGTCACCAACAGAAAACCCCTAACAAACACGTTGTATAACTTCGAAATCATAATTAAGAATCCTTACAATTATGAAAAAAGATAGAGACCGGAAAAGTATTCCCACCTTGAGACTACGTACGGGAAGTTTTCGAAAGAAAGGAATGCCAATCGCGTATTTGAAACACATATGCAAAACTATTTAGGCAACATAAATACAAGACCGTGTACATGTACCGAACCTATAGTTATAGCGTTATAGTTCTTTAATAAGTAATGTGTTCTAAACCTTAAATTGCTTTCGATTTAGATCATTTTTACAAGCATTGAATTTTTGTCGCAACCTCTCAATAAATCGCGACCAATCCAAGGTTGTTTGAACGGTCTCATAAAACTACATAACTTTTGAGAAAGCAGCAACCGCTTTGGTTAAAGGAAAGTTTAGTGAAGGTGTCACGGTGGTTGGTTGTAAACACGCTAACTTAAGAACGGCATAACCTATCAGAATTATTTTTGCGCCAGTTTGTGTGAAAAAGCTACAAGTAAGTGCAAACTGTGAGCATTAAATGCCACAAGGTATAAAAGGTGATGTGGATACACTTGTAAAAAACCAATCAATTTTCAATATCAGCTTATAGCAACAACAGTTAATTAATTCTAAAACTCACCGTTGGCATTACATCTCCAATGCCAATCCTTACGTAATTTCTTTTTAAACACATGGTATTATAAGTTACTGAAATAAATTATTATAAGCGTATGCGATGTTTGGTAATTCTCACGAGCGTATAAACGTAAAGGTTGAACTTATAAAATAGAAGCAACAACGCTTTCAATAACTAATACTCTGTTTTGTTTAGAAACCATGTGGAAAATTCCACATTGTCGTTTCTGGGTGGCGCTTTATAAAATCTTACCCAATTCGAAATTCGGCACACTTTTAAATTTTTACCAAAATCTATGCACCCTCTCGATGCCTAAATATTTTCAGGGGTATTGTTTGGGTGAAAGTAATCATACGTAGTTTCTTTAGTAAAAAAAACTTGATGTAGCAACATTGGAGAAAGTATGAGATTCCCTGCACAACATTTATAGGAAATAAATTCAAATTATATTTTATTTTAGGCATTTGTATTTATTATTTTCCCTTGTTATACTCTTCTTAAAAAACGTATAAACCAAACTTTTCGACTAGTTTATTGAGAAAAGTATTTGCATGTTGTGCATGAACGTATATAATAAATACAAAGGTGCAACAGTTGCGTATGTACTAAATGTCTAAAATGCCAGTTTCCTTACCAGTTTTTTTCTTGTTAATACATAATGAAGGCTAAAAGAACTCAACATTTCTTATTACTTTGCTCAAATACAGACCATCTAATTTTATGTAATGATCAAGACAGAGATATAATCGACAAGTTGATATCAAAATGACCAAAGGGACAACTCGAAGAATGCACTAAAGCTTGACATTAGTTTAAAACAAATATGTCTTTTGGGTCATATCCATAAAAGCGTTTGTTTCAAACTAATATTGCTTTCTAGCTTCACTGTCTGTTCTAGTTTGAACGAGCTAATCGATTGACATATATTATTAATTACTAACAGCGTAGCTGTTAAGAAAAAAGCCAAAGCAGGAACTCCTGATATAAATTCACTATATTTTTATAATGGGAATAATTAGGGTTAATTTTAATTTTTTTACATAAATAATAAATTAGTTATATTACCATTTTTGCATTCTTGTCTGCTACATTAATAATTTACCTGCTTCTTATATCTATCATCTGTACGTATCACCTATGCCCTCTTTCAGGTTAAGCAATGCTAGCAATATATTAATATTGTCATTTTCAGTACGTTACAGTAATCTGGTCAAATAAACTACACCCCTGTTCATAATTTGAATGGAATTGGCCGAAGATTAGAATCCTGCGGTAACCCAAGCATTAGTTGCATTTGTTTAGGTTTATTGATATTGAAGCAATATTTTCGATGTGGACGTTACTATGAATTTCGTAGGAAATTAAGCTTTTCGATCGATAGTGAATGGTTAATTAATGATTTCCAGTTTTTTGAACATTATATACGGTCATAGCAATTTCCATTTACTTTTACGAATCTATTGACGAGGTTTTCTTCAAAATTTAGAGTCTAGTTAGCCTTATCGTCATAACAGAAGCCGTTTTGAAACACTCCCGCCGGAATTACAAGTTAACGTCATTTTTATTGCAGTAACTTTAAATATATGGTGAAAATATTAACCTGAATGCTTTCTTAACTGCCATGGACAGAAAAATCTACTGAATTGCCATTAGAGTATCAACATATCAAAGAGAACCGACAATTAACAACATTTCAACAATCAAAGTGAGGTATATTACTTGAATCGCATTATTCTATTGCTTTTGTTTAAGAGTGTAAAAGAATTCTTGACTGAAGACGTTTGTTCGTAAAGAGTTATGTGTGCATTCGCATACAGGTATAAAAGGAATAAATTAGGATCGTTCATATTTCTACACGTGCAAACATCGTCTCTATTTTTCTGGGGATTATGCTGACCTGCGCCTACATAATTTTGCTGTTAGAAATATCCTAATTTCCCGCACAGTTCCTTATAGTGTTTATATCGATCCTATGATTGTTATTTCATGTAGAGAATATACCTAAAAAGTGCTAGTATGTGGTTGCCTTTTTCTCTTCTTCACTGTGAAATGTATTTATTATTAGGTACCCCGTAAGTTTACTAATGTTGTATACAGATAGTATTTGAATTGGTTGTTTCTTTGCATGCAGCATCCAGCACGCTTTGCAACTTGTGTTATGTAACATGACACATTATCATGAAGTGCCAAGTGCCCTAATTTGACACTACTGCAGAAATGATTGTGTTACTGGGGAAAACAGGCACACAACAACTAACTCAAAAAGGTGGTCCAATCAGCTCAGTGTGAAGGATTTCTAGGCTGGAAAAAAAACTCACTTATAATAATCAAAACAAATTGTACTTTAAAAATACGGAGACAAATTCGGGTAATTTGTTAGGCGCTACCTGGTGTGTCTGCGTAAATGTTACTCTCATCAGGATGATTTTTTCTCTGCTACAGGAAATGTGCTCTCTTCTTCCAGATATGATATACCTTCTTTAATCATGCTGAAATACTTAAGTGCGCTGTAACGTTACGTTACTCCCACAGAGAAAAACCCTGGCTATGTGTTTGCCCGTGGTACGATTCCATGAGGATATCAAAACTGATAGTCTGGTAACAAGCCAGAAACAGTTTGTAATAAGCATTACCCGCACTCCACACAACATGCATCGCTTAACTAATGAAACATATTCAAGACGAGCGAAAATCACAACATGCATTACTTAACTAATAAAACACATTCAATTCAACTAGTTTCGTTCGCAGCGTTGAGGAGAAAATGAAGATAGTCAACACTCGGCGTAACGAAATTGGCTGAACCGAAAGTAACTTCTCGGGGTGTCTTAGGCTTCACAAACGAAGAATAGACAGCTACAGTTGAAAGCGCCTGTGGTGGATGGAATGTTTAATGGCGGGAAGATAGAGGTTCTCCAAATATCAAACCAGAGGTCGAAATTAAATTCCACTGCACAACAACAAGACGGACAACGCTGTGCAATGGAAATTGTCAAACCGGACGTCACATGCGCACACACTGTTGAAGGACGCTAGTTAACTGAAATCGCAACGGTAAACTTTTCTTTACGCTTGTTAGATGACAATAGCGGTGGACAATTTTTAAACTGACTTAAAAATTGTTGTAATGACAATTTGAACTCCCAATGATACAGAAGATACATATGCATATGCATGCTTCTTGGTATGTTAAATTTTCATAGAATGAGTGTACAGCGTGCTCAAAATAGCGTGTTCAACATAAAGATCTCCCAAACTGTGGAAGATAAATTTGCAAGACAGATTGAAAGTCTGTGTTACGTCCAGTCTGATATAAGCATATATCGGTGCTTTATTAATTAAAGTAAACTCTACATGCTATTTCTTACCATAGGCTGAATAACTGCTAGCAAGTGCTAGTCGAATTTAAAAAGGATACCGAATATCTTGTCTGCCTCTGTAGAAGTTGGATTTAGTGCAGACATACATTTGGCCTGAGTGTTCGTAGCATCTCTCCGTGAATTCGCGGCATGTCTCCTGGTTGAGATTAGCCCTAGGAAAGTATTATTTCGATTATCTAGCTACCTAAAATCGAATCTTAGGTTTCTGATTACTTGGAACTGAGGAGAAAGTACGTTAAGCCGATAACAGTCAGAATACTCTTTTCTTTTCTGGTCTTCATTGTTCATTTCCACGCATTGATGTCGTCCGTTACAGATCCTGTGAGGGATCGATGCCATATCATCTGCTTTGGTTGACATTGAAAGCGACAGATGACTTACATTCTCTGTCTCTCTCTTACTTTAACAAGTTATAGCTTATCAGTGCGTCTTCATTTGCTAGAGGCACTTTTGAGATTTCATCTTTATTACAATTTGCGATATTTATAATGTCGGACATTTTTATAATTTATATTTGCGAGTTATTAGTGAATTAAATTGGTGGCGCCTGTATTTAAAATAATCAGTTTAGTATTAACTCACCCCTTTATCCGGAGAAGTTAGATGACGTTGAACGCATTGAGTATGGAACCATTTTTGGGTATTAACAATTCGCAATTAACTTGTACGACTACGTACAGTAATAACAAATGTAGTATAAATTTCTTACCTTTACACTTAACCACCACGTTGTCGAAGGCTGGAAGTTTCCTAGGTTCATGTAAGGGCTGATACTGGACCAGAATACGACGAATGTTGCAGAGACTTTTTATTAGCGTGCTATGTGCACACAAATAGACGAAGTAAACTCAAGTCAACCAGTATTTTGATGCAACTGATGATTAATTGATTAATTTAAGGGTAATTATGGGCCTGAAACCTCAAACAAGGTGAAAATAGGGTGATAAGCGATTTCATACCTGAAGTGTCATACGTAAGTTGTTTCGAAGATACCATTATATTCCAAATTAACTACATGAATTGCAAAACCATTTCACCAAATTCAAATCTGGGTTTAGAGAACAACTCTGCTTTTAAAGTGTATAAGAAAAGAATCCCAAAATGCATCGTAAAGTATCAGAAGCAAACTCTAGAATCGAATTCTTATTAGGAAACTGTAAGTATGTCTATTTCAGTTGAATTGTGTAGGTGTGAGTTATAAATCATCTAGAAGACGAAGGAAGTATTATAATGGCGAAAAGACTACCTTCCGAGATTTCTTCAGATCTTCACGTTTCAGGGTCCCTAGATGACGATATAGCTATTTATAAAACCAGTTAGGAAATTACTTATTTTGTATAACGCGTCACACAAGTTACACAAAATCACATATTCTAACGTGTTCTATACAAGATTTTTTCAAATGTGAGAAAAAATTGTTCTTTATATCTCAAACTGATAACCTTATAAATGTCATGTCATATAAATGTCAATGTACTGAAAGTCAAATAGGTGCGCTTTCGCTTTTCTGCATGACATTTGATGTACGGTTACCGCCAAATAAAAACGACCACCATTTTGACATTCTATGTCATTTTCATAAATTTTGGTAAATCAGGCTTTTACTTGACAGTACCTTAACAATTTGAATTCTTAATATGTCATTTTTAATTTTTATGTTACTTAGGTGATTTAATACCAATTCACAACAGAGTAAAGTACTGCCCGGTTTTATTTGGCCGTAACTGTACTTTTCATCACTAGGTGTGAAATATTTTTATTTCATAATTAGTTACGAACAGTATGACGTATCGAAACTTCTTTCATATTTTAAAAGTGACATTTTAAAGTCTAAATAAAAAAAACAGCTTTCTCAATTCCGTCTGTCTGTCCCACTTTTATACTTATAGCTCAAAAACTATTTGTTGGAGGAAGACGACATGTTACTTGCGGATTATGTGTCTATCTAGCTCAAAAAAAGGAAAGAATTTTGATCAAATATATACAGGATGCGCCCCTTAAAATAGTATATTATGATACTAGTGTATAAGTACGCGTATAAAGCACGTGCGACGAGTTTAAGAGCACGACGCAAAGCGGAGTGCTTTTAACGTCGCTAGTGCTTTGATGGCACTTATACACGTGTATCATACACTATTTTTTTACGATCATAACAGAAATAAAAAAACTTAGTTCGGTGACACTTTTCCGTGATGTTGAATGTTGACATTCAAACTTACGGCAAAGCGTGTTTTAATATACGTAGTATTAAAATACGCCACCAATGGCAACGTGCGAATAAGACGTATTTCGGGCGCTAATATTAAGAGTGCTACAAACGTCACTTTTGACACTAGAAAGTGTGCAAAAAGTTGTCATTTTGACACGATCTGCTTAGTTTTTGCTTTAACTCAAAAGTTCAGTGTAACGCCCCTTACAGATTGTTCTGGTATTTATTGAGTTGTTGAATAAAATTTTGAATGTGTTATTACATACCTGTACCATAAATAACTATTTAAAAGCGACATCAAGACAAGTCAAGCTGGTCATAGACGGAGAAGCGACTCCAAGAAACAAACCAACCAGACAAGATAGAAGGAAGACTCAATCTAACTCAGAGGTGGTTAAAAAAGAGGGGAAGGTAACAAACTAATATTTAAATTGAAAGTGTTTGCAATTATTAGCAAAGCCAGGAATTTTATTGTCATTCACCGCTTTAAATCTAGGCTAGGCTTTGTGTTTAGCAATCTCGCAATTCTCTAAAATAGAGATTACAGGTATGTATCAAAATTAGTATTGGGGTCAAAATCGTGGTGAAAGTCTAGAATTTGGGTGACAAAGTTGAAGTTTCGAGGTTTTATTAAACTAATAGACCGGCAATGTTATTAAATCCTAGTATTTACATTACCTAAATGTTGCAGTTCTCCGATCCACATTCCTAACCATAAATTCTAAATTTATTAAGTTCGAACTATTTATATTAATTTGAAAAATCAAACTAGACGGATTGCCAAACATTAACACCCTCTTTCTGAAAACTCGTTTTTATATCATACGAAATTTTATCATAGTATGGGATAGTAAAAAGTTCTCGTTCGTCTTTTCCCCCATTGCATATCAAGGTGGTAACTTGATATAAAAGACGGCTATTTCTATTTATTTGTAACATCTTATCAATGATTTGCCCAGAGAAACCACTCCATCCCTCCTTCATGAATTTAAGCTCTTTGTTAATAGCTATTTGTGCTAAAAGTGGATTTTTATGTACGAGATATGAAAATTATGAAACGAAGCCGAAGGCTGAGTTTCATAACATTTTGAGTACAATAACACTTTTAGCACGAGTTTGCACACAATATTTGTTCTATCTCCTTAAATTTACTGTTATTAATCCATAAATGTCGATTTAACAAAGGTTTGCATTTATGACAGTTATAATTTATGTCATAATAAAGAGATGGCCGTGACGGCGCAGGTGACTGTTTCTGCAGTCGGTAGCTGTTAAAGTTAGTTATTAAAGGTAATTATAATAGTACACATTTTACTTTATTTACTACATAATGTATTGGTATCTTCAGTGACAGTAGAGCCGCTTTACTAGCCCTGGGCAGTTGCAAAATTACCTCAGGTGTGGTACTGCAGTGCCGTGAAGCTCTCGAGGATATCTCAAAAAATAATGTCGTTTCCCTTGTATGGGTGAAAGGACATGACGGTAACTACGGCAATGAGGAGGCTGATGAGACTGCGAGACTGGCATCCGGACAACCTCTCTGGGGGCCAGAACCTGTAATCCCTATATCCCTGACAATATTAAGCTCTATGCTATATCAAGAAACCTTAAACAGCTTCATACGAAGATGGGTTAACATGCAAAGCTGCCGGCAAGCAAGAGCTGCTATTACAGCGCTCTCGCCAAAGACAGCCAAATATTGCTTGCAACTGTCCCGAAGAAACCTTCGACTAGTCGTGGGTATCCTATCTGGACACTGCACTCTAAACAAACATATGCACAGGATGGGACTGGTAGACAGCCCAAACTGTCGCGGATGCAACGCGGATGACGAGACAGCAGAACACGTTCTGTGCCACTGTCCAGCTCTCGCAAGAGTCAGAGGATCCATGTTGGGGGACTTCTGGCCCGATATGGTCAGAATTAGCAACACTCCAGTTGCGGTTGTCCTTAAGTACATTCAAAGGATTGGATGGCTTGAGTGATATCCAACTTGGAGAGCTGCTGGGAGGTAGCACAATGGGCCCACTTAATGCGGCCTAAGTGCGTGTGAGGTAACTCACTCTCCATTTTTAATCCAGAATCTAGAATCCAGAATCATACGAAATTTTATCATAGTATGGGATAGTAAAAAAGTTCTCGTTCGTCTTTTCCCCCATTGCATATCAAGGTGGTAACTTGATATAAAAGACGGCTATTTCTATTTATTTGTAACATCTTATCAATGATTTGCCCAGAGAAACCACTCCATCCCTCCTTCATGAATTTAAGCTGTTTGTTAATAGCTATTTGTGCTAAAAGTGGATTTTTATGTACGAGATATGAAAATTATGAAACGAAGCCGAAGGCTGAGTTTCATAACATTTTGAGTACAATAACACTTTTAGCACGAGTTTGCACACAATATTTGTTCTACCTCCTTAAATTTACTGTTATTAATCCATAAATGTCGATTTAACAAAGGTTTGCATTTATGACAGTTATAATTTATGTCATAGTAAAGAGATGGCCGTGACGGCGCAGGTGACTGTTTCTGCAGTCGGTAGCTGTCAAAGTTAGTTATTAAAGGTAATTATAATAGTACACATTTTACTTTATTTACTACATAATGCTTTAATTATTTAAAAAACACTTTACCTCTAACGAAAGAAGTATCTAGAATAACTTTATAACCTCACTTCCTGTTTAAAATTCCAAATTCAACACCCGCTAAAACACGTGCTAAAAGTAATCAGCTGATTTCACTTTTAAGACGCTGATTTATAAATAGTAATTTACGATACAAGTGCGTAAAGCTACTCTTTAGGCACGAGTGGGGTAGAGTTAAAAGGCGAGTGAGCGAGAGTTTTAAGCCCCACGAGTGACTAAATATGCTTTACGCATGTGTATCGTACAATATTTTATCTACCATAGACTCTAAAAAATACGGTAAATATAAAAAATATTTTACATGTAAATTAAAATTACCAGCAACCGGTCCTAATTTTGTGTGTTTTAAAAATTTTAAAACACGTTGCTACTAACTACGTGCCGAATGAAATTTTTTAAGCACGTTGCTATTAACGACGTAAATTAATGAAAACATGTTATTAAACAGTCGTTTTACAATCTTAAAACTGCCAACTAAAAGGCAATTTTACACACTGTCGTAGATAAACGTAATTTGTAGTGAAACAAGCTAGTGCTAAAAGGCTAAAAGTAGTGGTCGTAGAAAAAATAATTTTTGTTTAATGGCGATGAGAACACTATAGATATAGGGTGTTAAAAAAGTGTTGTCGGATATTTTACCAAATTGTAGATCTCATTAATACAAACAAAAAAGTCGTAATAAAGATGGATCCGAGAACGCTTCGTTTCCGGGATGCAGGATGTTAAAGTTTTGTGTTTCCTTTTACTTTGGACATTGTTTATGTATTTCTCATAATTAACTATGGGTGTTGCATTTGTCTCTTTTAAGAGTATTGGATTAGACTCTGAATATGTATGTTGTATATTGTTAATTATATTTTCAGTTTTTAATTGCAATGTAGGCATTTCTAATTTATTATTTCTAAAGGAATCTTATATATCTTTTAAAGATTGAATGGTATGATGGTTCGTGCATATATATTCTACTTCTATAGCTAACTTACTGGTATGCAGCAAAGTTTTTTTAACATATTACCATATATGTTGCTTGTGTTTTATCATTATACCTACTAACTTTAATAAAATAACAACAGAGAGATCTACTATAATACTAGTTCACAAGAAAGGTAATCGAGATGAAATAAATTACTACAGACCGATAAGCCTGATACCTAGGATATATAAACTATTCTCTACGATTACTGAGGAAAAAAATTACCGAAACACTCAATAGCAATTAGACTCCAGAATAGGCGAGCTTTAGGAGAGGATATTCCACAATAGATAACTTGCACATGTTGAGCAAAGTATCAGTAAATTTAGTGACCAAAACAATCTTCTGCATTATTCAAGTTTTGATAACCTAGAACATAAATCAGTGCTAGAAGCACTCAGACTACAGATGGTAGCTCTAAAATATACAAAACCATAGAAAAAATTTACAATCAAAGACAAACAAAGATCAGACTAGAAACAGAAGGCGACCCCTTCAGGCTAACAATAGGAAAACACTAAGGAAACCCATTATCTCCAAACCTGTTCATTTAAACACTGAAGCAAATCATTAGGAATCTAAACTGGGAACGGTGAGATACAATAATTGCTGGGAAATTATTAACGAACTGCAAATTTGCAGATTATTTAGTGTTACCTGCAGGCAGTAGGGCAGATCTGACAGCAATGTTAGAAGAACTAAGCCAGGAAAGCACCAAATTTGGTCTAAAAGGCTTTTTTTAAACAAACGTACTGTCAAGAAGAAAATCTGAGGATATAAGCATAGACAGCTGGAGTATAAAATACGCAAGAGAAGTGTTTCGCCTTGGGCAGCTGATCTCATATAATGACAAAACGGAGAAAAAAGTGCAGAATCGACCTCAGTTGAAAAAGCTTTTGGGCTCTATAGAATATATTCACAAATAACATACCAACCTCCTTAAAGTGAAAAGTGTATTATCACAACTATGACATACAAACCCTAAACGTGTATCAAACTAAAAATAACAGAGTAAAACATTGAACGCGCAACGTTAAATTTTGAACTAAATGATAGAGTGAGGTTAACAAAGTTAATGAGAAGAACAAGTGTGGAGGATGTGATTGCTAAATGCAGGAAAATAAAGTGGAACTGGGCTGGGCATGTGGGGAGGATGGTAGATGGACGAACTGGACAAACCATAAAACGGAAAAAGAAAAGAGGCGCCTACGAAAAAAATGGGCAGAAGAAATCGAGCAAATGGCAGGCAAATGGTGAGAAAGATCAAAGACAACAGGAAATGGAAAAAAGGAAGGTATTTGCCCAACAATGGGATCTAATAGGCTTATAATAGTATCTACTGATCCGCGAAAGAGTATGGAACCACTCGATGCTTAGCATTTTAAAAGTTCATAAAAATATATTCCTAGAATTCTAAGCATTTTGAATAATTGCGTTATATTTAGAGATACAGGTTTGTAGTAAGTATTTAGTTATGACTTATGTGAAATTTTCATATTCAATTTTTTGGGAATGCCAATGGTCCGATGAATATAGAACGTGGAAAACAATAAAAAATTGTGGACATTGGGATTAAGAACAACCCACCTAATAAAATACTAGTTTCTTGAACAAGAGCAGCTACCTACCACTTTTTAAATTTTATGAATGTTCATTGTTATGGTTAAGGTTGGAAATATGAATTCAGACCAATTAGTCTGATGCCAGGGACTAATGCTCTATCATTTGATTTTTTAATGTTTTTAGTGAAATTGAATGTTCGTAACGACCTTAGTCTTCAAGTGAATATCTTTATATATCTTTCTAATGGCATTTCATTGCCAGTCCTAGAGGTACATCTCGAGAAATATGGCTTTTTGGTTAATAGTTGATATATTTGTCAAGCAAAAGATAGTAATAGGGTTTAAATTAATCAAAATATGTAATTGCAATAGTGGATTGAAATGCAAAAACCTAAATCGAGTATAACAAATAAATGTGGCAGAGACAATTTTAAAGTCTGTACTTACAGAATTTTAAAGATGATAAAACTGCACATTCTTTAAAGTGGGCGCTATTATTTAAAATTGAATATTTAAAAATAAGGTCTATTCAGCTGTTTACTTCATATTTTTCCCTTTTACGCCTTTCCAAAGGTTGTAGGAGATTTTCACCAACTCCGTAAAGCGAAGTCGTATCTGCATTGTTAATTGTGTGTCCTCTGTGTATTTGTGTATTTTTTCAGAATTTTTAAATTTTTACTGCTGATTTGAATAAACTAAAAAATAGAACAGAATTGTTTGAAGAACTAACCTTGTATTTCGTAAGGGATATAGACAAAATAGCGGACGAATCGAATCTTTTAAAATTTGAAGCAAAATCTAGAATTCTGTCTAGCATTTCCAACTGGTTACAATATAGACTTGGCGAGTCACAGAAAGTAGTACTGACAAATCTGCAACTGCCCTTTGCTTTGTGTACAAGTGTTTGTTCCATTAATACGATATTCTAGTGCCATTATTATTCAATACATCTGTTCAATACCCCTAGGCGCTGTCGTGTAATTTTCGTAATAACACGCACGCACAAATGTAATCGCTTCGCTACTAATTGAATAATACGCTTTTGGGACTAACTTTGGCTTTACGTTATTATTCAACTGGTGGCCATGTATGGCGGAATCGGAATAATAAAAAAACAACCACAAACGCAATTAACCCATATAACGTATATTGATAAGATCTGGTCCGTCGCTCTTTTGAGCCTTATTTAGACAGGCTGCTCGCGCTGAAAACGACGGTAATTTAAACTTGGCGTATTTACTTATTAACGTCGTTTATGGACTTCACCGAGATTGGGAAATGCTCATTGCCAACTTGTTGTTTTGCAGCGCTTGTCACCGGAATTGTCTGGGGGAATTCAGGCAGTCTTCTGATCAATGAAAAGGACGCCGTAGAAGAGAATGTCTTTGTGAGCTATTTGCTGCGATGTGTATGAAAGCATCCATCAGCGCGAAAGGTTTTAGCAAATAAATTGCCGAATATAAAATACGCTTGATGTCGTCGGCATACGCTATTTTTATTTATTTTCCAAGCCTGACATGACGCCATTAGAAAACCAAAGAGCAGTAAAAACTCAATATTCCCCTTTCTTAAATAAAAATATTTTCGTATATTACTTTTTCAATTCTATATTTCATATTTATCTTGTTCGGCCAATAAAAGAGAAAACACTTTGCTTCACAATATTTTTTATATAGCACAAGCGTTTAATGTGGCTTGCCATATTGTAAATTGTAAACTGAAAATGTTCGTCCTAAAACAATACGTATGCCCAAATTTATAAAAGTCGCATATTTCAGATATACACTTCAGTATTAAACAAGAAGAAGCACTTTCACAATTACAGGACCTATTGAAACGAACTGCTGTGAACCTTATTGATAGATGAACAAAACGATGGCAAATCAAATTTTAAAAATCTATTAAAGGGATCACGATGTCCGTGAGCTGTTTTCAAAGCCCTTGCTACAAAAGCACTAGGGATCGCTTTTGATGCACTCTGGTATGTTAGACAAGGGGTCCTTCATTGGAACCTGGAAACGAAAACTACTGCTAAGGATGATTCCCAGGACGCAATAAAAGCATTCAACCCAAATTTAGATGCATGAGAAAGAAACCGGAGAGAACGACTACGAAAATGCTTGAGCAGCAATAGTAATCGCAACCTGATAAAAAATGCACGCCGGTACCAACTTGGCGTATACTCCTAATAAAAGACAATTCCTTCACCATCATTCGCTCCAATTTCCAGTCACAATCACAAGGCCAAAAAATCAACCTTAATATTCAAAACAAGAGTACTCGAAAACACATTACAAAACGAAAAGTAAAATTTAACCCAATCCACAGATCAACATTAAATCTCACCCTGAAGGCCAGAAACAACGATCTAATAAATCCGAAAAAAAAATGTGGATAGAGGTTCATCTCATGAAAGAAGGCAACTATCTTTAATAGATGTGCATCCCACAAGAAAGTGTGACTTATCTTACCCTACCCCATATGATCAAAGTAGTATGACTACAATTGCAGTTAAATTCATCATTTTCACAGCAGCCAAAGTTAGTTAATCGAAACAACTTTGCTGTCACAAGAGTGATATAAGTACAGAAGTTAGAAAATAAAAAACGTATATCTCAGAACTGGATTATATAACTCTTAAAACAATTAAAAAATCACCCTACCGTTCTGAAATTTTGAAAAACGTTACACGCATTCATCCTGGTGGCAATAAAAGCGTTTCCACTACACAAAGACAGATATTTGCTATTTTAGACCGTGCAGTTTTCAAAGGAACTGTCTTATAGGTTCTAATACATTAATAGGGCATCACTCCTTAGCCCTAGTCTATTCATATACACCTTTTCAATTAGATGTAATATCCAAAGGTCAAAGGTCCGCAACAAGGATCATTCAGCACACCTAATTTACACATAAACGATCGAGTTCCTACAATTTTTATCTACATCAAATAACTGCCAATTATTTCAAATATTAGAAACTAGATAAGCCTTTGTTAATTTTGAAGTAACTAATTGTAAAATTGGCGTGGTATTACAGAATTACTCCTTAAAAAGTTGACTGTATAAAGGGGTATATCTTTCACATATTTCATACTCGTAATACCGATGGGGCCAAAATTAAATATCACAGCAGTGAGATAACATTAACAAGAAAATAACACGTATTGCTTGAGTAAGAAAGAGATAAACATAGTAGCAAATATTCGAATAGGCTTGACGCTCATCTTTTTCGTATAGTCATCTCTTTCTTACTCGAGCATTGTATTTTGTTATTCATGTTATCTCATTGATGTGATATTTAATTTTGGCCCCATCGGTATAATAGTTTCCTATGTATAATTATAGTGGAGAAGCTTGGATAATCGTGATGAATTTCACCATAGGTATAGCCATTTTTAAATGAAATTATATATTTCACACATTCAAAACGTTCTACCGTTTGTCTTGATGAAGAATTAAACACCAACGAACTGTGACATTCTGTACAAGTACATTTTGTATAAAAAATTTTATACATTCTGGTAAAGATTCTTTAAAGTCCAGAACGTAGATTTTAAATATCGTGAATTGTTTCTTAGGGCGTTTCAGTTTTAACTAATAAATCGAGACTAATTATTGAGGATAGTAATTCAATCGTATCTCCCCAGGTATTCTTTAGGAATGCGCTGCTGAACTTCAAACCTTAGAAATGTTGAAAAGGAGAAACGGTAATGATAAATAAAAATGAACCAAACTTATTTTACAGTTTTTACAGTATTTGGAGGCAACTGACATTTATTCGTAGATTAAGTGCTCTCTAGCATTCAAAATAACAGAAATATTCGTGGGTGCCCTCAAATTTAACCACTGCATATGAAGAATATAAACATGCAGATCTATTGATCTATCAATCTATCTATGTATCCGGAATGCTCTGAAGTTAGCTACAGTCACATACGCCATCGAACGGGAGACTAGCAAACTAATTATAATTTTATATAAATAAATTCTTAGTTACTGAATTATAAATTATTGTAGAATGTATAATTTAATAGCAGATGTAGTTTTGTTAGAACTGAAAGCGCAAATAACAAATTTTGTATAAAAAGGAGTTCGTGAACCAAATCTTGACAAAATTTATAATAATTTAAAATATAAATACAGTTAATATACATAGGTAAATTGTAGCCCATGTTCATTTCATATGGGCACACGGTGACCATGGGTTAAGTCAAGTTTTAAAATATTTATATGCTCTCTACATACTTTTGGATCCGCATGTATTCTGCGCAATGGAATTGCACCACACTAACTTTAATTTGCATATTTTAATGCTTACCGTACATATAAAGTTCCAGGAATATTTTAGTATAATTGCTCCGAGAATTAAAAAATGGCGTATTCATATCTCCATATACATATAAAAGAATAGTTTATCAGTATTCGAAAGTGTATATGATGATATTCACATTACTTTCAAATGAAATGTGCTAATTTTAGAGTTTCGATTGAAATTAGTAGTAAAGTGAGCTTCCTCAAGCAAAATTTCCTATAATTTACGTATTACTACCAAGTCATTAATGAAAATATCGGTTTACCTAATCTAACCTCCATAAACTTTACCTCAACTAAGCGGACCCAACCTTACCTAACCTTAAAGTATTTTCATCACCGCGAATTGCGCACAACAGGATGCTGCATAGTATATTAAATGAGACATAAAACATCGGAAAATAAAAAATAAAAAATCTATCTCTCTGTTATATTATAGGGTTAGCACGGCGCAATCTTGAAAATATTAGTTTTGAGCAAAGGCACAAATGAAAATACAAACCAATGACGGCAGAAAACTAAAAATGCATGCACAGCCTAACCTCAAAGTTACGCAGTAAACGAATTCGAAATGTTTAAAAACTTAGACAGAAATAAAAGATACCTATATCCACCGATAAAGTACAGTAAAATTATCTAATTTTCCATTTTTGGCTGAAATGCATATATTTTTGTACATATAAATTAATCTATTGCTTATTCAGAACTAGTTTAGATAATGAGGTTAAAGTTTTGATTTATGAAAAATAATGGCGCTGGAAACAATGGTTTTGTTACAAATTCTTACTGCTTAAACGACTTTGGTATAAGGAAATTAATGAAAAATCATTTGAACCTTAAAAATGAGGTTGTGAAGATCCTCACTATGATTCCACCTGAATAGCAGTAATTATTTTTAGTGAAGTCTTATCAAAATAATGATGCTCTTAGTTTATAATAATCTGCCTCTCTAAATACACAATTCCGTTGCTTGGTTCGAAAATAGATGTAAAATAAATAGGAAATTACGCTACGAAAAAATCTAAATTTATAATGTTTATCAGCATTTTTAGGTTTGTAACTTCGTTGTTCGAACATTAATAAAATATTCTTCGAAAAAACCTTCAACGTTAATTATTTCTATAAATTGTTTTTAATAACAACTTGCTAGACATGAAATGTGTTAAAAATTGCCCACTGTTTTATTTAAAAATTAGAAATACGTTGGCAGATGGAAGTTATTAAGCTTTCTAATTATAACCTTACAAAGTAAATCTCATTCGTACAATATTTTCATTAAGTTTGCCCATACCTATTCATCACAAAACCGTTTCCCCTTATCAACATTTCTAAAGTTTAAAGTTCAGCAGCGCAATTCTAAAGAATACCTGGGGAGATACGATTCCATTACTTTTCTGAATATTCGGCCTCGATTTATTAGTTCAAATTGAAACGCCCTAAGAAATAATTCACGGTATTTAAAATCAACGTTCTTGATTTTAAAGAATCTTTACCAGAATGAATAAAATTGTAAAAATGTACTTTTACAGGATGTCACAGTTTGTTGGTGTTTAGTTCTTCATGAAGACATAAACGGTATAACATTTTGAATGTGTGCAATATATAATAATTTTAAAAAGATATATCCTTGAAGTGCTTTCCTGCAAAAATGGCGATACCTATGATGAAATACATTAAGATTATCTAAGCCTCTCTATAATAATATTATACATGGGACACTATTGTATTATGAAATATGTGAAAGACAACCTTTTAAACAGTCAACTGTCTAAGGAGAAATTCCGTAATACCATTGCAATTTTACAATTGATTAGTGCAAAATTAACAAAGGCCCATCTATTTTTTAATATTTTAAATAGTTGGCGGTTATTTGTTGTAGATAAAAATTGTAGGAACTCAAATCATTTATATGCAAATTAGGTATGGTGAATGATACCTTTTGAGAACCTCTAATTGAAAACATGTATATGAATAGACTAGGGCTAATGAGTAATGCCCTATAAGACAGTTCCTTTGCAACTGCACGGTCTAAAATAGCAAATATCTGTCTTTGTTTAGTGGAAACTCTTTTATGGGATGAATGCAAAGCGTGTAACGTTTTTCTAAATTTCAGAACGGTAGGGTGATTTTTTTATTGTTTAAAGGTGTATACAATCTAGTTCTGCGGTATACGTTTTCTATTATGTACTTCTGTATTTATACCACTCCTGAGACCGTAAAGTTGTGTGAAATTTTACCCCCTTTCTAAGGGTGTCAAAATTACTACCTCAGTTAGCTCAAATCGGAGAGATTTGTCCCCTCAGATATCTATTTGACTAGCAAACAAACACCAGAAAATTACCTTAGATAGGTTTATCTTATTTGGCTGTGTGTACAAACATAAGGTTTATTCGAAAATCAAAAATAAAATGTATATTGCACTAAATACTAATTTATTCGGGAGCGTTGTTCTTCGGTGTCCTGAAGTCGCGGCAACCTCTCCTACGCCGGTGTATTACGAGCGGAACGGGCTCGTTGAACGCCTCCTCTCGCTTCTCGCTTGCTTTTTGGAACGCACCTCGCGAAGACAAGTGGCCGAATGCGCCGCTGGTTAACCTCGAAAACTCGGTCCGGCTTTATCGTGTGCGGTGCTGTAATTACAGAAGCTATTAAGTTATTTCATGCATTTCTTACACCTGGAGCGCGGCTACAAATGCCACCGAGTTGCACGGAAGATCGCTGCGTTGCCGTGGATAGGCGGATGACCTCGAAGCGGCCGCGGAGGGCTCCCACTCTACGGAGATGCTTGTCGCGAGACAGCTTACTCTTGCTGTGCGGTGGACAGTTCTCCACGCCTCGGAGAGGTAAATATCTGTAGTTATAGTAATTAACAAAATGCTCAGGTGACCGCGAAGGTTGCAGCGCGTAGGAATTTTGTAATTTGATATTTTTTATGTTTATTGCGGGCTCAATTACAGCGTGAGTTTTTCCTGGGTGTTTATTAATAGAAACCAGGAATCGGCCACTCATTGAGCCATCGATTCAGACTGGTTTCCGGATGAGCAAGACGGGGAACGGGCTGTCGGCTCAAGTTGATTTTGGGCAAGGATATCCAGATTATTAGATCAGGTTTATGAATCAGGAATCGGCTATTCTCAGGGAGACATCTATTCAAACTGATTCCAGGTAGGTCCGGAGTCTCGGGAAGATTCTCCAGGAGAGAGAATAAGGGTAAAAGGAAAAATAAAGAATGATTCGGACGGGGCAGGAACAGGAACTGGTAAACTTAAGTCCGGATAAACTCAAGTCTCAGAATAAGGGCGGAATGGGAATTGGAATTATCCTGTAAACTGGTCGCGGAGCTTCTTTTATATGTTCTGCGTCGTGTTATCAAAGCCGCAACTTCGGGCATTCTTAGGTGGGGGATGAGCGGCGCCAGGATTGCTTCTTGGTGTCTTCGGCGTAGACTGAGCCTGCGTTTGCTATCTCTTCTTCGGCCGTCGGCAAGATTCAACCCGTGATAACGCTTGGATGGGCGATGCATAAATTTACTACACTTTTAATGTTTAATTATAATTTATGCGGAAGCTAGCGTTACAGTTGTTTCCATCGACTAACTTTGGCTGTTGTGAGAATAATAAATTTAACTGCAATTGTTGACATACTACTTTGGTTATATGAGGTAAGGTAGGATAGGTCACACTTTCTTATAGGATGAACATCTACCCACACTGCCTTAGGGTTTGGTTGGTAGGGCTGTAAAAGATAGTTGCCCTCGTTCGTGAGATGAAGCTCTATCCACATTTTTTCGGGTTCATTAGATCCTTGTCTTTTCTCTCTTAATTTTTTTAAAGTTGCTTACTTTCAGTGCTTCCCTTCAAATTGCATTACAAATATGTGTTGAACACATATTTTCATTTGTACGACGCTATCTTCACCATAAAGGCCCTCTGACCCCAACAACATGTTACATAAAAATATCTTATAGCAACAAGATTCGGACCCCCCTGTGCTCCACTTAGGGTTGGAAACCAATATAAGAAGCGCTTCTCGGGCAGTTTTAACATCTTCTCTCCTTTCTCTTAGAGTTGAGTAGAGTTCCAGCGGGTAGCACCTTAGGCCCTGGAGGGCTTATGGCTCCACAGTCAACCGCTAAGCTCGCTTAATCCTGCTATGCGTAGCTAGCATCCGGAGGCCGCGCGATTGTTTTATCATCCTCGCGTAAGAGAAGATTTGATTCCAGTTTCTTTCTGATAAGTAGAACTGTCTAAGAATCTTGACATGACCTGAACCTTTGCTTTCGTCTGGGTTAGTAAAATTTCTCACAGAAAACGTCAGTCCAAATTTCCTCTCCGGTAACTTAGGTTTCAAGCCTGAAAAATCATGTTGGCAGGCTTGAAAATGTTCATCTAATAACTAACGCCCCAATATTCAAGTTCTGGAAATCATATGAACAGGTTTAAAGATTTTTTCGTTAATAACTTCATTTCTAAGTTGCGGAGCGCCTGGTGAATCATGCTAACAGACTTGGAAGCAACTCACTAATAAGTAAAGGCCAGATCTATATGCATTTGCATATGTTTTTGCTAATCGATTTCGTATTAATTTAGTTTTCCCTGAGTTTCAGACGATTCTAAATAATATAATTTTTATGGTGCATATAATTGCATACTTTACAATAAATGCATATTTTACCATAGGTGCATATTGTTTGCAGATATAGTACTTTTTGCGATTGTTTACATTAGATAGTTATACAAAATTTTAAATCTTTAAACCTGTTTGGATTTTTCAATCAATTTAAATTTAGCTTTTTCTTAGAAATGCTAAACTATCTTTTACCTAATTTTACTCAGCGGAATTAAGAAATACAATGAAATCTGCAGAACAAAATACAAAGTGAATCAGCTAGATTGCCACCCACTTTACATTAGTTCATACAATTAAAGCACTGGAATCAACAGGTGAAAACCTAGTAAAAAATTAAGATGAAATAGCAAACATTCAGAAATCTCTTGGAATTGCATCAGGCGAAGTTGCTAAAAAAGCGTATAATAAACATAAAGCAACTTTAACAAAAAAGCGCTCGGTTGCACGACATAAAAATATATTGTGTGACAGGCAACAAAATTTTACTACAGAAAACCTAACGATTGAGTAGTCTTATCATCCTCTCATCGTGAATTTACTAAAGTACTAGTGGAGCTATTCTTAACACATTTCACTTACCTGAGTGCACTACACACTCTTGAAAAAAACCTTCACTGCGAGAGTAATTCCGGCAACCGTGGATAACCCTTGCGTGTGCGATATTGCAGTAAGTCGAGTCGATATTCTTCGCTAAAAAAGAAACCCGGTACTTTGTCGAACTTTGTTCTTAATGAATATCACAATCAGTTTTGCTTCGATTTGTTATAATTTGTATTCAACACACAATCTTTTGCTGTTTACAAAATTTCACCGTTTTTAATTCCATTTAATTGTGTTAATCTGATAACAATAGCTGTCTTTAGCAGCTTTCAACCCATCTATGTGGCTAAATAGTAGATAGAGTTTTATTTCGCAAGCAAACCGAGCTCTGTAGGTTAGTGGTTAGCACGCCTACTTAGCATTCGTGAGGTCGTGGGTTCGATTCCCAAGGCCGTCTACTCTGATTCAGGTTCTTACGTGGTTTTCCTCAGCCAACAGAGTACATTCTCTGAGGCGAATGTCGGGGCAGTACTTCTCCACCTTTCCTGGCCTTTCTTCTATTCTCCACCCTCACTTATCTCGCATATCCTATAATTCCCGTTCTCGGCTGAAGAGGGACGCAAGGTCCCTATAGCAGCCCGCCCCCAGTTGGGGAATTGAAATGACCTTAAACCTTTACCTTTACCCATTTGGCAATAGGAAATAGCACAAGGGTTTTATATATCGGTATCTTGTGCGCGTAACTGCGGGGATTATAGTAATTTGAGAGCTCGCTTTTTGTAGTTTATAAATTATGCGCAGAGGCATTTTCGCGTAATCTGCGGATTGTTGACGTATTAATCAGTAGAATTGAATTTGAGAGTATGTTCACCTTAATTCTAAGGATTTCTGCTTCACTTAATCGTGTTCGTGCACCCTACTACATAATTACATTTTATTCTTACCATAAAATCTCCCTATGCTATTAGAGCACTGAACCCTTTATATTATATTCTTTGAATATTTGGTGTTGTGTGTTTTTATAGACTTGGTATTATTGGTGTTATTCAATATTGTGACTTTAAGCAACTTTGCTTGTTTCTTTATTAGTTTTATGGATGTTATGTAGTTAGGAGTGTACTTTTCCACCTGTAGGTTTTCTGGTTTGAACCACCACCGCCTTGCTGAAGAGTCATCTGGCGCATTTGCTATATACTTCGGCAATTTCAATTTACTATGCGCTCCTATGAATAGTTTATTGTCAGTATTTTGTAAAAATTACATTCTGAATCTGTAGTAGAACTCTTAGAGTTGTCCTCTTTTAAAATCAATATAATTTTACAGCAAAATAGCAACGTCCGCTAATATATATGACAATACCTGAAAGTAAAAAGCAGTTTCTGCTAGTTGTACTTTAGAAACAATAATCAATATTTGTTAATTTAGCGTCTTCCATTAACTCTGACACTGATTAATTTCCTTATGATTCTGATTTTCAAGCGATAATAACAATGCCGCTTCGACGACTTGAAATTGTGTGCGACTTCACTCGGCTGCTACGATATGTAGGAGATTGATTAGTTTTACGTGGGAATTGTAAACCTCCCCTAATTGCAGCACTTGATTTGAAGTAAATGTCTAGATTTGTCGAGATACCGTTTTCCAAACAACAGAAGACTTTATTTCAAATGCATAAAATTTTCCTTTGCAGTTTGTAATCGATTTTACTCAAATCAGTACTTCCCGTTAGTCTATTTCAGGACACGTCAGCATTTAAAGCCCTGAGATACTGATGCATTTTTCATATCCATTATAAATTCTCTTCGAAGGTCCATGGAAGATTTAACTTTTACGTAATTTGCAGTACTTAGCGGGTTATATTTAGTGTCTTAATTAATAGAGGCCGTCTACTATTTGCAACAAACTGTATCTTTTGTTTAGATGTATAGTAATACAGGTTATAGCGATTGCAAGATTTTATTCTAAATATATTTCGCCAGTAGTATTATCAACTTCTCTGTAGAATCCTAGGTTTTAAAATCACCATGTTCTTCTTTCGTTAAAGGGATGCAAAAACCGTGAAGTTATAAAATAATTACTAATAATCAAGATCAACAATAAGGAAAGAAGCCATTTGTCTGCAATTTCCTACACTACGTTTTATATTTCGATTAACATCAAAGCGTTTTATTTATAGTAGAGGCACCATAAATAAATAATGCATGAAGTGTTGTATTAACAATGGTAGTGGAAAGGCAATTGTGCCGCACCTATTTATTAAACGTAATTAATAACCGTGCACAACGAATTTATCTAATCAATTTCAGGTCTAAAAGGTTAAAGACCTTGCCGCCCAATAATTTAAAAAATTTTGTAGGCCTTCAGTTCTTTGTATAGTTTGGAAACAACTTCACTTGCCATTCGTAGATTTGAAACTAACCCTTTTTATAAGAATGTTGAATTTAAATTATTATATAACAATTTTACGAAATTAAATATTAAGCTAACTTGCTGAAACACTTTTATCCTCTTTCTCCTTCTCTCTAAGTAACGTTAGTTGCATGGTAACGAAAATATCATCAGCTCTTTAGGTAGCAGTAGCAGCACATCGATTTTCAAATAATTTACCTAGCTATGGAAATAGCAAGTGACCATCGCAGTTGTTTGCTGTCAAGTTACTGTGACCTTCATCTGTTTGCTTACCACGTTTCGCTCAAATCAAACGATTTTAGCAATTTCTATAAAGGTTTGAATACAAGAAAATGAGTAAAGTAAAGCTACAACATAGCAGCACTATAAATTTCTTGACAAAAGAGGGAAATAGATGAAAATTTATCCGTAAAAGGTAATGTGACGTTTCCTGCTTTTGTGAGGCTCCACTGAAAGAGTTTTTTTGATTAATTAGCTCAGGCAGCTCAATATCGACCTGTAAAATTAAATGATTTTTTGACGTTTTGTAAGTTAATACCGTTAGTGACTTTTTGGATTATTTATTTGGAAGCCAGTAGCACAACTATAATAGGCAGTGTCCCTTGTTCCACTGCATGAATTTATTTGCAAGGTCATTCCCGTTATTACATTGTGTAGCGTATTTAGTTGAATCTGCGCGTGATACCTAGTACATTCTTGGATTATTAGACATGCTCTATTGGGTTGTGGTATATTGCCTACTTTACTCCTGCCATAAATTTTAGGAACTTCCGTTTGCGGACAGGTGTTCTAGTAGCGTTTGTCCCACTATGGTGGTAAAACAGCTTACCTGTTTTGTTTTGTCTTTGAATTTAAGAAATTCCGGCTCGAGCTCGCAGAAAGAAAGCAAATCCATTGTAATTTTATAGACACCACGTCTTTCCCTTTATGAGGGATTTATAATTGAATACTTGCAATATCTACCTTAATTATCCCAATTCTCTATCGTTGGTTAGTTAAAAGGAATCTAGGAAGAACAGCATTTGGTGGATGTATTGTTTTTCAGTATGGTGAGTCCCATAGAGAAGCACATGCCGAAATTTTTTTTTATGCATTTTTCATCACATTTTAGATGGTTTTTGATAAGTCGGTAACTCCTTATCACGCTAATTTGGATATGTCCCTAAACCATTTTACACATGATGTGGGTTTTTTCGAATGGGCTTCGCGTCTCTATGCTAATGGTGGCTTATTGTTACAGGGCTTTTTGTATTTTCGTTTTAGATGGATTTTCGTATTGGTTTGGATTATAGCTGTTTATATTTGGATTATGGCCGTCTCAATGCGGATTTATGGATATCGACTTCTAGTTCATGAATTGTCGAGATTTGAGTGTTAGGATTAAGATTATGGGAGTTGCGATTTTGTTCCCTTTGGTTTCATAGAACGCTGGATTTTACAGCTAAGCCACAACCTTATACTTTAACTAAATATTTTGCTGCAATTCACATTGTATTGACGTGAATAGGTGAATATAAGCTTACGATATTTAAAGTTTACTGTCTATGCCGGATTTACCACTTATTGATGTAGAGATATTGATTTATATGTGTATTTTCTACGTACTTTGTTTATGGGTGCGTTACGCATCGTAGACATATCTCCTGTTTGGTACCGTGTCTTTAGATATCATATATTCAATAATTTATTTGGGTACGAGGAACTACCCTCTTATATTACTTGTTTGCATAAAGTAATTGCACAGTGTAGATGCCTTTTTCCGTATAGCTTGTCATGGCTTATCAAATAGCCTGCGTCTGATAAATGTAATTTTGATGTATTGCAATGGATGCTCTTTAAGGAGTGGGTTTTAATTAAAATGTAATGGTAAGTTAGAGCAAAATCCAATATCCACAATTTACTGATTTAATATTTTACTCTGTACGGAACTTTGCGCCTGCTATCAAATTATTAGACTGGTTAAAACGTGACCCGTACTTCATTTAATTGTTTAAAATAAATAGTTGTATGGCCGTTTTTATATTTTATCGAGCTACTATTAATTACAAAACGCTAGCTTTCAGTAAAGCACAAACTCTTTCAGTTGCGTTCCAAGTTGATTGTAAATTACAAATTATCTGATACGGTCCTGTTCACCGCATTTAGTTACAATGCACGGTAGCTAATCGTTTGCAATACTGTCAAAAATCTACAAAATGGAGTACGTATGCAAGTCTGCGATATTTGATGTTTGAAACCAGTGTAATTACGATAATTCGCACGGTAAATATTTAAATCTTTGCACTTTGGCGGTAATTAACAGATTTTGTTACAGGCATTAATTTGTTCCGTGAAGTCAGATAGACGCGGCCGGAAATTTAGCAATTGTTTATCGGACGCTTCCTGTGGCGTCAATTTCTTAGCATAACCTCAAATTTGGGAACCCGTTTATTTTTCGAACTGCGCCTTCGCTGTGGCCGTGGAAATGCTCGAATATTCTTCAGTAAGGCCTCCTTGCACATGCTCCTTTATTTTCCGACCGCTAACACTGATATTTTAGATAAATTTGGGTACCTTATAACGGCGGAACTGCTTCGGGTTCTCGAAATGACGCCGTTGGAATACTGTCGCTGTTACTGGCCCCCTTGAAGTGAAATCTCCTGGAGACGTTGTTACTGAGCTGCACTAAGCTCTGGAATGTTGACCTCTTGGCTCCGATGAGAATTTGGGTTGCAGTCGATGATCGCAAACTGGAGGTGCTCGCTCCCGTTATCGCAATCGGAGGCAAAATGAAAATTGTTATGTTATGGATCTGCTCACAAACACTTGTACTAAAGCACTGATATGTGTACAATAAAACTGGGTACTTTTTATATTGGTAAAACACTTTATTCTATGTTAAAACAGTATTTAAAATGGAGCACAAATTTGCCCTGTCAATCAATAATTTATTTCATTTTTTTTCGTTCTTAAAACAAATTAGAATCTATCGCTATGGTTACAATACAAACGGAAATAAGTTTTGGTTAATTTAAATACATTCTAAAAAAAAGTTTTATAACAGTTTTAAATCTTCAAATTTCTTACAAACTAAATTTATTGTCTGTTTCTTAGATTTATTTAAATATCTTTTATTTGCGCCACACACACAAACACGGTATATTATTTGCTCTGCTTTTCATAACCGTTCAATGCACTGATTATTTTAAGAGTTCCTTGCTTCTCAATTGCTTTCTTCATATCCTGTTGCCTGCTTTTCTAATTGCCTTTCATGTACACCTGCCTGTTTTTTCAGATTGCTCTTTTGCAATGTATTGTTATCTTATTTTGGCTCCTTTGCGTTTTTAGAATCCTCACCAATTTCACTGACTAGCTTTATTGAATTCGACGCTTCTTGTACTTGCACATAGCAAACCTTTTTTTGACTATTAATTTCTTTCGGTTCGGCTATTCATTAAGCCCAAACCTATTATTTAATTTATTTGAGAGTCAACTTCGACCCCTGTGAAAAACAAGTTTGCGTTTTGCGTTCCTTACTTAATTACTTTATTATTACTGGCATCTCTTTACCAATGCATTTATTGTTTGAATTTTAAACTTATTGTAGTTATATAAAACACCTCAACTCTGTGCTTATTGAAATGTTCATTAATTTTCACTGCTGGCAGAGTCGAGTCGTGGGCCTAAGACCAACACAATATCTCCCTTCAATGTAGGTTACGATTACCATATCATCGGGCCATCTTTCAACTTAGATTCGAAGGTTGTTGAACAATAAAGTTGGTAGCGCCCGTATTTAGTTCTAAGTTACGCCACTCCCTCCTGCGGTGTAAATCAGCTGGCCCGTTGGACGCTATTGATCACGAGACTGGTTTGGGTATTCACAGCGCGCTATCCGGCTTAAGTGTTCAAGATTATCATTAGTTTATTCTAGTTCTATTGCGTACTCGAGCGTTAAGCGATAACATAGGGTAGAAGATCGATTTAAAATAACCCAAAGTACGGTAGACCTGTTGAAACAAGGGTGAAGGAAAACACGAAATGCGTTGAAGATTTGGTTCTGATAGACCGAAGAATGAAAGTTTCAGTGATTGCAAAAGAGGATATCCGAAGCAACAGCCTCAACATGTTATATGGGAATGAATCAAGTGTCAGCAGGTTGGATTTCGCAATTGCTCACCTTTGATTAAAAATTGTGCAGGTGACAAATTTACGAAGAAAACTTGACGGCTTTGGCTGATGATAACGACTTCGACTGGTAATTAACCGCGCGTATATCACTAGAACCTACCTACAAAACAAAAATGCAATGGATGCACAAGTGATGTTCAGCATCAAAATAGGCAAGGGCGCAATCTTCGACAGGAAAGTTGAAAGCTACGCCGCTACGGTGTTCTAAAATGCTGAGGGAATATTATTAATTGAATACATACAGGAAATCTCTACAATCACAGGAGATATATACAGGGTGAGTCAGGAGAAATGAAAATCGGCTAACAACATTTGAGTTTGTTTACATTATTTTCAAGTGTATAATACACTCCTGAAGTTTGGTCCGTTCCTCCCGACCCACCTTGCATATAAAAGCTACTATACGTCTAAAGAGACCCAGCAACCATGATCATGATCTTCCCGTCTCAAGACAAATCAATAGATCGAACTTCCAATTAAATATTCAAACGTCTGATCTTGGATCACTGGCTGTTAAGTGTGGAAATAATAACCTGTGTTCTTTTATTGTCAATGAAATCTTTATTTAACAATAATTAGTGAGGCCACGATAATTTGAGCGAATTTGAACCCTCAGAGAACCGAGAATTGTTCCGCTACGAGAGTCGAATTAAACTTCCCCAGCCCAATTTATATAAGAGTCTCAAATAAATTCCTTCCTACGCAAATAAAGTCTACGAAGAATTAGAACCCACAGCAATAGTAATATTTAACGACATGCCAGTTTGTCCTCCTCTTTTTAACGAAAGTCTCTGTCGGTATTGATAAAACAAAAATTGGGGGTTGGATACATTTTAAGGTAACAAAAAAAAGTTTTGTATGAGTATATGACATGAAAACAAATTTAGATGTTTTAGGTACATAAAGCTGACTTCGAACATTTCGAGAAAATTTTGCTGCATGATCTGTACAATTGGATCAAAATTAAGGTCTTGCGATATTGAAGAATTGTAAAATTGTAAACGTTTAGAGAAATTTTACTAAATTTAGATTAAAGAAACTCAAATGCGTTTATTTATGTTTTTTTTTAGTTCCTAGAAGTAATTATTTATTATATTTGAAGTTACCCATTAACGTTTTATGTATATCGTCAGAGAGATGTAGAGCATCTTTGTACAATACAGTAAAGTGAATTATTACCGAAGAACTCCCAACATTTACATTTTCCATGATATAGATTTTTTTCCTGTTGACAGCTATATGCTCAGAAAGTTGATTTAAGCTCACTGTAGTTAGCAAGAAAGAACTATAAAAGGCATTACTTTTACTTTCAGTGCGTAGCACTAAGCTGGTATAAATAATGTATAGGAGGAAACATGAAAAAAGGCATCGACGGCGATTTACATGCACAAGCAGGAATCCGAAATGCACGATCCGATTTATTCCGTTATAAATCTCGGAAAATCTGGCACCCACCACATCAGGTGCAGCAGACTAACTTAATCTTTCAGCGTTGTATTGACAATAAATCTCCGAGCTTCCGAAATCAAGCACCTGGAAGTCGTCTTAATGCTTCAGTCGAATGAATGCGTTTGTTTTCCGACAACTTTTCAATTGCTTTTGCTTAGCACCTGAAACATAAGCCCCTTAAAAGTCCAATGTCGGTTTTTTATTACTTCTCTCTTTAATTGGGCGTCCTTTGTTCGTAGAGCAAGCGACGATTTAACTTTCGAGAAAGCGGTGCCTTGAATGAAACCCATGAAATTCAGTGCGAAACGTGGGAGATCGCTGTAAAATTGAATTAGATCGGTTAACGAGATAAGTCGATCAGCCCCATTGTGAATGACAACGGATTTGAGTTAAAGTTTAAAAAGTGTCATACTCAGGTTTATTTGAGAACGTCCTCAGTCTTCTCAGCAAGAATATCTCCTGCTAATTGCTTCCTAAAAACGCTCCTGATGGTATCTGAAATTTGAAAGAAACGATTAATTAATTAGGCGGCGATATTACCGGGAATATTTCACTTTACGAGAAATTAAGTTACTTTGCAAGCTAGGAGTTTTAAATTAATAATCATAGTCGCTGGTCTCGCAGTAATTTTATTTGCATATAATAAACCCTGAATTAGATTAAACATGGGAAAATCCATTTGTACAAAAGGGGGAGTTTTAGATAAACTGTTTTATATTTTTGGATGTGACTTGTAGCTGTTCCAGCCTAATATTATGTTGTCATATACGTCTACAGGGATTTGTAGGTAGAGGAAAATACCAATTAGTACCACACTAAGGGATTAATATGTAGGTCATTTCGTGCAGCATGCAATAAATGTTTGAACTTAATAAACTGAGGAATCATGAATAAACTTTAACAGAGGTGCTCTATTGACAAACACTTAATGAAATATAGCAACATTAGCTTTCCTCAAATTTACTCCCCCTGGAAAACTGTAAGAGTGGAGCATGCTACATTTGAAAAATGCATATTTAGTAACGGTAAACAAAAATGTTTATTGAATTTTATTTCAATGTAAATACATTTTCCTACTGGCTAACAGCAAGTTGGTTTTTTATAACATTTAGACCGTTAGAAAAAAATTCATTTATGTAAGAATCATTGATATGGAAATGCTGCTGTAAACACTTTCTGTGCTTCCTTTCGAATCGATGCACAGAAAGTAAAACACTTTCTATTCGTCTTTAAACGCTTTGTCAAACTGACAGTAATTTTTGACAAAACAAGCTTATTCAGAGCAACTAGATAGCGCCATATTTGATTAGATTATTTTTGAAATAATAAGTTATGTACTGTTAAACAGTTTTTAAACTTATTTAATTAAACTAGTAGAAAAACGCATGTGCATAATGTACATTCAAAATTTATTCGCTAACATCGTGTTTCAGCAACCCCCCTCCCCCTCCCCCTCTCCGGGTTGTATTGCAAACGATGCACTCGGTATAGCAAATTCTACTTTCTATGCTCATTATACAACTATTTTAATACCAAGGACTACACCAAGCCTTTTGTGTGTTAAAGAAAACGCCATGTTTTAATAGTAATAAAGTCTCATAAAGATTATACGTTGCGCAAGGTAAGAAAGAGTATGCGAAAAGCGGTGGTCCCCACATGACTTTCTTTTACTGCTCGTAATTTTTCAAAAACTACTTGTCTGACCAAAATTATAGATAATTACGTAATATACCTATACCTAACTGTTTAAAAAGTATATTTCCATTATTATTGGAATTCGAGAAATTTTTTGTAGCATGCAAATTTCTCCATTTTTCCAAAAACTTTACTTCTTACTAAACAAAACGTTTTAAACAAAAGTTGTAGAAAATTGCATAATATATGATGTTCTTAGAAATTTAACTTTTACCAAACAATAAATTATAAAAATTTCCTAGAAAGCGGAAACATCGTAAGAGTAAAGTACCACTTCCGGTTACCCAATTTTAACCAAAAATCACTGGCATCTCAGAATTCTTAATAAAAACGAATATATAAATTTACAGGATGATTGAGTAAACCGGCATAGGGAGACTCACAGACTGATAAACGCACAAACCGACTTTACTTCGAAAACCGCACGAAAACGGATATTTCCTCAAAAATCTCGAGTTTGAAAAGAATCATAGACCAAGAGGACTGTTTTCAAATTGTTTTATAACCTAATTCCAATCACTTACATTAATATCTTTTACTTCTTTTTACTTTGTGTTCCTTGGTGTATTACAATTGGTTTAGCGAGACAATGTTAGTGACATGAGGTAGAGAGTAGATACCCCCCTGCGATCCCGGCAGATGGTAGATCTACTTCAGGAATGTGATCCAGCCCACGCGAGCTGCGATTTCCCTCCATCCCACATATTTTCGTATATTTGAGTGCATATAATTATCAGCTGTAATTATAACTATTATATGAAGATGTAATCAGAGCACGCAACGAAAACACGACATTGACATGGACGATTTTAATGCGATACTAGGACAATAACAAACAGAAGAAGAAATGCATGTAGGGAAATATGGACTGGGACAAAGAAATCACAGAGAACACATGTTGATACATTTTTTTAGAAGGCCAACGACTATACGCCATGAACACGTTCTTCATTAAGAAACAACAACGCAAATGGACCTGGATAAGCAGAAAAAAATATATGTAAAAGGTAGTCCCCAGTCTCTCGTCGACATTGTGACAATAAATAATTTTAAAAATCAAATTAAGTTAGGAGTAAAAATATCTTCACGTTTCTAAAAAAATTAAATAATTTTTCAAATTAAAAAAAAATACCGGTGACGGTGGTCGAATTCAAAGGCAGGAGGACGGCGTGTGCATCCCAGCACGTTTTGTGAGATTTGAAAGGGACCGGGCAATTTCTACCAGCGCTTCGAATACAGACCTCTCCAATTCCTGCTTGGCAGCTATATTTAGTGACGCGATAATTTGTTCCTCGTTTTTTTTTTATTGTAAAACAGTTATTCTGTATCTATTGGCTCCCATTTTTAGTAAGAATAAAGCCTGCTCTATATACAAATTATTACTTGTATCTATTACTAAGTTGAATGAAAAGTCAACAATATTTTATTTTTTTAAGATGCTCACCCGGTATATATTTGTCTCAAATTTGCCCGGTTTCTTTCCAGGTGTATGTGTATGTAATGTGTATGCAAAATATTGTCTTCCTCCGACAAATATTTTTTGAGTTATACCGCCAACAGACAGACAGACAGACAGGTTTTCGTCATCTAGAGACCCTGAAACGCGAAGATCTGAAGAAATCTCGGAAGGTGATTTTTTCGTGACTACAATACTTCCTTCTTCTTTGAGACGAGGGAAATAAAAATGAAATAGATTATATACTATCGTCATTCAAAGGAAAGATATCACCAACCTAAATGCATTTCACACTGGCAGTGACCACCGATTAGTTCGAGCTAAAGTTACTGCAACAACGAAGAGAAACAAATATAAACCAAAACAGGTAATAGCAATAGATACATAAACCCTCGAACAGAAGAACCAGATGTACAGAGAAAATTTACAAAATTCACTAACCCAAATAGAGAAAACAGAAGAAACAGAAGATAGAATGAACAAAGCGACAAACCAAATAAGCAATTTCATAAAAGGAGCAGCTCTGAAAGTAGCAAATAAAAAACTGAAACAAAGAAGCAAAATAACACCAGACACAAAAATAATACTTGAGAAAAGGAGATCACTATATAGAGAAGGAAAATATGCTACAAATGAATACACATAAATAAGAAAACAAGCTACGAAAATGATGTAGCAACATCTAGATAAATATTTTTTTAGTACGCATGTATTGTAAATGACGATTAAAATACGCTGGAGCGTGCGTAGATCGATAATTGTAGAACGGCGTGCTTTTGCTTTATAGGTTGGTTTCTAGGAAACAGTAATATTAATCTGACATTAATAAACTTCACAATTTTATTCAAATTTTGCAACTTTTTGAACAATATTAATTATTAAAATGGAAATGAAAGGTACAATTCGAATTATTTGACACTTTAAATCCATCTGTAGACTTCGTGGAATGACTTGTCGTTGCATGAAAGATTGCTGGAAGGTTCTGAGTCTCATCCGGCGTAACACTTTCAGCAATACGTTTAGAAACTGCAACTTTATTTACACTGGAGTCTTCAATATACGCTGACGCAACACTGGAAGACTTCCACCCAACTTGACGTTTTAATTCGTCAATACTCATGCCACTGTTCGCCATAATCGTGGCCGATGTACGCCTAAATGCGTGGCCGGTATATTTTTGAGGTTCAGAAAGATTCAAGTAGCGAGCTATACGAGAAGGAATTGCACCAATAGTATTAATGCCAACTACTTGTCTCCAGCACTTGCCATCTGCATACTTTAAAAATACTCTATCCGTTGCTACATTTTCAGGACGCAACGACAAATATTTGTTAAAAATTTTTGCATATGGTATTTCAGGACAATCAACAACGGCAAATTTCCTCCCCTTTTCAGTTTTGGATGGTCGTATATTAATCAAGAAAACGGCACCCTCTTTTTTTATGTCAGTCAAACGCAAATCGCACATTTCACACCTTCTACAGGATCCAAAAACACCACAAATAGTAATAGCCTGGAAAATAAACTTATTACTTACATAAATTTGTCAAATTTGTCAATGTACCTTCACAAACAAAAAAGTATTGTCAGGGGCCTCTATAAAGAATTTTCGTAGTTCTTCTTCCGTAAATGCGTATGATTTTTTGGCTTCGTAACATTTGTTGGTTGCTTTCATGAAAGCGTGAAGTTTATGATAACTCGCCAAATCTACACCCTCTTTCAGCCTTAACATTGTCTGAAGTTTTGAGTGAATACACCACAGAGAGGAAGATTTGTATACATTCGACTGGCATAAAACAGAAAAGCAAACAATTAATTATTATACGCTCATATTATAATAGTACTAAATTTTACCATTTTCATCATGTATGCTAGCATCAGTGGTTCAGTTACAGTCGTAGAGTCTTTTTCACTCATCCAGGTTTTCAACTTTTCGTACTCCTTAATGTACGTATCTCTTGATTTAGCAGGAATTAGTTTTTGTTCAGCCTGTTCTGTTAATACCTCTATTTCGGTAGGAACTTGGTCAGAATTCATTTTTTGCAAACACGAAAAACCAAAACTGACAGTAAACAAACATTTATAAAAAAATCTCCATGCTAACGACAAAAATTTTTCATGTGACTACCTGATAAAAAAATCGAAATGGTAAAATCATTCTGAGAAAGGATCTTTTTATGCGTACTAAAAAATAGTGTATAAAACTCGTGTATAAGCGCCTTTAAAGCACTTACAACATTAAAGAAAACTCGTTTCACTCGTTTTCTTCAAACTTGTTGTGCGTGCTTGGAAGGCTTGCTTATACACTCGTATTATAATATACTATAAAGATATGGCACAAAACGTGATCGAAAAAAATAATAATCTGAAATCTAGGCAGACATAAAATAACAACATTGAAAGATAAAAATCCAAAAGAGGGAAAAGACAGAATACTGAACATTGCTGAAGATTACTATAAAACCGTATACGCATCACATACTGAAAAACTCGAAGAACAACTGAATATCAAAGTAATGAACATAGGCTCGGAAGACATCCATGAAATCATGGAAGAGGAAAACAACAAAGCGCCGGGAGAAGATGGAATACTGATAGAAATGCTAAAAGAAAGCCAAGAAAAAAGAAGATAAAACACTGATTCAGAACTATAGACCGATAAGCCTACTGTCTCATTTGTACAAGCTACTAATCAATATAAAAACATATCGAATTACGACCAAGGTAGATGACTATCAAGCTGTAGAGCAGGCTGCATTCAGAAAAGTATGTGGTACTTGTGATAACCTCTTGACAATGAAGATACTAATAGAAAAAAGTATTGAATATAACCTCTCTTTGTGTATCGCTTTCATTGGCTACGGAAAGGCCTTCGACTCTATCATGCATTGGGCCATTATGAAAGAGCTAGACCGTGCCCATATTGATCATATGTACAAAGAGTTACCCTATAACATTTACAATCAAGCCAAATCAAAAATAAAATTACATGAGTATACCAATCCAATCCTTATCAATAGAAGAATCCGACAGGGGGATACCATATCACCCAAACTTTTTACAATGGCACTGGAGAGAGTATTCAAGAAAATTGAATGGTCCAACAAGAGAATTAATATCAATGGAGAAAAGCTCAACGCTCAATCACTTCAGATTTGCGGACGACATAGTCTTAATCGCAGACAATACAGAAGATCTACAAGAGATGATAACACAGTTAGAACACCCTTCGAAAAATATAAGACTAAAAATGAATTTGGACAAAACCAAAATAATGTGTCTGCAAGAAACACATATAACAGTAAACAACACGGTTATAGACCATGTACAACAATATACCGTGGTCAAGTAATACAAACGAGCAAAGAAAATAAAAACATAGAGATGGAAAGAAGATGGCGATTAGGTTGGGCAGCATATAGCAAACTATCAAAGATTTTAAAGAACAAGCAAATCCCTGAATATATAAAATCACGAATATTCAACCAATGTATACCTCCTATACTAACATGGTGCACAAACATGGACGCTTACCAAACAGTCACAAAGCTGGTATTTACACAGTTGGCCATGGAGAGGTCGATGACTGGTATAGCTGGATAATACAAAAGACCAACATTACAGACATAATAAACAGAATCACACAATTGAAATGGAGCTTTGCGGGTTATGTAGGACGATTAACGGATAACAGGTGGACAGCTGCCATTATACGCTACAGGCCATAGACATGAGGAAGAAATATAGGAAAACCAAGTGCACGCTGGTACGACGATATTAAGATGGTTGTAGGATTGAGATGGACGGACACAGCACAGAATAAAGGGAGTTGAAGAATCAAAGGGGGTGCCTATGCTTAATACTGGGCGTCACAAAGCTAAAAGAAGACGTGACATGAGACTATAGGACATAACAAGGTCGTGACTAGTGGTAATATCCATTTAGTAATTCGCACATAAGCACAAGTGGATCCAGAAGATTAAGTCTGTTAACTCTGAGAGTGACGAGGATGCCCTTAGCCAAGGTTTTAATTTTCGTACACTTTTATAGCACATTCGGTAACTTTAAGTGTCGTATGTATATCAAGTTGCCTATGCAGCTTTTGATATATTTGTTTATTTGTAATTGGCTATCTTTCGAGAACTTTTGATGTGTAATTTGAGGTTAGAGCTATATTTCCGGTTCCAAATGTTGGAAATTGTTGAGTCTCCATTTTACTTCCGATGCTGTAAGTTACGTGGCTGCTTTTGGCGATGCTTTCGACGCGGTTTTATCCCGGAAAGCGCCAGTAATCTGGTGCAGATTTGAAGTTATTGATTAGCGGATTGCAGGAACTGTCTGATTGATTCAGGATATTCGTGCTATTTTGGAAGTAAAACTAGCTGTAGGTAGGCTGTCTGAAATCTAAGGTATAAAACTGTTATCTTTACCTTCACGTGGTCTGACTTTTCAACAAGATGTTCTCCACGTTATTAATTTTCGAATGCTGACGTAATTGAAAGTAAACAATATGGAGATAGCATGTTTGTTTTTGCAATGTTTTAGTTGTGCGAATGAAGTTTTTAGATATCACTTGACCTAAACCAGTTGAAAATACTACTTATAATTGCTCCCGATAGAACATTGGTGTTCACCGTCCGTTCAACACGCAGAAATTGATCGAGTGAATATAATTCATACACAAGTTTCCTCCTCCGAGCAGGCTCTGCTAGTGTGACATTTTTGTTGATACTGGTGCGCAAAAACTAGATTTGACAAAATTGGGTTATGTTGTTTTTAATTTGTGATTATGGTTGTCAATCACGTTATTGTGAAATTATTTACGGTAGATTTTCTTATCATGTCCTAGCAAGTAAACCAACATAATTGTTCACTAATTGTGTTTTTTTGGTAATTTATGATTAGTAGACAACCCCGAAACGTTTACTGAATTTCGTTTGCTTTGCGTATATTCTGAATTTATACTATATTTTTATTTCTTAAGAATAGTAGACGGAGATTTCACTAATATACATACGCCATGCAGCGATTGTGCGAAGAACTTATTTTTATACACGAGAAACAATACCATATCGAAGCATACTTGAATTACCTTATAAAATAGCTTTTTTGGAGCGATGGTGAAGCTCATTTAAATTAGGGTTTATAAACTTCACCGGAATCTATTCCAAGCGCTCTTATTTATTCAAATGTTTTTTTGTTTGCATAATTCCCGTATGATATTTGTTCTTCTTCTTCTTCTCTAATATATAATATTTGTAATAGGTTTTCTTCACCCGTCTACGGCGTGGAATCTGTGGATGATTTCCAACTGTCTCCCCACCTCTTCTGCGGTCTTCCTGGATCTCGGCGTACCTGTGGTTTCCAATCTCTTGTTATTTTTATTAGCATTTCGCTGTTTGCTCTGCTAATATGCTTATTCCAGCATTCACGTGACATGCTTCGCCCACTTCCTAGTTTCTTATTCTGTCCAGTCGTGTTCTTCCTATGATATCCCTCAGAATATTAATCTGAGTTGTCCTCAATAATTGTTTCGTCTTTGCAATATCGGCCCTTATCTCGGGTTCGTAGGTAATTATCGGCCTGACAATATTCTTATAGATTTTGGCTTTGATGGTTTTGTATTTGTTTTTCCTAGGACAGGTTAGCCCCCACCTATGGTAAAACATAACCAGGCTCATGGAACCACCTAAAGACGACGAAATAGCATGAAAGGGTTGATGAATGTTTAATAATCTATATAATAATAATTTGAATTCTGCGTTCGTTTTGAATTTAATGAACCTAGAGTTATTTACATAATAACTCCAAGTTAAACTGTATAATTAACTCTCAAATTTTGTTACAGGTATAAACGATAATTACTACAAGTTAACCAACTAAATGGGCACAGCTAGCGCAATGGGACCCAGGGTGAGTCCGTAATAGTAAGTTATCAAACCTGGAAAAGAACAACCTCGGCGTGGATGACGTCGTCGGAATCAGACAGCTGTGTACCTACCTTGTTTCCACCTTCCACCATAACTACTAAATGTACTCACAAAGTCACCTGCATATCCTCGTACCAATTCATTTAAACACAGCGTACTTATAAAAATGATGTATATTGAACTCACAAGCTACAGAGACAAATATTGTAAGGGAAATGGCCCTAGCGGTGACGTCACGGAATTATAAGCTATTACTGACAAAACCTACTAGACTGGACACAATATAAACCTATATTACTGATAAGATTCACGACCTTCTCTCGTTGGGGAGGGTTCAACTACAATAAAGAGTTAAGCTTTAACTATAAAAGGAGATATATAAACGTGCAAGATCTGCAAGCTAGTATAAGTAATTAACGTAAATAAACGTCGTGCAACATTCATAATACTGACATGGCATTGTGGTGTGCACCTGCAACTGTGGAAGACGGTTTCGAAGCGAAGAACGGCTTGACTGGAAATTTTTCTGGTACCTTGGTGTCATTTTTCCGAAGACCTGTGACACGATAGCTTTAAGCGGTGACCAAACGCAGGCACTTTTAGGCCACGGCGTTGAACAATGACAAAATCCAGGGAGTTTTAAGTGGCGCAAGTGTAAAGTTAATCCGATGGAACATTGAATGCGAAGCTTCCCTCAACGGAACTCTCTCAACTCTTTAATGTTCCCAAAATATCGGGAGCCTCAAGATTTTTAACAACAACATCCTCATTTACGGGGCGAGATCATATTGAAGCTCGCCGAAATGCCCATCGGTGATTAAAATTTAAAATATCCTAACAATTTTTGTTATTTACATATTACCCACAATTTTGAATTTATTCATTTCGAACCACCTATGTATACCTTTGTTGGTATTCAAATTATTAAAGTTGTTTCCGTAAAGTGTGGTAGTTTTAATGGACTCTAATGCTGCTGCCGCACAGCAACTGCCGCCCATATATCTGGTAGTATTCAGACGATTCTAGTATCTTGTACTATGGGCAGCGATCTCGTATTAGTATCACTAGTAGAATGAAATTGTTGTACACCGTATAGCAAAAACGTTTGTTATCCATTGTTAAATGGGAATTGGCAATTAAACCCATTGCATATGTTCGGCCCTCATATCTACGTAAAAACCCAAATATTTTAACTCATATTTTTGTGGGACAGCAATATTGCACACTACATAGTCGGGAATTCTTCTCTTCGAAGAGTAAAAATAATAGGAGTTGATATTGAGCTTTTTACTCTGATCCTCCACCTTTTAAACTAAGTCCCGATCTTAGTTCGGTGGTTTGTAGGAAACGAAAGGCTCATTTGGGTCTTGATAAAACGTCATTTTCTCGTGTCACAACTTATGTGTGGGCTGCGCTATATCTAACTATGAAGCGCCTCTGCATGTTAGATAAGGTCTCCACAGTTTACAGAAAGGGTGTGATAGGTTCAACTTGATTTTGTAGCCCTCATGCCACATTTATCAAAAGCTCGTATTTCCAGATCGTTTCTGACTTTTTTATGTGCACGATTCACTTGTTCTGTTGGTGTATATACGTTGACCCCCCCCCCCCCTCCCGCGAGATCGATGGTATTGTACTAAATCAGATTTATAAGTATGACAACATATCAGGCTTAAACTCCTACAGAAAAACATAATATACTTAATAGTATATTATATATCAAGATAGCGAAGCGCAGTATTATAACCTGAGCGCTCAGTATCTAAAGCGCGAAGGTTATAAGACGATTCGCTACCGTGGTGTATATACTATTTTTTGCACTACCAAACGGCTTAATACCTAAATTCCCAACAAATTTCGAAAATATTTTAACTGTCAACCTGACATTACAGCTCTTTAAAACGTCAAAATTAAAATAGTCACATTTGGTAACTTAGCAATTTATTAGTTACCACGGTGAAACTTGTTTATTTTACTTTCTCTCCTTGGTGGAGAAATCAACTTCACGACGCGACGACGTAAAGATAGGCCAATAACGGTGCGTCTGAGACTAGTAGTGCAAATAGTAGTATTTATGCAAATAGTGTGTAAGTAGGTCTTTTTAATCGAGTGCGGAGATTTTCGCACGAGGTGCCAGCCGAGTGCGCAAATGGTAGCACGAGATTAAAAAAGACTTTTACACAGCTATTGCATACTAGATTTTTTCTACAACACAACATTTCACATTTTTTATCAATTGCTTTATTTATTTTGGTACGGAACTGGTTGGTTGATTGAAATTAGTTTTAAGTTGGCGCCACTGATCGTGATCGATAAACTGTCAAAATTATGTAAAATTTTGTAAATAGGCAACCCAAAATCAATTTCACTTTTTATGCACTAGGGTTTGTAAAGAACCTTTTATGCACTATTACTGTTACTGATAATAATTCATTAATTATGTTAATTTTTCACGATTATTATTGTTTGTACCTATAATCACCAAATTCTATTAAATAAATTACTTCTTTCTGGTTTTTCACATGATTAACATCTAAAATAAGGTTATGTAAAATAGGCAACCCAAAATACATTTCACTTTTTATGCACTAGGGTTTGTAAAGAACTTTTTATGCACTGCTTTTTAAAAAGTGGAACTTTACAACTACTAACGTGTTTAAAGTATCTACTTTACGGTTGTAGAAAAAACTTTTTAAAGTACTATATATTCTATCGCATTTTGTTTGGTAATGTACTACATTTCTACATTCAAAATCTTTTAGAAATGTGGTACTTTTCTGCATTAGCAACACTTTTCTACATAGTGACGACGATTTGTTTTACGTTTGGCAGTACTACTAAAGTGTATTGTTGGCGGCCCTGTAAGCCTATATCAAATTCGAGGTTAGCAGGTTAGGTTTTGCGTTAGTCTGTGACAAAACTGACGCAAAACCTAACCTGCTAACCTCGAATTTGATATAGGCTTACAGGGCCGCCAACAATACACTTCAGTACTGCCACACGCATACCATCAACTGGAGCTGCTTATTGTGCTTTAGTACATACAGTATACAGTATGATTAAAATTATTTTCATCTAGCATGGTTATGGAATAGTTCCTAATTTAGGAATGCAACTACGTTTAGACCTAAATGTCAAACTTTTGATTTTTACGTGAGTTATAGTTGTATTCATAAATTAGGAACTATTCCATAGCCGTACTAGATGAAAATAATTTTTGATCATACTATAGAAACGAGTTCTGCCCAGCTTGGTTATGTTTTGACATTTAGTGTCACTTTTTATGTAAAACTTTAATATTTTAGATTTCTTATGAAATGCGATGAAATAGTATCCGCAACACGTTAAAAAGTGGTTTTACTGAACTCGTACGGCCGATTAACTACTCGCTAACGTTCGCACTTCTAAACTTGCAAATTTGGCTGAACACTGCTGAAAATCAATTGCCTCGCATTCCTCAATTTCAATTTATTGCTTTAAAATATCTTTAGAATTTTCTGAAACTAGGACATCTAAAATGTTTAAGTTTCTAATTTCTCCGTGCATTTCAAGTCTATCACGATCGGAGAGCTTAATGTGGAAATCTTTACAATTATTTAAAAGCCCATTATAATTGCTCGGATTAGGAAAAAATATTCTAATTTATATAAAAAACCAAATTCATTATTATAATTTTGTAACAGCTCAGATCTTTCTTTTAATGAAGTAGAAATTGTGTCAATTAAGATATGATTATGAAAACTTCTTTTTATCTGTGGTTGGCTCGTCATCTGCTTCGTATGTAAACAATCACTTGTTTTTCGTGTTCGCACTGTACATGACTGACTCAATTTCATCAGCAACTGTCTTAAATTTGTGGAGATATATTCAAGGGTAATACCACAAGCAGTGGATATATTTTTGACAAATATTTTGTCGTTTCCATGGGTCCCGAGTGTGTAGCTTGAACAAGCATCCACGTTTCAGCAGAGTTAAGCAACGCTGTCTCTGGTCAGAACTTGGATGGGAGTTCCACGACTGCATCTCTCGGCGCCTCGTGGTACGGCTATCACGGAAAAAAGTTGGTCCCGGCGGTCATACAACATCATGACAGTCGTTAGTGGGGTTGGAAGCCCTCATAACTGCACAGCGACGCCTATAATTGGCCTAACGGCTGTTGGCTGAGTGCAAATTAAATAAATAAATAAATAAATAAATAAATTATTGCGTTTAAATTTCACGATACAAAATCACATCAAAAATGTCACGAGCCGAAGGCTAGTGACATTTAAATGTGATTTTGTTGAGTGAAATTTGCAATAATTTCTATGGAAAGGGCAAAATATTTTTAAAAAATGTATCCACTTCGAGTGGTATTTGGGACGACTATTTAACAATATTAATACATAACGATTAACTTTATTGAAAAATAATCCGACAATTAATATAATTATTCATTCACAATTAAATTCAGCGGAATACTTCCAAAACACAGCATTTTAAAATTTTTAAAACAAGCCACACAGTTTGTTGGGGTTTAGTGTTACGTAACCTAGCGGTATCACTAAGGACAGAACATCGTTGCTAAGCGATACTTCGCAACAAGGCTATTTATTTTCTGAGTACGTACATTGTTTTGTGAATATTTTGCATGGTGCCCAATATTCAGTGATATACTGCTGTTATTGGTTGAAAAAAGCAAATGTCTGCAATGTGATTGGCTTATATGTTATAGTGTTGAATAGTCAAAGAAATTATCTGAACGACATTGCTTTACAAATACTTTTAGGTGAAATGAAGGTTAAATAGCAATTTGAATATTAGTGTCTATTTTGCAATACTTCACTTACAGGCAGTGGCGGCTCGTCGAGAAATTTAACGGTAGAGCCCTGTTTTCATTTCTTCCTGTCAAGTGTAAATTTACGTACTTCTTTCCATTCTGCTTCTGTACTTAAGAATTGCTTACTTTAGTCTTTCTGCCCATATGTTCCTTGGTCCGCCTCTTTTGCATTTTGAGCGATTTTTGATTTACTAGCCTTTTGCGCTACTAATATTACCTTTTCTGATCATCTATGACCCATAGTATATTAACTTAGCCTCTTCTATTCGTTGGTTTATCTGTTGCGATCTCCTTCTTTTCTAAGAAGCCCTTACGTACCACATCATTCCAGGTATTTCTGATGTTATGCTTTCTGTTTTCTACTCCTGCAATCATTGTTTCGTTTTATTGGTGCTAATTGTCATATTTTATGTTTTAAATCTTCTCTATAGATATTTAACCGTATATTTTCAGCTTAAATAGTTTTGTTGTTGCTTTAATTGCTTTAACTACTTCATCTATAACTAGTGCGGTAACTCATAACTGTCTATACACTACAACATGGTTTCGTCGAACTAGAAGGCTGGAAGAAGATATGATATTCATTTATGGTACTGGTCCACATTGAACCGTATCAGGACAAGGACCATGGAAGGTGCTCATCTTTAATAAGTAAATAGGGATACTCGAACTCCTCCCATCGTAGAAGCGGATTTCCAACGCAAACCGTCAAGCACATGATTGCCGAGTGTCCGGAAACAGCTTTTGGAAAGACCCTGGAGAATATACAGAACGTCACCCCAAAAGCAAGAGAATGGCCGAAGGCAACGGCGCGGGAGGAGGGTACCCAAAACGAGCCGAAACTAGTTTAAAACGATGTATTATTAGTTTTTTTACAACCTAAAACTGTAATCCTCTTCGACGCACTCTCATCTTGACTCAATAAATTTGTCTCAACGTTTCTTCCTCTGTATAGTTGAGATTCGCATAGTAGAGGGTTGGGCGAGTAGAGTGGATGCAGGACAACCGCCATTTTATTTTTGACTAGAAACCTTGGGACACTCAAGGTAGTGTGGGCAGGGGCATTGTTGTGGTGAAGGATTCAATCGACGCTGTTTAGTTAACATACGCTGACATGCACTCCAAGGAAAAGCAGTCATTCCGACGACGATCTTCATTGATTCGTTATTTCGGCTTATCAATATTGTTGCAGATAGCATTTCAACTTGTTTGAAAGGGAAATACCACTCGTACACTTGCATTTTACATGAAGCTTCTCCCTTAAAAGCTTTGAAGCATTAAAATAGTTTCGGCAACCGTCATCCCTAGAATAATACCCTACTTCACACCTACCCTTTGTTCTTTATTATCAGTAATCGTGAAAACAGCCAAAATTGCTTACACACACTTGAAAAGAAAAAATCGTCAACCCTGAACCACGCCACTTAGCAGACTGAATCAGAATAGTGACTCGGGACACCTTGCGGCGTGTTGCGCCATTCTTTCTCATTTGCGCTTCACACTTGAATTCGGTTTTTGTTGGGAAGCCCCTCCTACAAGAGGGCTTAAAATACAGCTTTCTAGCACTCCTTCTGAAATTTTAAATATTGGTGGCTCAGAATGATTTGTTGTTACATAGTTTTTTAGTAATTTTATGCAAATTCTTCGCTGCAGCTATTATCCCTATTCTCCTTTGTTATGGTTCGTCAAAACTCTCCCTTTTCATTTCTACCAAATTATCTTTCTCGCCACAAGCCATATGTGGACTTTTTTGGATGATGATTTTGTTTTGTATAAATAAGACCTTGGGTACTGCACTTGCTCTAAGAGCTACAATAATTCATTTTCAAATACTAGTATTTCATTTTCATTACTAAGCGAAAATCGTCTTTTATTGTTTTCTTGCATTACTGAATACTTTTCCCTATTCTACAATGTAAAAATGGTTTTTCACGTATAACTTTGCCATTTTCTGCAAATATAAATATATCAAACCTAATATGTAAAAAGGGGAAAATAACTTCGTTTAAATAGAACACAGCCATTTTGAAGCCCATTTAAAAGGCGAAGATAATATAAATATTTTAAAACTTTAAAGGCCCATAAAACATTTGAGCTTAGATTTGAAATTTAAATAAAGTAAAAACTTCATCATTCCGGTTTTTTTACTATATAGTGAAAACAGTAGCAGTTGAGATGCTGAACATTTTGTGTAATGTAACTGAACCTCTATCTATTATCGTTTACGAGTTCCCATATCGAACACTATGCTCTGAACACACTGGACAATAGCATTCAGAAGGCATATTACTCCTACAATTTTTACAATTTTTGTCGTTACCTTTTTACTTTCCTCGTTTAAAAGACGAAGGAAGTGTTGTAATCATAAAAAAATCATCTTCCGAGATTTTTCAGACCTTCACGTTTCAGGATCCCTAGATGATGAAAAACAGTTTTTCTCAATTCCGTGTATCTGTATGTTGCACCTGTAATATTTGTATATTTGCTTTAACTGAGATACGGGGAAAAGTAAAAAGTTGAACATAGTTCAGGTTCTACTCTTGACAAAAATTGAACCTCACAGATACAGCGTACATGCTGTAAAGCAGAAAAAGATGTCAACAAAAATTGGGTTCTAAGACAGCCGGGACGTACGCACTCAAGAAGTGCTCCGTAGCGGATGTAAGGATAGCCCGTTCGCTTGCAATCTCCCACTAAACGTTGGAATCGCATTCGCAGCCGCCTGTCCTTCGAATTCGACCACCGGTAATATTTTTTTATTTGGAAATTTCTGAAATTTATTAGAAACGTGAAGATATTTTTAGCCCTAGTTTAATTTGATTCTAAAAATTATTTAGTGTCACAACTTCCACTTACGCGAGAAGTTCTGAGTATAAAGCCCTTTACAGATTTTTTGTGTATTGGAATTATCACTTATAATACCATGAGTAGTCAAAGTTATGTCGATTATTTTTGCGGTGGTGTCACGAATGTCCATTGCGCTTTGGTACGATTAGGACGAGTGCGCTAGCACGAGTCCTAATCCCAAGCGCAATGGACATGAGTAGTGATATCACCGCAAAAATAATCTACTTAACTTTGACTAAGAATGGTATTCGAGAGACTATTTAATGAACCAAACTACTTTTGCAAATTAGTTTTCAGTAAATGTAGCAACAAACTAAGCAATTTCTATAGTAACAGAACACTAATATTGACTTTTTCTAATAAAATCGCATTTGTTAAAAATAGTCACTTGAATACCTTCTAGGAAGATATATCCACTGATATTTTTTTGATTTGTCAAGAAACGTCAGAATTCTGGATTTTCATTGGTCACTTTTTGACAGATGACAGGTGAATTGAATAGTCACATATATTTATTTACCGACCATCAGGTACTTTTTTGTTCGTTAGTGTATGATGGTAAATACATATGTAGAAGTTATTTTTTTTTATTTTTTCCATATTGCATATCATTCCCACAACAATACTGTCGTACTCTGCTTTGGACAATTTGTTGTTCTGCTTTATCTAATAATAAATAGTACTCGTAATTTAATAGATATTTATGCATTAAGGGAGATATGAATATGTTTTTTCCCTGAAGTTGACATGTGTTACAGACCGAGGGCTCTGGCCCGAGGTCTTTAAGTCAACTGAAGGCAAAGAACATGAATATCTCCCGTGGTGCATACAATATTTTATCTATTAGCATATTCGTAAAAATAGTATGAAATTTCGAAATGTCATAATGACATTTAAAATTAGAATATGTAAGTCACATCAAGGATTGCCTCATTGTATGGTTGCTAAGACGTTAATTGTAGTTGCATTGTTTTACCATGAGTTTGAGGGAGAAATAATTTTACAAGTTCCTTGGGAGTTATACAAAACCTTTAGGTCTTATAAACATTTTAATTTAAACTTATTTCTAAATGATCTTCAGCTTATCCCGTGGCAAAATTTATTCCGAATTACTGATGTAAATGAAAAAGTAGAATTTTTATACTGTAATATTTTAACAGTATTTAATAAGCACGCTCCTGTTAAAACTGTCAAGCTTTGTAAAAGAGGTGCACCCTGGATTACTGATAATATAAGGCTTTGACTAAGTTTAATAAAACTAAAATTCCTGGTCACTGGAACTACCACAAAACCTTTAGAAATTTTACCACACAAGCTGTTAAACGTGAAAAAAAGGCGTACTTAGATTTTAAACTACAGAATTCTCAATCTAGGGAAATCTGGCGTGAACTAAAAAGACTAGATCTGAAGCGTTCAAAACATAATGATTTACCAACTAACCTCCAGAATCCAAATGACATTAACAACTTTTTTATAAACTGTATTCCTGATGTCAATAATGACACTTCCAAAATCATTAGTAGTTACAAAACCAATAAAGCTAATAATAACACAGTTTCCTTCAATTTTACTTTAGTTGACATTCAAACAGTTGCTAAGAATATTAATGAAATCAAAAGCAATGCTAGTGGTTTTGATGGTCTAAATATTGACATGATAAAATACTGTTGCCATTTTATCCTACCTTATCTGACACATATTATAAACAGCTGTTTTGAAAATAATTATTTTCCTGCTAGTTGGAAAAAGGCCACTATAATACCTATTCCCAAAATTTCTAATCCAGCAGAATATAAAGACTTACGGCCAATTAGTATTTTACCTGTGTTATCGAAAAATTTTAAAAGATTATTAATCTGCAGCTGCGATCTCATCTACAAAAGTTCAGTATTATTCCTGAATGTCAGTCCGGATTCAGAGCTGGCTACAGCTGTTCGACTGCTCTATCAAAAGTTACTGATGATTTGCTCACTGCCATAGATAACAATAAGATGTCAGTCTTGGTCCTATTGGACTTTAGTAAAGCATTTGACACTATCGACCATGACATTCTCTTATCTATTCTGGATTCTATCGGCCTTTCTCACCTAGCGTCATCTTGATTGAAAATTACTTAAAAGACCGGCTACAATGTGTAAGGATGAGTTCTGGATCCTCTGACTATAGAAATATTAGTAGGGGTGTGCCACAGGGATCCATATTAGGACCACTGCTGTTTACCATTTATACATCTGCCTTTTGCAATAGTATAACTACTTGCAATATGCATATGTAAGCGGACGACACACAGCTGTATCATAGCTTTGAAGGTGAACAGTATCAGCAAGCGTTGGTGGACATAAACAAGGATCTAAACACCATTGCTACTATTTCGCAACAACATTCCTTAAGAATTAACCCATCCAAGTCTGTAGTCTTATTATTTGGCAACAAAAATATCTTATCAAAACTGGGAGACAGAATAATTTTAAAAATTAATGATACTACGATACCCGTTGCTGCTGAGGCTACAAATCTGGGATTAATCATGGATAATGGTTTTAGGTACAATAAACAAATCTCTAATTATATTAAACAAGCTTACATTAATATGAAACTTATTTATCCACACAGATATTATTTGTCGCCTAAAATTAAGTCCATGCTTTGTGAAGCATTAGTGCTATCGCACTTTTCTTATTGCTCTCAGGTTTACGGCTCCAGCATCACGGTTGATGCGGCTAGCAGAATTCAAAGAGTACAAAACTCATGTCTGCGACTGATTCATGGTGTTAAAAAGTACGATCGCATATCTCACAAACTTAAAGAGTCGAATTGGCTGAATATGCACAATAGACGATCTTTGCAAGCTGCTTGTCTTTACCATAAAGTAATTACAGATAAATGTCCTGCTTATTTGTATAACAAAATTTCCTATAGGACAAATGTTCATAATTTAAATTTAAGACATAAATTTACTATTAGTCCACCACTACATCGCACTGCCCTGTTTGAAAGGGGTTTCTCTTATCAAATTGCGAAGGTATACAATAGCATCCCCCAAAATATTAAAAATTATCCATTGGTTTCATTCAAGGCCAAATTGCGTCTGCACTTGCTGAACCGTCAGAATAGTTAGGCATCACTTGTGTATCGATTTTATGTGTTGATTTGTCACAGAATTATTGGTGTTAGTTATTTTGTAATGTATGAATATTATTAGTTATTAGGCATTTATTCTATATTTAATAAACCTCATTTTTATTTGCTGGGTACAGTGGAAGACCAAACGCAGTGTTCACTGCTGCTGAACTGCTACCCAATGGTGTCCCCAATTAACTTGTTTCTTTAATTTGGTTTTCTGTACTGTTGCTACGTGTGGAAATAAATGCATTATTATTATTATTATAAGTAGCCTTTCATATTTTGTTTCTATGACGAAAATGTACAATATCATGTTGCTAGTAGATAAAATATTTAACATTTTCTCAGTGTTTTCATATAGGCAGATTTAATAGCAATATTATCTATTATTTCGGAATCGAAACTCAGCAATAAGTTGTAGAGTAAATAAAATATTCAAACGCCCCTATAAGCTTACCGATTGATGAGTGTAGTAGAAGCCAGCGAGTTAATTTAAAAAAAAAATAAAAAGAAATCAAACAACAAATAGTCAATTTTACGCAGGCTTAATTTTCAACGTTTTAAATCAGCTGTAAAAGATGTGACTGCGAATAGAAGCAGCAGTCAAACTAGTCAAAGGGTAGAAATAAATCGACATCAAGCTCACTACTTATGAAGGACAATATAATGCTCATATCACGAAACATAATCAAACGTATAAAAGTCATAAGAGTGTACACGTTCGACGTTTAACTAATTAATGTGCATTACAAATCGTGTGTACAGTTTTGCCAGGTACCTTGTTCACAATTTAGAGCTGTGCGTGGAAACATTTTTAAAGATACGATTTAATAAGTCCAAATAGCCGAGGCTGACATTACTTATTATGTATCGAAATAAAGACTTTTGATAATGACACGGCGTATTAAAGCAACAAATGTTGGGAATTGATTATTATGGTTATTTTATTTACCAAATCTCTAACCGAACATATGGTGCCAAATCTATACCCACACTTGTTGTTATATTCAAAATAGATTTATTACTCATTTTATCAAGCTGCTGCAATTAGGCAATCTGTAGACACAAGCTTCCTGGAATGTTTTATTGCACTTTCAATGGTGTTGTTTATTAACTCCTGTAATCGTACTTCCAACTTCATGTATTTTATCGAACTTTTATTATTTTATAATTCTATTGGTTAATCTTTTCCAAATATCTGCCTATTCATCGTGTTCCATGGGTTTCCTAAAACACGTTCCTATCGTGGCGTATTTTTTATCAATAGTTTGTAGCTATTTCCTAATTTATACAATTAGCCCAGCCAAATTAGCATTCTAAGCGAAACCGACTCTCATAAAAAAATCGCTAACGATATCTTCGTAGCAACGTCTTAAATAACATACTAAAAGCTACAGTCCATGGACTAGCCTCACCATCTCGAAAAACACCAATCCAAGGAAACTTTTTCCTAAAGAGAATCGTAAATGAATAATTCGAAAGCCCGAAACAAACATATATAACTTTGAGAATATAATTCATTACATTTTAAGTCAGTCATCATCTCTTAAATTTAGGACATTAGCCAATAGGACCTGCTACCATACTGACAATATAACGACTCGCGATTTTCGATTTGGTACGAGCTAACTTGGTTTGTTTAACGTGTCAAATGAACTAATTTAGAAATGCCATTTGATTTTTCTAGGTTAGGTCATAACATATAAGCATATAAAGCAACAAAGCGTGTCTTTGGGCCAAACATTCATCATTAGCATTGATACTCATGTAATAAAATAGCATTACGCTGTCTCTAGTATATAAGTTAAATCATTATATTCTCTTCCTAAATATAATTCGTAGTACGTATTAAATGGACAAGCCACAGGCAGAAGAGTATTATTACCGCGTATATATTAATACATTCTAATATTGTACTACCATTTGCATTCGGAAAAGATTTTTGTCAGTACGCCTATCATTTGCGATGACAATTAATAAATCACAAGGACAAACTATGGATAAAGTGGAAATATATCGTATTTGCCACAGCCAGTATTTAGCCATACTCAAGTATATGTAGCAATAGCACGTGTGAGTAGTTTTGAAAACTTAAAAGTTTAAATTTTACCTAATAGATCCTGCCACACGTTACGAAGAAGTTTTCTAAGTTGCAAAATATTTTACAACGGATCCACTAGTATTATTTAATATTGTGCAATCTCCGGTTATTATTAGTTTTTCCTTAACTCGTTCCATCTTTTCCTATCTGTTGCTAACCTTCTCCAACTCCGTCCACTTCCAAGTCTTTTCCCACGTTGTATATCTACCTTGTCCGCAGTCTGCCTTAGGTATTTTCCCTTTAAAATTTCCTTTAAAGAAACTGCCCTCTGATTTATCCATTCCGTCTAAATGCCCTAATTAACTACATTTCTTTGGTTGCACAATTGTTTTAGTTCGAAATTATATCTCGCTCTCTATTCTCCACGTTCCATTTCAAGGCTATAGATTTCTCAGGATTTTCCTTTTTTAGAAGTTTAGTGATTTTCTTCTTTTTGTCCACATTTCAGTCCCATACATTACAAATGATCTTAATACTGCTGTTAATTGCTACACGGGGAATTTATTTGTACACAAAAGAAAAAGGAAATAATATATATGATTCACAACACGGCGGTTCAGGAATTGTCTAGTAGTGTAGCAAATTTGCACCAGCTAGTTCCTGAGCAGAAATGAGGGGTTGCCACTGGTTCGAGACGGTCCAAACCAGAAAACCTACAGGTGGCCGTGTAAATTCCTAAACCACTTAGCTGTTTCATAAAAATAATAAAAGACAGAAAACACCATAGCTTGAAGCAAGTTAATTATTTATTTACAGTATGTACACATACACTCTCTGCACCATACTCGAAAAAGGCAACACAAATCTGTGATAGAATAATTTTTTGTAAATGGAATAGTAGATGTAATTTTAGTTTTACTTATAAAATGTAAAAGGTTTTTATGTTAATAAAATTGAAGTCAAAAACAGAACTCTACGATCTTAACTCGCAATTCGCTCGAGTACACGTATCTCAACTGTGCGGTAGTGACTTAAGAATTAGAATTGCGATAATGATAAACGGGAGTTCTCAAGTTCTCCTTAAACCGCTTCAACCATCAATTAAGTTGTCTAAACGCGATCTATTCGAATTGGTATCATTTCGTCTAGGAGTGTTACACTTAAAACTGTGTATTTTTAGAGCTAACAAGGAGTTAATTGCAATATTTAAGCTCCCGATAAATCCTCGCAAAAAGGTTTAGTTAAATTTTAAAACGGTATTTCAGTTGTCTAAATCGCTAGGAGATACCTGGTGATGTACAGTAGGGCACAGCGGCGTCAACAGAGCAGCCATATAGTGCAGCTTCACGGAGATGCTGTCCACTAGTTGAAATAACCTCAAGAGTGATGGGCTTTTCTCTAACTGGTGAAAAACCTCGTGGCTGTCACACTGGTGAGAAGTCGTGCATTCGAAGACTATCACCTGAATTGGGGTTACTCAGAACGGGGTTGATCCTCCAGGTGCTTTGGCAAGCGACAACAATGCCACAGGGGGAGCACAGGGCAGGGTTGTACACAAATAAGACGAAAAGGAAATAGCAGTACTAATATGAATACTAAGAGATCTGAAATCACACGATATCTAAATTCGACATTCAAACTGAACCACAAATAACATACTAGAGATGTTGGATGGCCTCGAATGAGTAATTTGCAGAAATATATAATTATCCCAGTATAGCTGGCCTCATTCCAGCAACTGCACACTGCATTTCCTAAGGCTGATCACAGAATTCACCAATAATTTTGGAATTACTTTATCCACATAAAGTGAAAATTCCAAATTACATGCAGCTCCAGAATTAAATAATCTCACGAAATCAGTCTCATAAAATGGCCGCCGGAAATCGTCCTCTCAACTATTTTGAAAACTATTATAATCCCCTAAATATCCAAGGATTTTCAAAATCATCCAAAAATGAGTATGCAACCAAATACACACCTAGGAACTGCAGTTCACTCGAAACCTCTAAACTACATCTGTATGTATTTAAGCGAAAATTATAAGAAACAATTCTTGACTGGATCTAAATGTAAAATTACACGTAACACTGTTTTATATACCAAGATTTAATTGATCGAAATATGTTTTATTTAAAAAGTTATTACAGTGCGTAGTAAAGTTTCTTCTTGTTGCTATTCTCGCTCCTATATTTCCCGGAATTTCGTTTTCTTCTGTTACAATGGCACCTAAATATTTAAGAGATCTCACTTCACTTTCGTTTATTGCAAGCCCTGTTTTTCCTGCTGTAGTTGTTCGTATGTTTTTTATAGTTCTTACTGTATTTAAGATATTACTAGTGAACCCGTTGCGAAATATTTTGCAAATTACAAAACTTCTTTGTAGACAATGTTGAACGTGTGGCACGATCCATTAGGAAAAATTTCCCAAACTACTCACACGTGAGTACATATGCTTGGCCATGGCTAAATACTGCTTGTGGCAAATACGGTATATTCCTACTTTATCCAGCAAGTGCTAAGCGCACAGAAAAATGTCTTTTTCGAAAGCAAGAAGGTAGTGCAATAATACTCTTCTGCCTGTGGCTTGCCCATTTAAACTTCCAAATCTAAGCAGTTCTCATATAAATTGGGTACCATTAATCTTATCTCATTTAATAAACCATTTAAACTCATTTAAATTTTTAAAGAGAATAACAATTGCCGCTATTTTTAAGGTTAAGCAATGTAGATATATACCACTGAAATTTAACGAATCTAGTAATTCAATAGAAAATTATAAAATGTGTTGTCATTATCTGATGCAATTGTGCGCACACTCAAATATTGCTTTTCATATCCAGGCGAGAGATATATAACTTTGTTGTTGATTTCATTTTTTACTGGCAACAAATATGGAAAGAAATTGGGCGAAATAAAGAATTGCCATTAGGAACGATATTAACTATTATGTAAGACCTGTGAGACACTTTTCTCGCGTTATTGGAGCATTGGTTGACGTTTAAAGAATTTCGGTGTTGTTATATTGCACCGCTCCCAGCTTTCAGTTAAGGGATCTCGTATGAGTGCCAATGACAATCCTTTATCTAATAGACGTGTCTGTCTGGGACGCTGTTTTGTCCGGGACGCTGTTTTGTCCGGGACGCTGTTTCAGCAGCCAAACCGTAAGAGATAGAGAAAAAAGTTATTAAAGTTATATGTTTGGAATGGTCATGTCAGGTCAGGAACCGAATTTCAGTCACGTGACACTTCCGGTTTTCGAGAAATCACAAAAAGACCGTTTTTCAAATAGAACGCGTATTAAATAAAAACTGTTTCGGCCGCCAAACGTAGCTGCGACCCTCTGCGCCTTAAATCCTCGATCGGTTAGGCAACCACTTTGACACCTTCCAGGTCTGGGTGGTTGCCTAACCGATCGAGGTTTGAAGGCGCGTTAAATGAGACATTTGTCTCACTGGACTGCTAGTTATTATTATTACGGTATGATCATGTCCCAACGAATAGCAAATGGACGACTTCCTAAGAGGATATGGGATGGGCACCACAAAGAAAAAGAGCTAGGAGAAGTCCAAAGAGAACTTCTAAAGAATGGATTACCAAAACGATGAGTGAACGCAACTTAAACGACAGAAACTGGGAGGATGGAAGAGTATGGAAGGTAAGCGTCCGATAACGTCAAAATACGTTTCACCAATATATGTATACTTGCAGTAACAGAAAAGCAACGAACTATCATGTGAATAAGCACATCCACATAATTAGAATAAGCACAAAAATATGTTGTAGCATCTGGGCAATACCGATTATCTTAAAAATTTACGGTCACTTTACTTTATATATATTTTGACGTTTGGCTCACAATTAAACAGGCCGTTGTTTTAAAATAAACATTTAGTGCAGGTACAGTGGTCCATTGAAAAAATCAGCAGATCACCGCAGGTCGACTTCGAGATTTTACTTCTGCGACTGCTACTGTAATATCTTGGATTCATTTATTTGCAGTTTAAGACTGTGCAAATTTACACGGCGACAGCATTCATTTAAAAGAGGAATTATAAAAATCGGTCTGGTAGACGTCTCAAAATATATATTACAAGATTATCTACATAAATGCCAAGATTTGTTTGGTTCTATTTATTATTTATTTATCTTTTTGCATTGGTAGTTGCCGTGTTATCCACTATAGGAACATGTTGAGTGAACTGGTGGAAAGGGCACTCCCCTGTCTCAAACGCTGTTCGAAACGTTTCTTGGACTTTTTCTCCAATTTGCAAGTCGTTTAGGCACATTTGTCTTAGTATTTGCACACTATACTGCTGGGTTAAAGTATATAAATACATACAAAGGTAAAACAGATGAACATCGTCTTCGCGGTTGTTTTTCGATATCTGTCTTACTGTAAAATTATGAACTGAGGCAGGTCTTCCCTTTAAAATTCGCGCAATAGTTTCCTACCTCTCTCCTCATTGTTGGTACTAATTTCGCATTTATTGTTGTACTTGGGATCTAATAACCCATGTAGAGCAATATAAATTTCTTATTTTTATGTATGTTTTTTCGTGTCTAGAATCATTTTTTTTCTAGTTCTTTTTGCTTACGCCACATCGTCTGTCATTAGCATTAGTTGTTTCCACTCGCACCTCTTCTACCTACATAACCGTTCTATCCCTCTCCATTTCACGCTGTATAGCTTTATACTTTATTCTTACTTGCTCTTTTCTTCGTTCCTAATATTTCTGAGGTGGTTGTTTTCATTATTGTTATACTTTCTTCCCATTCTGCTTTCGCCGTTATTTTTTTCTGTTCACAATTTATTATTTTATTCGAGATAGTCTCTTTATATCGTACTGCAATTTTCTCATCTAGTTTTAACTCTTCTAAATCAAATATATGGTTTTTACACTTCATTGCAATAACAGCATCACTCAATTTCATTATAAATATAGCTAGTACTTAATGGTTCAATTACTTTCACGTCTACGCCTTCTTATACCACAGCAATTTTTTTCAACCTCCTATTCAGTTGAAATAAAAAACGAGAAAGAAGATGAAACATTTATTGTATACAAAATGTAAGAACGAGTTTTTCTACACCCTCCTCAAATAAGGTTGCCACCAGGTCACTCAGCCAACCGTTTACGTTGGTTTTCAGCTTCCTTAAATATTCTGCACCATTCTCAAAAACGCCGTCGTCCATACATTTTAGCTACATTATGCTCTTCAGAGTCTATGTTTTCAGCCAGAAGAAAGGGAATTACGGCTTACGGCCCGCGGTTCACACTTGGCGGGCGCAGTAAGCCGTAATTTTCCAGTTTCTATGTATTACAACAGTTATTTTAGTAACTATGGCGATACCGCATATACAAAGCTTTGTATAATAGCAGCTATTAAAATCGCATAGCCTTGAAAACTGTGACAGATATACTAAAACAATATTTTGTTGTTGTTTGTTTGTTTATTTGTTATGGACAAGGTCTAGGTATGTGGAGTACCAGGTACCTTAGACACCGACTGCTTTGGTCATATGGTCAACGTTCTACTTGCCGAGACTAAGAAGTTCCAACCCTAGCAAGGGATCTTTTACATGCTACACATCGTAGTAACATGGGACCACGACATTACATCACTTCCGAATGATGGCATTCTGTAGAGGTTTTCATCCACATTTTTTTTATTTCAAAAAGGTCACCGGGACCAGGAATCGAACTTGCGACCCTACGATCAGTAGCCAGGATGCTTACCGCTGAGCTACCAGCCCCGATTTTTTTTTTTTTTGCTATGAACAAGGTCTAGGCATGCGGAGTATCAGATACTACTTCCGTGATAAGGTCAAAGTCCTACTTAGAATTTTGTCGAAACGAAGGAGTTTTAACCCTAGTAAGGGATCTTTTACATAATTCATATTCTTATTTTGGTATTTCGCCACTTTGCAAATAAGAATATAAATTATGAATTCACGCCACAAAGAAGTTTCAGAGATTATCTTTTACATGCTACACATCGTAGTAACATGGGACCCACGGCTTTACATCACTTCCGAATGATGATATTCTGTAGCGGTTATTATCCACATTTTTTTTAATTTTAAAAACCTCACCGGGACCGGGAATCGAACTCGCGACCCTACGATCAGTAGCCAGGATGCTTGCTAGCACTCAGCTACCAGCCCCGATTTTTTTTGTTTATTATGAACAAGGTCTAGGCATGCAGAGTACTACTTCGGTTATAAGGTCAAAGTCCTACTTAGAATTTTGTTGAATCGAAGAAGTTCAAACCCTAGTAAGAGATATTTAAATTGCTACAGATCTTAGTAACATGGAACCCACGGATTTACATCACTTCAGAATGATGGCATTCTGTAGAGGTTTACATCCACACTTTTTTTTATTTTAAAAACCTCATCCGGACTGGGAATCGAACTCGTGACCCTACGATCAGTAGCCAGGATGCTTGTCAGCACTCAGCTACCAACCCCGATTTTTTTTGTTTATTATGAACAAGGTCTAGGCATGCAGAGTACTACTTCGGTTATAAGGTCAAAGTCCTACTTAGAATTTTGTTGAAACGAAGAAGTTCAAACCCTAGTAAGGGATCTTTTACATGCTACACATCGTAGTAACATGGGACCCACGGCTTTACATCACTTCCGAATGATGGTATTTTGTAGAGGTTTTCATCCACATTTTTTTGTATTTTAAAAACCTCACCGGGACCGGGAATCGAACTCGCGACCCTACGGTCAGTAGCCAGGATGCTTGCCAGCACTCAGCTACCAGCCCCGATTATTTGTTTGTTTGTTATGAACAAGGTCTAGGCATGCGGAGTACTACTTCAGTTATAAGGTCAAAGTCCTACTTAGAATTTTGTTGAAACGAAGAAGTTCAAACCCTAGTAAGGGATCTTTTACATGCTACACATCGTAGTAACATGGGACCCACGGCTTTACATCACTTTCGAATGATGGCATTCTGTAGAGGTTTTCATCCACATTTCTTTTTATTTTTAAAAAAACATCACCGGGACCGGGAATCGAACTCGCGACCCTACGATCAGTAACCAGGATGCTTACCACTGAGCTACCAGCCCCGATTTTTTTTGTTATGAACAAGGTCTAGGCATGCGGAGTACTACTTCAGTTATAAGGTCAAAGTCCTACTTAGAATTTTGTTGAAGCGAAAAAGTTCAAACCCTAGTAAGGGATCTTTTACATGCTACACATCGTAGTAACATTTGACCCACGGCTAATTAATCAAGGGCAGTGATAAAATCATCGGCAATAATTTTAACAAATAACAATCCGAAAGTGCGTTGTCTAGAAATAACCCCAGCTAAGGGTTATTTCTTAGAGGCAACGCATATGAGGTGAAGTGAATTCGAAAAGATAAGGAGAACAATTAAATTGACACTTCGTTGCTTGTCCTAGGATACTACTGAATTGTAATTAAGTAGTTTACATGCTGATTGAAAATTACCCTAGGGTCATTTTCACTTCAAGTTTGATATGATTTGTCAAGCTGGCACACGTCATCAAAAATAATCAAATACGATTGGTCTATCTATAATATAATTGTGTAAGAACTTATCGCCCAAACGATATTATCTGCATCTTCTGGGCCCTATAACAACTCAAAAATTATTTTCATCTAGTATTGCCATGGAATAATTCGTAATTTATAAATGCAACTACGTTTATATTGAAATGCCAAACTTGACATTTGATTTTTAAGTGAGTTATAGTTGCATTCATAAATTAGGAACTATTCTACAGCCATACTAGACGAAAATAGATTATACAGTAAAAGCTGTTTATAACGACACCGCTTCTAGCGACAAGCCACAATAGCGACGGAATTGTGGCCATTTGTTTGGTATCCCATATACACTAATGTAAAAAACGGATATAGCGACCTCACTTGTAACGACGAATCCGGGAATTGCGACGAAAGTTTGCCATTCAATTATTTTTTTTTTCCAGTTATAACGACGGTCGAACAACGGACTCAAATAAAATGTCAGGCACAAAGAACGGGGAATCACCGGGAGTTGTTTGCATTATTGGTGGGTGTGGCATTCCAGCATCGGCTAGATTCCTTAGTTTAATGTATTATTTAATGTCGTAAGACGTCAAAACAATCCATAAATCCAACATTTAATGATAATGTTAAATTATAGAATTCTCTTACAATACGAGCGGTATTAAGTCAACTCAAATCAGTGTTACGGCTGCAAGAAATGCTACACTTGAATTACCCTATGCCCGATATTATTACAAAACCGGCAATTCAAAACTACTTTGCCTTTTGCGCGGGGATCCTATTATGGTAAAAATAAAAATAGGAAGAATTTTTCTGCTTGCGTTTATTGAAGAAGAAAATTAGGCTCAGGGCCCCCCGCGACCGCGGGGTTTGCGGGTACCACGTTACATTATGTATTATGTTGTAAGACTTAAATTATTTTGTACTCATCGGTTACAGCGACCTTCGGCTACAACAATCAAATTTCACCGGTCCGTTCGATGTCGTTATAACCGGATTTTACTGTACTTTAGTTTACGCTACTGCATTGCTTCTTCCAGATAAAACTAGTGTTACTAAAGGTTTTACATGAAATTGAAAGTGGCGTCCAAGTCCAACCAACCGCCAATCAATCACGATTCACCGCCGACATTTTCTTCTTATAGAGTGCCGCCGAAGGCCGGTCCATTCATAATAATTTCTAATTAAGTCAATCTCGTATCGCGGATAAGGCAATAGGTAATAGGTGTGATTTTAATTGCAGCGAGCGTGTCTAGCGCGGCACGCAGAGTGAAAATCGAGAAGGCAGCGGTTCAAGGCTCACTCTTTCTATTCAATCGCCACTCGCAGTGGCATGCCAGCCCCAGTCGGCAGAAAATCGCGGGCGGCCGCGTCTGACGGCAACGGCGATACGGCGAAAGGCAAACAATTGCTGTGATGTGCGGCTGCTGTCATCCGTATCTTATCTCCGCCGTGCATTTGTTTATCCCGATGTTCCACTGTTAACCCACCGGCGCGGCCGAACAGTCGTCTTCACGCGACGCCCAGAGACAAGTGACGGTGCGGCGCCCGGATTTCGGAAAGCGCCAGTGCGGCTCTTGTTTTCGAGTGCGGTAATTTAAACAAACACACCGGCGTGAGAAAGCGTTGCGTAACCAGAGGAGGTCGGTTTAGTGGCGTCCATTAGGAGAGTGATAATTTTTTCGTTTAGTAGGTAAACACCACGATAAATTGTAATATTTGGCGAGCTGATTAGAAGTACGCACGTAGCCAAGTGGTGGCATGAGGATTTTTTGGTATTGATCTGGCAAACAAATTTGGTTATCGTAGACCTGCTCTTGCTGATAGGCCAATCATCTACAGTGCGACCTTAATAAGTTCTTTTGCATATGTTCGGCCTATGTGTTCATTTGCAAGCTAATATCAGGAAAAAAAGTCAAAGCTACCCATATGGTTGTACCGATCTTTCACATAAAATATAAAATTACTACCACAGTAGCGTTTGTGCTTATGTAGAACCTAAATTTACCAAATATTATGGTTATTTAAAAATACGTATTTTTAAATGTTCTTAGTCCTGCCCTGCACAACTATACTACCAATGGAAGTTTTATACACTCAAATTGTGAATATCAGTATTATTTGCCTGCTAATTAATATCTGAAAAACAACATCGGTATAACCGGACTGCTTAACTTTCTTATTGTAACCGTTATAAAAAAAAAGGCTAAACATCATTGGAATAGCAAACAAAATGCATACCAAAAATTTGGTTCTCCCTAATTCTTATATATATTTCTAAAATTCCTGACTCACCTTCAACGCCCAGCCCAAACCCTTGGACCTAGAAAGCTGAAATTTTGCACAGAGGTTCCTTTTATGATGTATGCAAGGAATAAGGAAGGATATTTCGAAATTCAACCCCTAAAGGGGTAAAATGAGGGTCCCAGTTTTGTATGGAAAAATAATATTAAATAGACATTTCAACTTGAAAATGTGTAGGAGCACTCCTAAAAACAAATAAGCAAACACGTATTTCGTGATTTTACGAAAATCAACCCCTTAGGGGGTGAAATGGGATAAATAAGCCTAAAAATCGATATGGGTGTCATTATTGAGGTTTTTGGGACGTTGATTGCGAAAATGGCATTTATTTTTAAGTCCAAGACGGTGGACATGACATAAATTTAAAACCCTATAGTGGTGAAACGGGGTTTCAAAGTTTGTATTGGGAAACAATATTAAATACTTTCTAGTTTCCTGCGCGAGCGAAGCCGCAGGCAAAAGCTGGTCAAGTAATAATTAAAAAGTATGTTTCCGAACAACTTAAAAATCGATACTTTCTATTTCAAAGTTAAGTTTTTGTTAATGATATGCTCGTTGTTCGGACAAAAAAGTTCGACTATTCTATGCTTATAAATATACAGGGTCGCTATTATGTATAGGACCAAAGCTGCCCTGGTTATTTTGCATACTCTGAAGTAAAAAAGTAATTGTTTTTTCATGTAGTTTTTAAGTGCAGTCGCCAAATTGATTTTTTTTAAATAGCAACCTCGGCTGTGTGATACATCAATAGAAAGCTTATTTTTTGCTCTTTTCATAAATATTACACATGTATAGAGGTGCATAAAAAAATAACGCAAATAAAGAAAAAATCATTTTGAGGCATGCTTAATTCGTCGCTGAACATTTAGTGAAATCTAGTAACCATTTCATTAACAAAACGTAATAAATAACAAAACTCAAACAGTAATTAAAATTTAGGATAAGAAACAACATTTCTTAAATACAAATGAAAACAACATTATTAATTCATAGTAGTTAGGGGAGGACATGTTCAAATTGCTGCCCATTTACTTCTTGGCAATAATGAATGTCTAAAGAGTCGTGCAAAGAATTGCAAGAAATAGCAGCCATTTCAACACGAATACGATTTTTCAATTCTTCTAAACTGTCAGGTCTATTTAAATAAACGCGACTTTTTAAATGGCCCCACAAAAAAAATCCAAAGAAGACAAATCTGGTAACCTAGCGGGCCACTCCACGATTCCTCTTCTCCCGATCCAACGCCGATGAAAAGTGTCGCTTAAATAATTGCGCCTTGCAAGTCCCATAGTGGGGAGGCGCACCATCCTGCTGAAACCAGATGTTTTCGTTGACTGCATTTGGGTTATCATGATTTGGAAACAGTTCTATAATTTGAGGAATAATATTTTCCTGCAGTGTTTGAAGATATCTCTCCGACGTAAGGTTGCCTTCAATGAAAAATGGTCCAATAATGTTGTGACCAACAATACCAGCCCATACGTTAACTTTCTGGGGTCGCTGGGTGTGAACTTGTTCCGTCCAATGGGGGTTGGTGTCAGACCAGTATGCGTCACACAGTTGTGCCTGTTTACAGATCCATTCAAACGAAAAGTAGCTTCATCCGAAAATACAACTGAATTGGCAAAATTGTAATTTTGAGAAATAACTTCCCTTGCCCACTCACAAAACTTGAGCCTTCGGTCAGTTTATGTACTAAATGTATTTACTTTGTAAGGGTAAAACTTATTTCTTTTTAAAATTGGTTGAATGCAACGGTTACTCATATTGTGGTTTAAGGCAAGTTGCTATACAGACGTTTGAGGTTGCTCAACCACATCCATTACTACCTCAAGGGAATTCTCTTCATTTGTGGCAGATCTTGGTCTACCAGATTTAGGTTGCACTTTCAATAAATCTTTCTAAAATTCTACTTACTGTAGATCTACTAATTGGATTCCTATCAGGATGTGCCGTATTAAATAAATTACGTACATCGTCGTGTGTTCTGTCACCATAACCAGTCGTCATGAGAATCTCGATCCGTTCTCCTTCTGCTAAACTATCCATATTACAGAATTCTAAAGATTATTTGCCAGAGAATACAACTACAGGAAGAATTAACAATGTGTGATGTTTATTTTGTCACCTATTAAGCGCTTACTACTTGTTTTTGTTTATGTTTTGTTAATTTATGACGTTTGGTTGCAATTGTTACTAGATTTCACTAAATGTGCAGCGACGAATTAAGCATGACTCAAATGTTTTTTAAAAATGTATCTGCGTTATTTTCTTATATACCCTTATACATGTGTAATATTTCTGAAAAAAGACAAAATAATCTTTCAATTGAGGTATCACATAGCCTATTGCGACCGCACGTAAAAACTACATAAAAGATATTTTTTTACTTCTGAGCAAAACAACTTGAAATTAACATATAGCAAATATGAAACGCATATCTCAAACCGTTTGACCATGGCGCCTTTTGTCCCATACATAATAGCCGCTCTGTATACATGTATACATAAATCGAGTGTTCGAGTCTTGTGTATAATTACAAGATGTGCGTTCTACTACAAAAATTCTATAAATGCGTGGACTTGTGGAGAGATATTCGCTCTTAATATGGTGCACTCTTTCTTTCTTCCGTTTATATTGATCCGGTTTTCGAATATACAGAAAACACCCCAAATACATCCATCTCTGTTTCTATAAGTTGTCAGTGGAGTGAAGTGGTCACCTTATGGTGCTGTTCTTTAATATACTACTCAACATCTGAGCTGCACTTACAATAATAGCTTACACCTACTGACCTCTGTAATAGTACTCGTAGATCGTACAAGCATAAGGGTAACGAATTTGTTATCCTTTCAACACTTCTAATATTTTGGTGTTTATTGTTACAGAAAGATTCTCTCTGGAAAGAAATAATATGAATGAATAGTGTGTGGGACATCCTCCAACCCCTATAGCCTCTTGGTATACTGGAAATCACATTCCGAATAGTTTGCCATTCTTCTAAAATGACTCTTCACAGCTCTACGTGGTTATTTTGACCCTGATAACTAACCTTATCGACTACTTCCGGTACTCCCAAGGGTTCTCTATACTCTGTCGGATTAAAATGTATCTTCAAAAATGTATAAACATAAATCCATGCCTATTTCATTGACAAATCATAGCAGTACAGGTAGCATTTCCAGAGATATATCACAGCCTCAAGCTTGATGATACATCAGGCTGCCATCAGTATAGCGTTCTTCTCTATTCTCTACACTCGAACTCTTCCAGCTGAGCTATGGAGGCAAATTCTAGTTTCTTACTGAAAAACTAACTTCCCAATCCTGAACAGTACAGTTTTCATGTGGGTGTATCCATTCTAATCTTTTTCCTTTGTGTCCATTTTTAGAAGAACACCATCTTTACCTCGTGAGACTTTCTTCATTATCTGTATCGCTCTGAGCACCTGTTGCATGCAATAACTGGAGTGCTCTTGCAGAAGATGTATTCTTTCGACACTGAACCATCACAAAACGATCCTCTCTGACTATTTTGCTGTGTGCTATGTGAGACGGGTATCAGTAAAACGCATTAAAATGCATCAGATCATGTGCTAAAAGTTAAGTGAGGTTATAAAACTACAATTTCGAACTGGAAGCGAGGTTATAAAGTTATTCTAGTTACTTCTTGCGTTAGAGGTAAAGTGTTTTTTAAATAATTAAAGCGTTATGTAATGAATCAAGTCAGATGTGTACTATTATAATTACCTTTGATAACTGACTTTGACAATACTATTATGACATAAATTATAACTGTCATAAATGCAAACCTTTGTTAAATCGACATTTATGGATTAATAACAGAAAATTTAAGGTCGTAGAAAAAATATTGTATGCAAACTCGTGCTAAACGTGGTTAATTCACGAGACATGTTATGAAACTCAGCTTTCGGCTTCGTTTCATCATTTTCATGTCTCATGCATAAACATCAACTTTTAGCACTTATTGCATAAATAGCTATTATGAATAGAAGGCATTATCTAAATGTGGTGAGATAATTAGTTTTGCGCTATTTTTAGTACGATGCTTTGCAATTAAAGTTTCGAAGTTATTAAACGTGGTAGTAACCACCCTTAACTTTTCAATAATTTTTTAGCCTTAACGTTTTTATCCCTTTATGTCAATTTTGAACTCCTCGATCAATTTGACGTAACAAACTATATAAAACTGTGGTAAGAATCCTATGCTGAACTGAAAAAAGTGACGGTTTCATGCATCAAACGTAGATTACCTTAAAATGGGTGTATCCCAGACATTTTTTCAAGAAGAGAAAGTTTCTTTTTAATTAACCGAGGAATCCCAAAATATATATATATAGCTTTATAAATCGATTGATTAAAGGAGTAATTAAACACGCTTCAGTTTGAATTTCGATGGCCATAGTAAGAACCGATTATATTTGCGGCAACTACCTTTGTCCATAGAAATGCTGAGAAATGCATGTACCTACATTTTGATTCGTTGTTATGTCCAGCGAACGTATGTTGCATCGTGACAAAAATTACTAAGCAGGATGTGGCTGCATTATTTCGTAGAATCCAAGGACGTCACGAGCAATGAGAGCAGCTAACTGCGGCAACAGCGGCCGGGGCATTCTGGAATTTCCTGCCAGCTTGCAGGTCAAAACGAAAAATGGAAGACCTAGTTGTTTTTTGAGTGACTGTAGAATAACCTTAAGAAAGTCGCATGGGAACCGGCGTAAATATTGAAATTAGTATGCAAAATTTAACTAGAAGGGGCATTCTTACCAAAGCTGTTTACGGCCGTTCGTGAAGAAAACAACGCCGTTAGCGGTTTTCGTTTGTTTAAACAAGAGCGGTCTTGGCCTGCTCCTTCAATTTCAGATCCCGCGAAGGCGCTTCATGAAAAATCAATAATCGAGAAACTCGACAGTTTGCTAGCGAGCCTACTTAGGAAAAGTCAAGCGAGCATGCGTCGACCAGAATAGCCGTGCAGGTGCCTTATCTCTAACGGCAGGCGCTCTATAGGATAAACCTGAATTCCTTTGCTACAATATGTAAATATAAGGTGGTCCGAAAGAAGATGCGAATTGCTAGAACGCGCTATTTAAACAGGGCGTTGCGTTGTATATAGTTAAATACAGGAAATTATTACGTCACGGAAATAGGGCAATGTATAGACTTTAACTTTTGCTAGTCCATATGCGAAATATTTAACTCTGGGGATGTCGGAATCTGTCTTTGTCTGTGAGAGGCAGGCTTATCATCATTCTAAAAGTGAAAATCGGGACGTGCAAAAAGTGGAGGTAGGGTTACCATGGTACAGTTGCGGAAACATAAACCGGGACAAGTTCTGTAGGGTCATTTTTCACTACTTGAACGTTGTGATGTTGCCTTCCTGATTTTTTATGAAATGCTTTCTATTATGTGTCAATGAACAAAGACGAACATGTTAATGCGGTACAAGAAGCTTGGGATAGCATCGAAAATGAATTTATTCAGACAATTTAACTTCGGCAAAAATTTTGTGTCCCGCTTTTTATTTCCGCAGCTGTACCTATACGATGTCTTTCTGGAGAAAGTAAAATACCTAAAAGTTATTGTCAATTTTTTAATTTCTTACCTAGGATAGAGTAAGTACAATTTATAGTTTGTATTTGTATTGTGCAAATCAACCTTAGGCAATACATACACTTTAATTTTATTTTTGTGGTCGGAAGTAGTTAAGTATTTAATTAAAAGACTAGCTACATAAGTAGTAAGTTTCTAAATTAAATTCAGAAAGTAATATAAAAAAGGACTACCCTCTTTCAGATTAGTTATCGATTTAATTTGGTAATCAATTTTAAAGTTGTCTTAACTATTTTTTAATTTATTATTAGAGTTGGCTAATTTTACTAGTTTATCACCATCAGGGCTATTAAAGGGGTTAAAATGTCTCCACAAGGCTCTTGATTTAGGCGAGTCTATAATTCCGACTTAAATTCAATGCATGGACGTACTATTTTTTTCTTTATGATCATAATACTTTAAGCAGGTTAAACACTCTCCAAAAACCCCGTTGCTACTTGGAATTTAAAAACAAGAAATTATTTTCTTCAGATGGACGAATCTTTAGATCTATCTTTTCTAAAGCGAAAATCTTAGGAATTCGTTAAAATAATGCATTTCGTAAACAGATTATTTTAATCCCTGGATACGCGACAAGCTGACATCGATAATTTTAGACTAGTGCTAATGTTCGATAATTTTGCATATTTTTGCTAATGCAAATTGACTATTCATTCTGGAATTCTTGCATTTAACATTAATCACAGCATTATACAGGGTGATTTTTAAGTTGATTCTTTGCTTTTGCCAGGATATAAAGCTTAAAAAATAAGCATTTCTTTTATTCACCACTTTTGCGAAATATCAAAACTAACGGAGATACAGGGTGTTAAAGTTTCAAATTAAAAACTAAACTTTCGGGCAAAGGCGGCTGAACAATTTTATTTTTGTTTATCTCTGTTGTCGAGCAATGACCTGTCAACTAGTTTTCCATTGTAATTTTATTAATGTTATTGTTACAATAATGGCTCATGTTTATGAAAATAATGAATGAGTGAATATGCTATTATTTACTGGGAGTGTCGTCAAAAAGTCAAAATGCCGCTGCCGTTTCGGTCTTATACGCGGAACATATGTGTAGAAGCGAATGGTGATAATTTTTAACATATCATTTAAGTTACATTAAGATTAGTTTAATTTTTGTTCTTCATTTGCAACTTTAACACCCTGTATCTCCGTTAGTTTTGATATTTCGCAAAAGTGGTGAATAAAAGAAATGCTTATTTTTTGTAAGCTTTATATCCTGGTAAGAGGAAAGAATCAACTTAAAAATCATCCTTTATAATGGCAAGCGTTTCGTTATTTCAATCGCCCTCAATTTTCCCGTCACATGTCACATGTCGCTCTTGGACAGAGTTTATATCAATTTAATACTCTTGATATATTCTGCGGCGAATTTGTTTCTTATTTTGTGCATCCCAACTATTGCGGTACACATTTTGCTTAGCAGAGCCTAAAATCCTCAATAGGTCTTGCCCGAGGAATGTTGGGTGGGTTGTCATGTTTTGCGTTGAATGAAACATTATGCTGATTCAGTCAATTTGTCGTGGCCGTCGCATAGTGGCAAGCAGATAGGCTCATTATCAACGTGTGTCGTTTGAGCACTTACGTTTTTTTTGAGTTACCTTAAAACATTACTATGCAATTCTCTATGTACAGTCATGTGTGAAACATGAAAACGTCGACATAACCTCCGAACTGATATTTTTACCTTTAGCTCTTCTTGCCATTTTGTTGACAACCCCTACAGACAAATTTCGGGGCGTTGATTTTTATGTATGTAAATGTACACAATGTATGCCTTGTTTACTTTGTCTTATAGAGTTATAGATCGGTAAATTATTGAAACTAAAACATTTTGGTCTCTGAACATGATAAGTATAGCCTGCTTAGGCATTCGTCCAACCAACTGATACTCATTGGGATTTCAAATTTGTAAAACATTTTTATCTTTATCGGTGTTGTTATAGACTCTTAACCAAATTAATTTTAGTATTGTTAAGAGCTTCCTTACCGCACTGAGTGCGGTAAAGGATATTACCGCACTCACTGCGGTAATGGATAGATATTACCGCACTCAGTGCGGTAATGAATATTACCGCACTCTTTTTATATAAAAAATACATCGAACCAGAGTTCATTAATGAAGATAAAATATTGAATAATACACGTTTGCTTATGGCACATAACGAAACTCGTATGATTGCCGCAAAACTCGGCTCACCGCCTCGTTTTGACAAACAAACTCGTTCCGTTAAGATGCTCATAATCAAACTTGTATCGTTACTATCTATTACCAATGCGATTGCAAAATTTGTTATCATACATTTTAATATCCATAGATTTTCTGTTTTCAATGACGACTTGATAATGCATCGTTTAAATATATTTCGCAGGCTTAAAAAATCCCAAAACTTTTGTTACATACTTTACTATTAAAATTTGGAGATATTTTCAAATGTTACGTATGACTTTAAGGAGTTGACATAACAACCCTTATAAATGTTTTCATTGGAACTTTTTAACCGAAAAAATTTGATGATAGAAAATATGAACTGACAAGCCTAAGCCTGATTTAGTCAAAAACTTTTGTGGTTTTTAAGGTTTTCGCGAAGCTAATAGTTCTTGTGTAAAAAATGCATTATAATATTAGATAAAAAATTTTTTAAATAAATCAGGCTTTGCAGTATGTACATATATTTTTATATAATCAAATTCTTGTTCATTAGAAAGTGCTACCATATTCTTTAGAAGGGTGTAACTCGCTAGGGTGAGATATAAAAGAAAAACGTTATATGCAACATTTTTATGTTTCATCATCCCCTATAACCACATGAAGTTGCTCTTGTTTTGGGACACTTTGAATAACCAAATCAATGTTTTTCCATCAGTAATTAAATTAAACCTCGCATTTTATTAAACTATTTGACTTAGTATATGTTTCTATCAGATATTGCTATAATATTGAAAGTACTTTGTTTTAGCACGTGGCTTAATCACTGACACAAATTCATAGTATGCTTTATTTTTATAAGTCAAGAGCATTCCAACAAGCGAAATAAAAAAGCATATGTAATTTTAGTAGTACATAGTTATTAACAAATATTTAAAGCATATCTGGGAAATCGTTCTTAATTAATACTACATTGTTTACGTATTATTACAAAAACATTATCGAAGGTACATAAACTGAAACTAATCAAATAAAATGAAAATATTCTTCATAAAAATGATAAACTACTAGTTTCTCTAACTTCACTTCGTCTAATTAATTACCTTGTAATTAAAGTAGTAATTAAGTTCTTTTTTGTTGATTTGTCTTGGAGTTGAATTACTTTTTAAAATACAGTAATTGTAATTGGTAATTTCCATTTCTGTTAAAAAGCACTTCACAATTAATTTTTGGAAGTAAATATTTACTACATTCAATTACTCAATAACTTTTGAGT
>OW679195.1:65294469-65555675 GCA_940337035.1 Agriotes lineatus
CAAAACCAAAATAATGTGTCTGCAAGAAACACATATAACAGTAAACAACACGGTTATAGACCATGTACAACAATATACCGTGGTCAAGTAATACAACTGAGCAAAGAAAATAAGGACATAGAGGTGGAAAGAAGATGGCGATTAGGTTGGGCAGCATATAGCAAACTATCAAACATCTTCAAGAACAAGAAAATCCCTGAATATATAACATCACGAATATTTAACCAATGTATACCCCCTATACTAACATGATGCACAAACATGGACGCTTACCAAACAGTCACAAAGCTGGAATTTACACAGATAGCCATGGAGAGGTCGATGACTGGTATAGCTGGATAACACAAAAGACCAACATTACAGACATAATAAACAGAATCACACAATTGAAATGGAGCTTTGCGGGTTATGTAAGACGATTAACGGATAACAGGTGGAACGCTGCCATTATACACTGCAGACCATAGACATGAGGAAGAAATAGAGGAAAACCAAGTGCACACTGGTACGAAGATACTAAGATGGTTGTAGGATTGAGATGGACGGACACAGCACAGAATAGAGAGAGTTGAAGAATCAAAGGGGATGCCTATGCTCAATACTGGGCGTCACAAGGCTAAAAGAAGAAGTGACATGAGACTATAGGACACAACAAGGTCGTGACTGTTATCTTGACCTTCACGTGGTCTGACTTTTCCACAAGATGTTCTCCACGTTATTAATTTTCGAATGCTGACGTAATTGAAAGTAAACAATATGGAGATAGCATGTTTGTTTTTGCATTATTTTAGTTGTGCGAATGAAGTTTTTAGATATCACTTGACCTAAACCAGTATTTAACCAGTTGAAAATACTAGCCCTAGCACTTATAATTGCTCCCGATAGAACATTGGTGTTCACCGTCCGTTCAGCACGCAGAAATTGATCGAGTGAATATAATTCATACACAAGTTTCCTCCTCCGAGCAGGCTCTGCTAGTGTAACATTTTTGTTGATACCGGTACGCAATAACTAGATTTGACAAAATTGGGTTATGTTGTTTTCAATTTGTGATTATGGTTGTCAATCACGTTATTGTGAAATTATTTATGGTAGATTTTAAATTCTTATCATGTCCTAGCAAGTAAACCAACAAAATTGTTCACTAATTGTTTTTTGGTAATTTATGATTAGTAGACAACCCCCAAACGTTTACTGAATTTCGTTTGTTTTGCGTATATTCTGAATTTACACTATATTTTTATTTCTTAAGAATAGTAGACGGATATTTCACTAATATACATACCCCATGCAGCGATTGTGCGAAGAACTTATTTTTATACACGAGAAACAATACCATATCGAAGCATACTTGAATTACCTTATAAAATAGCTTTTTTGGAGCGATGGTGAAGCTCATTTAAATTAGGGTTTATAAACTTCACCGGAATCTATTCCAAGCGCTCTTATTTATTCAAATGTTTTTTTGTTTGCATAATTCCCGTATGATATTTGTTCTTCTTCTTCTTCTCTAATATATAATATATGTAATAGGTTTTCTTCACCCGTCTACGGCGTGGAGTCTGTGGATGATTTCCAACTCTCTCCCCACCTCTTCTGCGGTCTTCCTGGATCTCGGCGTCCCTGTGGTTTCCAATCTCTTGTTATTTTTATTAGCATTTCGCTGTTTGCTCTGCTAATATGCTTATTCCAGCATTTTCTTCTCTGTTTTACGAACTGTCACGTGGCATGCTTTTCCCACTTCCTAGTTTCTTATTCTGTCCAGTCGTGTTTTTCCTATGATAGCCCTCAGAATGTTAATCTCAGTTGTCCTCAATAATTGTTTCGTCTTTGCAGTATCGGCCCTTATCTCGGGTTCGTAGGTAATTATCGGCCTGACAATATTTTTATAAATTTTGACTTTGATGGTTTTGTATTTGTTTTTCCTAGGACAGATTAGCCCCCAACTATGGTAAAACATAACCAGGCTCATGGAACCACCTAAAGACGACGAAATAGCATGAAAGGGTTGATGAATGTTTAATAATCTATATGATAATAATTTGAATTCTGCGTTCGTTTTGAATTTAATGAACCTAGAGTTATTTATATAATAACTCCAAGTTAAACTGTATAATTAACTCTCAAATTTTGTTGCAGGTATAAACGATAATTACTACAAGTTAACCAACTAAATGGGCACCGCTAGCACAATGGGACCCAGGGTGAGTCCGTAATAGTAAGTTATCAAACCTAGAAAAGAACAACCTCGGCGTGGATGACGTCGTCGGAATCAGACAGCTGCGTACCTACCTTGCTTCCACCTTCCACCATAAATACTTAATGTACTCACAAAATCACCTGCATATCCTCGTACCAATTCATTTAAACACAGAGTACTTATAAAAATGATGTGTATTGAACTCACAAGCTACAGAGACAAATATTGTAAGGTAAATGGCCCTAGCGGTGACGTCACGGAGTTGTAAGCTATTACTGACAAAACCTACTAGACTGGACACAATATAAACCTATATTACTGATAAGATTTACGGCGGTCTCTCGTTGGGGAGGGTTCAACTACAATAAAGAGTTAAGCTTTAACTATAAAAGGAGATATATAAACGTGCAAGATCTGCAAGCTAGTAAAGTCTACACATTACCCTTTTTCTGTGACGTAAGAAATAACAAAACCTATGTCTTATATTGCCTTGAAATTCAAAACGATCATTTAGATCGCAGGTAGTAGACTTTAGAGAGAATTTGACATATACCTAACCTTTAATGTAATGGATACTCTAAATAGCACATTATTCAAATCAAGACATTCTGGACCTATGCAATCCGACGTTTCTCCTCTTCGAAGAGGTCCCTAAAGCTTAAAATAAGATTTTTCCACGACCGGGAGTAGAAGTCGATTTCTATAGCATCAAAATTGTGACAGAAGTAAAACATTTACTCCCTAGAGACTAAATAAGACAAAAATTTCCCTAGGGAGTTTTCATTATGACTGACAACAATTATGTCAAATTCGAGGTTATCAGGTTAGGTTTTGCGTCAGTTTTGACACAAACTGACGCAAAACCTAACCTGGTAACCTCGAATTTGACATAATTGTGAGCTCTTGTCATAATGACTTACAGTGCCACCAACTTTAAAATTTACCATAGGCTACTAATTTTAAAATAATTGTAACTAAAATGTCAATAAATGACGTTTAAAAAAAGCAGGTTTTTCGTTTTAAATCTTCCTGCAACGTGAAAAAAATAGTATATGCATCTCGGAGAGAATGCTATTTTGCTTCAGTGCAATTTCTGAAACTGCACCTCAGCAAAATAACGCATTTCTCTCCCTCATTGCATAATCTACTATTTAGGCTTACACGCTTGTTTTTTATGGCTTGTTATTTTAGTGTCATTTTGGACAAATGTCACATTGACAGTATTATAAAACAAGCCATACTTAAAGCGGACTTGACCAATAACTGCAGATTTTTTGTTTCGTCCAGTTCCTTATAGTTAAATAACGAGAGAAAATTGTTACGTCACAGCAAAAGGGTAATGTGTAGACCTTATAAGTAATTAACGTAAAAAAACGTCGTGCAACATTCATAATACTGACATGGCATTGAAGTGTGCACCTGCAACTGTGGAAGACGGTTTCGAAGCGAAGAACGGTTTGACTAGAAATTTTGGTACCTTGGTGTCAATTTTCCGAAGACCTGTGACACGAGAGCTTTAAGCGATGACTAAACGCAGGCACTTTTAGGCCACGGCGTTGAACAATAACGAAATCCAGGCAGTTTTAAGTGGCGCAAGTGTAAAGTTAATCCGATGGAACATTGAATGCGAAGCTTCCCTCAACGGAGCTCTCTCAACTCTTTAATGTTCCCAAAATATCGGGAGCCTCAAGATTTTTAACAACAACATCCTCATTTACGGGGCGAGATCATATTCAAGCTCGCCGAAATGCCCATCGGTGATTAAAATTTAAAATATCCTAACAATTTTTGTTATTTACATATTACCCACAATTTTGAATTTATTCATTTCGAACCACCTATGTATACCTTCGTTGGTATTCAAATTATTAAAGTTGTTTCCGTAAAGTGTGGTAGTTTTAATGGAATCTAATGCTGCTGCCGCACAGCAACTAGCGCCAATATATATCTGGTAGTATTCAGACGATTCTAGTATCTTGTACGATGGGCAGCGATCTCGTATTAGTATCACTAGTAGAATGCAATTGTTGTACACCGTATAGCAAAAACGTTTGCTATCCATTGTTAAATGGGAGTTGGCAATTTAAACCCATTGCATATGTTCGGCCCTCATATCTAAGTAAAGACCCAAATATTTTAACTCATATTTTTGTGGGACAGCAATATTGCACACTACCATAGTCGGGAATTCTTCTCTTCGAAGAGTAAAAATAATATGAGTTGATATTGAGCTTTTTGCTCTGATCATCCACCATTTAAACTAAGTCCCGATCTTAGTTCGGTGGTTGTGTAGGAAAGGAAACGTCATTTTCTCGTGTCACAATTTATGCGTGGGCTGCGCCATATCTAACTATGAAGCGCCTCTGCATGTTAGATAAGGTCTCCACAGTTTACAGAAAGGGTGTGATAGGTTAAACTTGATTTTGTAGATTAACCCTTATGCCACAATTTATCAAAAGCTCGTATTTCCATATCGTTTCTTACTTTTTTATGTACACGATTCACTTGTTCAGTTGGTGTATATACGTTAACCCCTCCCCGCGAGATTGATGCTATTGTACTAAATCAGATTTATAAGTATGACAACATATCAGACAAGAGCTGGCTTAAACTGTAATTTATAACGAAATATTTTACATTTCCTACAGAAAAACAGATAATATAAAACTTTTTAAAGTACTATATATTCTATCGCACTTTATTTGGTAATGTACTACATTTCTACATTCAAAATCTTTTAGAAATGTGGTACAGTTACGGACACCTCAAAGTGCACGGTTTTTTGTTACTATGGTTATTTTTGCGATTTTTTGGCTTATTAAATGGGGGTTTCTCCAGTGGCGTTGCTTGTGGTTATAAGAATAGGTATTACTTTTTTAATGTTTGTATTTTAGCAAAGTTTCACAAGTAAACAAACTATATAATAATATGTATTTAATAAATATGTATCAGTATTCAATTGCTACTACGCTTTGCAGTTTGTTTCGCATAGAGTTGACCAATGTTTCCATATTGTATCCTTCTTTCAGTTCCTTCCAAGCATTTCTTATTCTTTCCCATAATTCATCGGTTTTGTTTGGTGCAAAATCCCTGGTATAAATTTTTGTAGTTAAATAGCCGCAAACATTTTCGATGGGATTCAACCCCGGACTTCTTGCAGGCCATAGTAATAAATTGATATTATTCTTATCAAACCATCAATGAACAACCCCTGCTGTCTGCACAGGACAGTTATCCTGTAAAAACAATGTTATCAATTACGTTAACATAGACAAAATTAATTAATTAGGTTATATCTTGCCTGTTGAAAAGTAAATTGATTAGGAAAGACCACTCTTACAGATGGCAGCATCACATTTTGCTAAATGTTGCGATAATTTTCAGCATTCAGTCGACCATTAATTCTATAGCATGCCCCAGATCCGTGAGCATTGATCCATCGCCATACGTTTACAGAGAATCGTCTACTACTCCTTAAGGGTTGAACATAATATTGCTCCTCAAATCTTTAATTTTGTGGTCTACACACCCTTAATCGTCAATTGGTAAATGATTGAAATACCTCCTTTTCACCTGAGAAAACAGTCGTGTTCTAAAAGTCGTCGATCTCATTCAAATAGTCAGTTGCAAATTGTACTCTTCATTTTTTGTTCTCTGGTGTTAAAAAAACTTTTCTTGCAGAAGTCTCTGCTGCCAACGATTTTTAATTTTGAAAGTGCAGCTCTTGCTCACATGCAAATCTGTTGCGACTCGACTTAGCGACCAGTTCTCTTCCAGTTTTGTAATAGCTCACATTTTCTCTGCTTCTGACAAATGTCTGGGAATTTTCCGAGTTTTCAGTTCTATGACAGTTGATGCCAAACGTAAACGTCAAAACTCGACGTCTATGATTAGAATATCGTATTACAAGCTAAAAATCTGCCGTGCACTTTGAGTTGGCCGCAACTGTACTTTTCTGCATTAGCAACACTTTTCTACATAGTGACGGCGATTTGTTTTACGTTTGGCAGTACTGAAGTGTTTTGTTGGCGGCCCTGTAAGCCTATATTAAATTCGAGGTTAGCAGGTTAGGTTTTGCGTCAGTTTTGTCACAGACTAACGCAAAACCTAACCTGCTAACCTCGAATTTGACATAGACTTACAGTGTCACCCACAATACACTTCAGTACTGTCACACGCATACCATCATCTGGAGCTGCTTATTGTGCTTTAGTACATACAGTATGATCAAAAATTATTTTCATCTAGCAGAGTTATGGAATAGTTCCTAATTTAGGAATGCAACTACGTTTAGACCTAAATGTCAAACTTTTGATTTTTACGTGGGTTATAGTTGTATTCATAAATTAGGAACTATTCCATAGCCGTACTAGATGAAAATAATTTTTGATCATACTATAGAAACGAGTTCTGTTCAGCTTGGTTATGTTTTGACATTTAGTGTCACTTTTATGTAAAACTATAATATTTTAGATTTCTTATGAAATGCGATGAAATAGTATACGCAACACGTTAGAAAAGTGGTTTTACTGAATTCGTACGGCCGATTAACAACTCGCTAATGTTCGCACTCAAACCATCCATACATTCAGTAAAACATCACTTTTCTAAACTTGCAAACTTGATGAACACTGCTGAAAATCAATTGCCTCGCATTCCTCAATTTCAATTTATTGCTTTAAAATTTTCTGAAACTAGGACATTTAAAATGTTTAAGTTCTAATTTCTCCGTGCATTTCAAGTCTATCACGATCGGAGAGCTTAATGTGGAAATCTTTACAATTATTTAAAAGCCCATTATAATTGCTCGGATTAGAAAAATATTCTAATTTGTATAAAAAACCAAATTCGTTATTATAGTTTTGTAACAGCTCAGATCTTCCTTTTAATGAAGTAGAAATTGTGTCAATTAAGATATGATTATGAATTCTTTTTTTTATCTGTAATTGGCTCATCATCTGCTTCCTATGTAAACAATCACTTCTTTTTCGTGTTCGCACTGTACATGACTAACATCAATTTCATCAGCAACTGTCTTAAATTTGTGGAGAATATATTCAAACAAATTATCTGAACGACATTGCTTTACAAATTCTTTTAGGTGAAATGAAGGTTAAACAGCAATTTGAATATTAGTGTCTATTTTGCAATACTTTACTTACAGGCAGTGGCGGCTCGTCGAGAATTTTGACGGTAGAGCCAACCACCAAACGTAAAATTAATTTTCCACGCCCTCACAGACAAAATTAGATTTCGACATCCCGAGATTTAAATATCTCGCATATGGACTGGAAAAAGTTAGCATAGTGAAAAAATTTACCAATCTATACAGACTGATAAAATATGATGAACTGAATCGAATATCTCTGTTTTATTTTTCATTTAAATGTATAATTTGGCCCAAAAAGCTTGCATTTCCATTGTTGGAGATACATAGATGCATGCGTAATTGACGTATATTATTTCATAATGTGAAACAATTTACCAGTAAATTATGAGTATAATAAAATTGATCACAAATACCATAGTTGTTTAAATTATTTTGCAAAAACACCAATATCTCTTCTATCGGAATTATCCTTCGGTTTTGCTTCATCTGAACCCCATGGGGCCAGCGCATGTGAAAAATTTGTTATCAGAAACTCGACACACGCGCATTATCGCAGGAGTTAAATGTTAAAATATCTACCTTTGGTTCTACTTCTTGTCGCCGCTCAACCCCGCTGCAGTCTATAAACTGTAGAAAAGCTGAGGGCCGCTTCGATTTCGCACAAGTGCTGTCCTGAATGCTGGCAGCGCTTATCGCACAGTTCATGAAATAAAATTTACTCGTGCCTTGTTTAAGCTTTAAAATGAACGATAAAAAATTGGTACTAAAAAAATGTTTTTGTAAAATCGTACTAAAATATGGTCATTTATGCATTAATTTGCGGGCGTAAATAGTGCCGTTTGCGCCCTAAGGCCTAAAAATAATTTGCGGGCGTAAATAATGCCTTTTGCGCCCTAAGGCCTAAAAAACCAGCATCACATTGGCAACCAACAACAATTTGATTTTTGAGAACGAATCGTGCCATTTATTTTTCAAAGCTTTATGGTGGATTTTACAAAAAATCTTGTTTGCATTTCGGGCGTGAACGGCGATTTTGGCCCTTTGGCGTTTTATAATCCTTCGGCCCTTCGGGCCTCTGGCTTATAATTCCGCCGCGGGCCAAAATCGCCTCCTTCACGCCCTTAATACAAAAATAGCTATTTTGCTCTACTGCATCGAAAACCCATCAATTTCGGCACCGAAACATCCCACTTTTTTATACTAGCAACTTTTACTTTTCGGCAGTAATTATCATAACAACAAAAACTAGCAACCACTTCCATTGGTCAAAATCAAAATATACACTCGCATTTTGCGATATAATCATGACCTTCTAGGGATGTGCGGTACGATCCGATATTTTGAAGTACCGGTACTTTGTCTTCCGATACTCGATATTTTGTACCGGTATTTCAGTAAGCGATACAATACGATACGATTTATTTTTGGTTAGTATCGTTAGGACCGATCCAAGGTTTTTTCCCCCTGGGTTCCAATAGCTCATCTTTTGACCATTCATAAATTTTTTTAAATTTTTAACATAAAAATTAATGAAACAATATCAATGAGGTTGTTTGATATTTACATTTAGTGTTCTATGGAAGTAAGGGCGAGTTGGTCGACCGGCGATAACTTTCAATAAGTAATTTTCAGTTTCTACAAACTCGACAATAAAAATACCTAGAAAATATCCTGGATCGAATGTGTACCGGTATTTTATGTACCGGTACTTTGGTATACGATACTGCCTCAAACCGATACTTTTAAATCGATACGATACTATACGATTGTACCGGTACCTTTTGGTGTATCGAACATCGCTATGACCTTCTCGACTTTTCCCGAATTTCTCGATTTTTTAATTAGAAAAACGCTTCCAAAGCAGTAGAATAAACAATTATGTCTGTAACTCACACGAAAGCGAACTTTTAGACTCGCCTTATTTATGTGCCTCGCTCGTTGCACTCGCTTGACCGTAACTGCGGCTCGTCCAAAAAAGCCCTTAATGTCGTACTTGTAACATAAATAGCTATTCTGTCAGAATAAAGAAAATCTTCAATAACTGACTTGTTATGCTAGAGCCAAAGCTTCTTGACTCTTTATAGCCAGCCGCCACATGTTGTTGCCATTGTTTCTATAGGAACAGAGCAAAAAATGCACACCAGCTTCTGCGAACGTACTCTTAGTATCTTCTATATTGGAATATTTCAGTGGAATCTTAACGTTTTATTTTTGTCAGTTGCCAATTAATTATAACTAAGTATATTATTTTTAGACATATTTGGCCGCCCTTGTGCATGGCACACTTTCGCACACTATTAGAGACACCCTTGTCTTCTCCAATACTTTAGATACCTTTCTACTGAAAATATATTTACGGAAATTATTGTTCGAGTTTGCTGACCTAAGATTTAGCGACCTTCCAGTTAGAGTTCAAGCCTCATAAATGGAAATCCCAACACAAACCTTCCACTACAAGCAAAACTAACTCGGAAGCTGCAGTCTTCAGTATAATCAACTCTACTGAAATATTACCACCTAACTCTCCTAGAAGGTTTCCCCCTGTCACACAAATATTAAAACCATTATTAGGAAACATTATTCTCACCAAGACCTCTGCTAACCCAATTTCAAAGATACCTCCCTGGACCAAAAGGTTACCCTGCATAAATACATCTCTGTGTAAATATAAAAAGCACGAAACTCCTAATTGCATCTTTGTGCAATCCTTCTTGGAATTAATCAACTCGGAACAGTTTGATAACATTCTATATACTGATGCATCAAAAAACGAAAATGGTGTTAGTTGCTCAGTTACCATATCAGATGCTACCATGGCAAGGCATCTACTGCTCACCAACTGTAGTGTTCATACCGGGAAACTGTACGGAATCCTGATGGCACCAGATGGCACTTAATATGACAACGGACGTGAATGAGACAGTTGAAATATGCACAGATTCACTTGCATCCATTCATTCCTTAGAAAACATGTACACTCAAAACCCCCTGGCTCAAGATATACATGAGGTTTGCCAACTTCTTGCCGTCCAAGGTGTCTCTGTAACCATCATGTGGGTGCCATCACACGTCGGTATCACCGGCAATGAAAGAGCCGAACAAGCAGCTAAAGAAGCTTTATCGTATGACCTGCCTGTAGAAGTCCAACTCCACAACGATCTCAAAAACCTTCTCAAGCAAGCAATTTCAAATAAATGGCAAAATATTTGGCACCACTCAAATGCCAAGCTGTCTGTGATCCAACTGAGAGTTAATAAAAGCAGCTTACCGCCTATGACCAGAAGAGATAAAATCATACTACGGAGACTAAGAATCGGACACACCCGTGCAACACATGGCTACTTGATGAAATCTGGCAACCCACCTCTCTGCGAGCACTGCAACACTCGCCTAACAGTGAAGCACATTCTCTCGGAATGTCCTCAATATGCTGAAGCCCGTCAACGTTATAGCCTCAAATCAGACCTCAAAGAAGACCTTAACTGTTCTAACAATTTTAGAAACATAATTAATTTCTTACAAAATATTAAAATATATGACCACATTTGAAATAATTTAGACTAAACTTAGCGGTAATCACTTTATATGCATACCTATATCTGCGTTAATTTAATTTTTAATTCATTGTTTGTAAACCCTTTGTACCCGTGCCATTGACCAAAAGTAGTCGAGGCACGTAAAGTTACAATAAAATAAATAAAAATTTTATTCAGTCTCTGATGCGGATTAAGAATGAATTTTGTTGTGTGTTAAGTTTGTTACTTTAGTTTTGAAGAGGATGGTGATTTCTTATTCGACCAGGTTTTATTTTGACAGACTATTTAGAACATGAAAAACCCATTACCGAAGAGTATTATGCTAAGTTACTAACGCGACGGAGGCAAGAAATTGTAGAAAGAAACGAAGGAAATTGTCGAAAGGTGTTGTTTTTGCGGGATAATGCGCCGAGTCACAAATCTAGAGTTGCTCGACAAATAATTCACGAAGTCGGCTTTAAAGTGTTGGCACACCCACTATACTTAGCGGATCTTGTGTCCTTCGACTATTTTCTATTTCTTAAGTTAAAAAATACCTGAATGGAAAAAATATCTTCGAACAAAGAGGTTATTCATCCTGCGGAGCACTGGTTTTCAGACCAAATTTAGAATTTGGACATTTTCCGGTATGTGCTCTCGCTCTCGAATAGCCGTCCTTCGCGTTGTCCGCCGAGTGTGCATTATTTAAAATTGCAATATTAATTTCATCTATTTACGTGTATAATTGGTTCCTGGCTCTAAAAATTCCCGTACATTCACGTCACCATGCCGTTTACTAAGGGACAGATCGAAGACAGCCAGGGAATACTCTGTACGCACGTGAAAGAGCTACTTCAAAATGTTGATTTTGTTAATGAAATCGCCGAAACTTTACCATCTGTTCTGCTAAATAAACTCAGAGATGAAATGAACAATTAAAAATTAAAAATTGAGGATCTCAATACTAAGAATACAGAAATCCTGGTCGAGAACAAACACTTAAAACAAAAACTACTGCAACAGGAGTCGATGGTCGATAAGCATGAGCAGTAAAGTAGGAGGAACTGCATACGTATTTTTGAAGTTCCCGAAGAGAAGCTTGAGGAAACAAATCAAAAAGTGTTATCCATTTTCAAAAAAAAATAAAACTTAGAACTGCCCACGTCTGTCATTGATCGTAACACGCCTCGCGCTACACGCCTCGCTTTTGAGGGTGTGGCGTGGGTTAAAAATGGCGGCTTAATGGCCACACGTGCCTTCCTAGCTCAGCGGATGTGAGTGGGGGCGACCAATGTGAGAAGAGGCTGGAAAATGCTAGGGCCAATGGTTCTTGATTGGCTAAAAATAATGCTTTTTGATTGGTGGAATACGTTTGTTTTATTTATATTGCCAACCTAATCGATGTGCCATATATTAACACACACACATACATGGACAAAAAAAAACACAACACACATAGAACTCTACCTGACGTATACTTAATCTAATTACTACAACTAATCCTAAACGACACATATGTAATTGTTTCTGGCACTTAGGCTACAGTTCGGGGGGGGGGGGATGCGCACTTCACCACTACTACGAGCGCGTGTCTTTTCCGCGGACCCGAACTCACTCTTGGTTCACAGAAAGGGGAAAAGAGGGAGAGTTTCCCCGGCTGTAAGTGAGCGTTCTCTCACTGGCGGGGGCGGCGTCGACGCTGTTGGCGCCGCAGTCGCGGGATCCTGCGGGGCTCTGACACTAAGGGCAGCGGCGAGCGGAGACGCAGGCGGGCGTTCCTTCTCGGGTCCCTTCCCTCCGTGGAGCGGGCGGTGGCGCGGTCGTGGGCGGTGCGGGGGCGGCGCGGGGTCAGCTGCACTTCGCGCAGCGGCAGGCGGTGGTCGGGCTCAGGCCGGGTCTCCTCCCATAAGCGCTCAAACTCGGCCTTCTCTTCCTGGCTCAAGTAGAAGGCGACTCCCAGGAGTTGGGGGCGGCAGGCGATACGAGCTTGAGCTATGCGGAGCGGCGGGCGAGCGACGGGGGTTACGGCCTCGTAGGCGGCTCTTCCAGTCGGCGTGTCTCCTGGCTGTGGCGTGCGGGGGCAGCTGGGGGACGGCGTCTCCGTGGGGGCGGCGGCTTGGGCACCTAGGGCGCGGCGGCTCAGTCGGGCTTCGAGGAGAAGGGTAGCCTCGGGAGAACTGGGCGGCGAGGGCCCAAAAAGGCGCTCCAGCAGCTCTTGTGTGCTAAAAAGAAAGCAAACAGGGGGATTGACGACCTATTCGTACCTAAGCTGGCGGCGGTGCCGGGGCAGTAGCCTGGCTTAACGTGACGTCCGGGGATGTGTTCCGGGCTTACTTTTGCGGCATCCTGTCTGGACGTGAGTAGCGGTGTGGTGGAGCGATGCAGCGCCGGCGGCGAGAAGCGCTGGAGGTCCGGGGGGCGGCAGGACCTAGGGCACGGCGGCGCACTAGGTAGCGTTCACGGCAGGCGGCGACGTGGACGGCGAACTAGGGCTCAGCTCTACCTGGGGTCGGGCACTCTTCGAGAGGTAGGCGGTGGCGGCTGCGACTCGGACTCCCTTTGTTCTTGTGATCAAGAGGATCTAACCAGAACTCGGAGTCACGGAGTCGACTTCCACGATCTAGAGGATCTAGCAGAAGGTTTGGTTCTTTCCAGGGACCGGAGGGTCTCTGCTGGAAGGATGTTTTTGACTCGAGATCAAGAGGATCGACCGAATGATTTTTCTGGCCGGGGAAGCTTCTTTTAAAGGGCTCGTTTACTCCCACTGCTTTCTCCCGGACGGTGGGTTTCTGGGGTGGGACGTGCTACTTTCGCTTCCGGGGGTTGTTTTGTGATTAATTACTTATTTCGATTCTGGCGCACTAATTTTTGCCCGGAGTATTTTTTTATGCGGCCCATCAGACTGCTGATGTGAAGACGTTTCTAATGATACCCGGCTTGCCTATGTTACGCTCACTTGGCCGGTGCGTTTAATTAGGCCGCGAGATAAATAATTGATTAAGTCTTCGCGCGCGCCGCTGGGTCTAAGCCGTGCCGTATATTGATCCCTTGGCGCTATATCCGCCTCGTGTTGGAGATGCGCTTAACTTCTTTTACCTGGCTTAATGCTCACGCCGAGTGCCTCCCTTTGTTCGCTTTGTGGAATTTTCCTTGGCACGCGGCCGGTGAATTGTACGAAGTTTTAACGTCTTTGTTTGTAATTTGTTTAATGTCGCTTTGGCTTATAATATTTGCCCGGGACTTTAGGCTGTTTTTGTCCAGCGTTCTAAGCTGCTTTGCTTGGCCTCTGTATGCGTTTAGTATTTAACTTTCGGAGTTTTTAGCTTGCACTACGTCGTGTTTTGATGCAATGTTTTTAACACGCTTCAATATGCTTGCGCCTAGTGCTGCAGTAATTAGCAGTGGTTAATCCTTCAAAGCCGATTACTCTTTAATGAGGTTTAGGCGTCTTTTCTAATTTAATCATCCGCGTTATATTATTTCCATTGTGGGCTTCTTGGTTTTTGTCTAGTTGCATTCTTTTTCCTAAAACTATTTGGGAGCGACGTGCAGGTCGGTGCCTGAGCGTTGGGGCCGGTCGGGTTTTATTACCAGGGTGATTCTAGTAATTTATGGCGTTATCTGGCCATTCTGAGCTGACGGTGTTTGCTTGTTTATTTTTAAACTCGATCCCAAAATTAAATGTGCTTGGAGAACAAATGATCGCGAGGCTCGAGGGCGCGAATCACATGTAATTGATGCTTATATGTGTAAATCATATCAATCCCCCCCTTCTTTGGCGGCCTCGACCGACGCTTGATTTTTGTTATCGGTGGGGAAAGGTCGGAGTTGGTCGCTGTGCACCTTGATGACTCCGTGGTCCTTGTTGACCTGGTACACGTGGGCGCCTACCTTCGCGGCTATGACGTAGGGTCCCCCCCATTTCGACTGGAATCCGGCGTGAACGTTGTCGCTAGCTTTCGACAGTGGGTGCTCTTTGACGAGGACTCTTTGTCCTACATTGAAGATGGGTTGTTTGGGGTGGGCTTCGTGCGGTGGCTCCCATCTGGTCCGGGCTCGGAGTTGGTCGTCTCGGTCCTGACGTCGATGTTCGCGGGGCGGTGGGGTTCTCTGCTCGGCGTCGTCTTCCGTTTGGAACCTCCATTCTCCGGGTCGGCGGAGTTCTTTGCCAAACATGGCGTAGGCTGCGGGTATCCGAGGCACTGTTCCTGTTGGCGGCGCCATGTGTTGGCTCTGGGATGGTCTGCGGCTGTGGTCCCCTGTTGGGTTCCTCATCATTGGAGGGCGCATCGTCCTGGTGCGCTGATGGGAGTGGTGTGGGGGTGGTAGCCGGTTGTTGACGTCCCATGCGTGGTCTGGGGGTTTTTCTTTCAGTACCGACCTCTTGTTTTCAGCTCGTCGGTCCAACTGGGCTGTTGAGAGGGGTACTGGTGGTGTTGCCTTGGCAATGGCGGTTGCTTTGTGGGCGGCTCCTACAGACTCGCTCTCGATAGTAGCGAACTGGTGTTCGGAGGAATTGATGGCGAGCTTTTTCTTCCTCCCCTTTGGTTGTTGTCCGTGATCGGGCTGGGGCTGAAGTTGAGGTTGCTCGGGTTGTGGTGCCTTCTTCTTCTGCGTGGGTTGGCTGGGCGGAGGCAGTATTGGCAGCTCGTAGCTTGCGAGGGGGCGGGGCTCGGTAAAGACTTGTGTGCACAGTTTCTCATTTTGCTCGACGATAGTGCTCTCTTCCTTCGGGAAGTGATAGGGCGGACTCGGTATCTCGGGGAGGTCTCTCGTGACTTCGGGGAGTCGACCTGCCCGTTCCGGAAGAAAATCTTGTGGGCGCTTATCGGGGCCTAAGCAAGTTTCGGAGAAATGCTGGTTGCGGCTTGAATCAAGGCAGTACGTGGTGGCTCGCCGGCGTACTCCATGTTGCAGGCAGTGGCGCGTAAAGTCCCAGGTGACCCTCTGTTCCATTAGCCATGGTAGTCCCAAGATGAGGTCTTCCCTTAGATCCTCCACCACGATGCACTGGATGGGGTACTCGTCGTGCCCTAGGTGGAGCAGTACCCTGGTTTCTCCTACTAGTGCCATTGTGGCGTTTTCCTGGGCCATCCTGGCCGTTGGGTAAGGGTGGTGCCTGAGGTCTTTTGTCTGCACCCAGTCTGTGCGGATAAAGTTGTGGGTGGCGGCGGAGTCCACCAGAGCGCAGGCTTGCTGCTGTTGTGGCCCAACCCGAACTCCTATGCGTGGAAGGGGACGGCTGGTTGTATTGGTTAACATGTAGCATTGGCTCGGGCCGCAGGCGAGGTCTCGCTGTTCTGACGTCCGAGCCTCTCTTCGTTTCCCGGCTGATTGGCTTGGGGGTTATGGGCCCTTGTGTCTGCTGGTGGCGGGGCTGGTTCGTTGCGTGGGCCATCGTTTTGCCGCTGGGGGCAGTTCCTGTTGAAGTGACGCCCGGGGCAGAAATGGCAACGTGGCAAGTTGGACTCGGATTCTCGCCGTTGGGTGCAGTCCCTACTGTAGTGGTACCCTGGGCAGTAGTAGCACCTGGGTAGCGCGGGCGGGGGGTTCTCTCTGGGTCGTATTTCCCGTGTGGGCGGTGGTACTTGTTCGTCCAAGTCCTTCTCGATGGCGGCGACCTTATCGAGCAACTCATCCATCGTGGTTGGTGGAGCCAATCGAAGGTAAGGCCGGATGGCGGGCCGTAGTAGTTCCACCATTATGGGGACGAGGGCGTGAGTGGAATGCTGAATTTCCAGCCGGCGTACCATTTGGATTTTTTTTAGTAAGAAGATCTCGGCGTTGTCGCGGACTCCTTGTTTCTGGCCGTATAGTTGGGTCGTGAGGGCAGCGCGGATTTCAGGGCTGTCGAATCTTCTTCGGAAACTTGCTTCAAACTCGGCCCATGCAAATGGCAGCGACGCGTAAGGTCTCCACCATTGGCTAGCCTTTCCTTGGAAGGCGTTGGTGGCTGCTTTAATTAGTTCGGCGGCGGAGCACTGGCTCTGTGCCCTGTATTTTGTACACTGGTCCAGAAACTCTTGGGGATCGTCCAGCTCTTCACCTCTGAACGTGGGGAGGGGGTCTACCTTCTTGGGTAGCGTTATTGATGCCATGATGCTTCGAAATTGTTCGTTGGTCAGCGTCACCAGACTGGTGGTGGCTGAAGTTGTCGTTGGTTCTGTTGGGCGCCACTGGGGATTTATATCCATTCCCAGAAATGGAGGTGTGGTTACTGCTCCCTGTTGGGGAACGTTGACGTTTGCACTTCGTTGTGCCTCCTGCGGTTCCCTCTGTTGTATTTGGCTGTGCTCTCTTGGCGGTGTCCATCGCTGTCCGCACTGGATTAATGAGGCGCTGTCTCCTATTACCTCTGAGCTGTGCAGGCTGGCACTTGGGTGCTCTCTCGGTTGTACTTCCTCGTTGCTTTTTTCCGGTGTATTTTCCATGTTCCTCTTACTCTTGGTCTTCACCATCTTTGGGGTGGTGTGTTCTTCGCTGTAGGTGTCCACTTACGGTTTGCCCCACGTTTCGGGCGACAATTAACACGCCTCGCGCTACACGCCGCGCTCTTGAGGGTGTGGCGTGGGTTAAAAATGGCGGCTTAATGGCCACACGTGCCTTCCTAGCTCAGCGGATGTGAGTGGGGGCGACCAATGTGAGAAGAGGCTGGAAAATGCTAGGGCCAATGATTCTTGATTGGCTAAAAATAATGCTTTTTGATTGGTGGAATACGTTTGTTTTATTTATATTGCCAACCTAATCGATGTGCCATATATTAACACACACACATACATGGACAAAAAAAAACACAACACACATAGAACTCTACCTGACGTATACTTAATCTAATTACTACAACTAATCCTAAACGACACATATGTAATTGTTTCTGGCACTTAGGCTACAGTTCGGGGGGGGGGGGATGCGCACTTCACCACTACTACGAGCGCGTGTCTTTTCCGCGGACCCGAACTCACTCTTGGTTCACAGAAAGGGGAAAAGAGGGAGAGTTTCCCCGGCTGTAAGTGAGCGTTCTCTCACTGGCGGGGGCGGCGTCGACGCTGTTGGCGCCGCAGTCGCGGGATCCTGCGGGGCTCTGACACTAAGGGCAGCGGCGAGCGGAGACGCAGGCGGGCGTTCCTTCTCGGGTCCCTTCCCCCCGTGGAGCGGGCGGTGGCGCGGTCGTGGGCGGTGCGGGGGCGGCGCGGGGTCAGCTGCACTTCGCGCAGCGGCAGGCGGTGGTCGGGCTCAGGCCGGGTCTCCTCCCATAAGCGCTCAAACTCGGCCTTCTCTTCCTGGCTCAAGTAGAAGGCGACTCCCAGGAGTTGGGGGCGGCAGGCGATACGAGCTTGAGCTATGCGGAGCGGCGGGCGAGCGACGGGGGTTACGGCCTCGTAGGCGGCTCTTCCAGTCGGCGTGTCTCCTGGCTGTGGCGTGCGGGGGGGCAGCTGGGGGACGGCGTCTCCGTGGGGGCGGCGGCTTGGGCACCTAGGGCGCGGCGGCTCAGTCGGGCTTCGAGGAGAAGGGTAGCCTCGGGAGAACTGGGCGGCGAGGGCCCAAAAAGGCGCTCCAGCAGCTCTTGTGTGCTAAAAAAGAAAGCAAACAGGGGGATTGACGACCTATTCGTACCTAAGCTGGCGGCGGTGCCGGGGCAGTAGCCTGGCTTAACGTGACGTCCGGGGATGTGTTCCGGGCTTACTTTTGCGGCATCCTGTCTGGACGTGAGTAGCGGTGTGGTGGAGCGATGCAGCGCCGGCGGCGAGAAGCGCTGGAGGTCCGGGGGGCGGCAGGACCTAGGGCACGGCGGCGCACTAGGTAGCGTTCACGGCAGGCGGCGACGTGGACGGCGAACTAGGGCTCAGCTCTACCTGGGGTCGGGCGCTCTTCGAGAGGTAGGCGGTGGCGGCTGCGACTCGGACTCCCTTTGTTCTTGTGATCAAGAGGATCTAACCAGAACTCGGAGTCACGGAGTCGACTTCCACGATCTAGAGGATCTAGCAGAAGGTTTGGTTCTTTCCAGGGACCGGAGGGTCTCTGCTGGAAGGATGTTTTTGACTCGAGATCAAGAGGATCGACCGAATGATTTTTCTGGCCGGGGAAGCTTCTTTTAAAGGGCTCGTTTACTCCCACTGCTTTCTCCCGGACGGTCGGTTTCTGGGGTGGGACGTGCTACTTTCGCTTCCGGGGGTTGTTTTGTGATTAATTACTTATTTCGATTCTGGCGCACTAATTTTTGCCCGGAGTATTTTTTTATGCGGCCCATCAGACTGCTGATGTGAAGACGTTTCTAATGATACCCGGCTTGCCTATGTTACGCTCACTTGGCCGGTGCGTTTAATTAGGCCGCGAGATAAATAATTGATTAAGTCTTCGCGCGCGCCGCTGGGTCTAAGCCGTGCCGTATATTGATCCCTTGGCGCTATATCCGCCTCGTGTTGGAGATGCGCTTAACTTCTTTTACCTGGCTTAATGCTCACGCCGAGTGCCTCCCTTTGTTCGCTTTGTGGAATTTTCCTTGGCACGCGGCCGGTGAATTGTACGAAGTTTTAACGTCTTTGTTTGTAATTTGTTTAATGGCGCTTTGGCTTATAATATTTGCCCGGGACTTTAGGCTGTTTTTGTCCAGCGTTCTAAGCTGCTTTGCTTGGCCTCTGTATGCGTTTAGTATTTAACTTTCGGAGTTTTTAGCTTGCACTACGTCGTGTTTTGATGCAATGTTTTTAACACGCTTCAATATGCTTGCGCCTAGTGCTGCAGTAATTAGCAGTGGTTAATCCTTCAAAGCCGATTACTCTTTAATGAGGTTTAGGCGTCTTTTCTAATTTAATCATCCGCGTTATATTATTTCCATTGTGGGCTTCTTGGTTTTTGTCGAGTTGCATTCTTTTTCCTAAAACTATTTGGGAGCGACGTGCAGGTCGGTGCCTGAGCGTTGGGGCCGGTCGGGTTTTATTACCAGGGTGATTCTAGTAATTTATGACGTTATCTGGCCATTCTGAGCTGACGGTGTTTGCTTGTTTATTTTTAAACTCGATCCCAAAATTAAATGTGCTTGGAGAACAAATGATCGCGAGGCTCGAGGGCGCGAATCACATGTAATTGATGCTTATATGTGTAAATCATATCAATCGTGCACATCGAGTTGGTGCTGTGAAAAATGATAAACAAACTAGTCCTCGCCCTATTATCGTAAAGTTTGTTAGCTATCAAACAAGATGGCTTGTGTTTACAAACAAAAAGCTTTTGAAAAATAGCGGTATTATCATTCGGGAAGACCTAACAAAAACTAGACTGACTTTGTTGCAAGAAGCTATCAAGAAATTCGGCTCCACTAATGTATGGTTGTCTGTCGAATTGTAATAAATAACAACAGGAAACAGCATACTATCACAACGGTTGATGAATTAAACCGAATCTAACATTTTAATTTATACACACGCATATCGGTCAGACAATGTCCAATTGCAGTCTACAATTTAATTGTGTATGTATTTAATTTCTTTTTGGAGTATTTACAGTTTGTATTTTCGTAGTTTTTTTCAGTCTTTTGTTATGTCATGCGCTTGTTAGATGATTATTAGATGCCACTTTTGAATAAATTTAACATGGTATTATGAAAAAACATTGACAAGGAACTTCAATTTGTTTAAAAAACATATTCTTGATTACAACAATGACGTCGCAGCAGTGTCAGAAACTTGGTTGAGCAGCTGGATTTCAGATGAAACCGTATCTATTCCAGGATATTATTTCATTAGAAAAGATCATCCAAGTAAAAACAGGTATGAAATATAAAATTATTGAAACCGATTCTAATATTCAGCAACTTTAAATTACCCTAAATTCAAATAGCAGTAGTTATGCTTTTGGTGTAATTTATCGTCAGCCTAAATCAAATTTATTGCATTTTCTTGATAATTTTGAAAGAAGTTTGTCTTCAGTGCTACTATCTATCCATTACCGCACTGAGTGCGGCAATATTCATCACCGCACTCAGTGTGGTAATGAAGCTCTTAACGATACTAAAATTAATTTTGTTAAGAGTCTATAACAACAGCGATGAAGATAATAGATATTAAATATACAAGTTTGATTACGAGCTTCTTAACGAAACGAGTTTGATTGCCGAACCGAAGCGGTGAGCCGAGTTCTGCGGCAATCAAACGCACTCAGTACGGCAATGAAGCTCTTAACGATACTAAAATTAATTTGGTTAATAGTCTATAACAACACCGATGAAGATAATAGATATTACTTATTCAATATGTTATCTTCTTCCATAAATTCTGGTTTAATTTTTCTCTGTTTTGTAAAAAGTAGTGCGGTAATGGATATTACCGCACTGAGTGCGGTAATCTCATCTATAACCGAACTGAGTGTGGTAATAAAGCTTATAACGATACTCAAATTGATTTGGTAAGTAGTCTATAACAACGCCGATGAAAATAAAGCATTTTACAGCACTCGGTTTTATTAAATCACTCCTCTTTGCGTCGTGCTTCAAAAACTAAAACCTGTCAAATGCACCGTACCGCACTTGTAATGTAATAGTAATTTATGATACAAGTGCGTAAAGCTAGTTTTTAGTCACGAGTGGGGCAGAGTTAAAACGAGAGTGAGCGAGCGTTTTAAGCCCCGTTTTAAAGATGCTTTACGCATGTGTATCGTACAATATTGTATCTACGATAGAATCTAGAAAACACAATATAACATATTTGTTTGTATACCAAGGCTCTGAAGTTTAGCTTTTTATCACGAATGTGGATTTAGTTGCCAAGGCCTTAGGGCCAAGGCAAATAAACCACATGAGGGACAAAAAAGAACTTCAGTGCCGAGGAGTACATTATGTTTTATTTCAAATCGAGAAATCATCAAATTACAATATTTTAACCAAAATTTGTAGGTTATGTTAACGTCGGTTTACGTTTATCTGTCGCCTCGCTACCTACAAAATAGTCTTAAAACAATGGATTACTTTATTGCAGATTTCTCGTATTTTAATGACGATTTCGATGTACTTTAATGCTGATTTAAAATAGAATATTTTAAATGTAAATTAGGACTACTCGCAAACAGCCGTTATTTTGCGTAGTTAAAAATTTAAACACGTTGCTACTGACGACGTGTCTAATGAAATAATTTTAAACATGTTGCTACTGACATCGTGACTAATGAAACCATGTTATTAAACAGACGTTTTACAAACTTAAAACTGTCTTTATGACTAAGATAGTTCCTGTTTGCCTTGACCTCATGAATTATTCTGTGGAAAAGGAGGACCAGCTTTGTGCGGTTGTCCTTGAGTTTTGCTGCCTCTAGGTTTTACAAGTGTGTAATAATACCAATAATAGATCTTCCCCATGCTGTCAACATGTTGATTTCATTCTCTTTCTGGAGTTGGTCACAATATCTTGTATTCCACACATCTGTGTTATGGATGTGTTCGTTTACTTATTTCCATTTCGACCTGTTTTCTCTTCTTGGAATAGGCTCTCGTTTCAGTCGCATATGTGAATACTGGTCGAATCATTATCATATACAAGCTGACATTACACTATGTCCTTAGAAATTTATTACACCATAGTATATTATTTAGGCTTTGAATATCCGGGTTGCCTTTATGGATGGCTTTTGTACTTCCGCGGTTAAGCCTCTATTACTTGCAATCTTCACGCTATGGTAGTTAAATTTCATGTCCTGTTCAATAATTGCTACATCAATTTCCAATTTGCAACTGATCGGGTCTCCTGATAACCATCGTTTTGGTCTTTTGCGCAGCAATTTCCATATTACATTTGATTGCCTGTTGTGTTGAATTGGTGCAGCAATCTTTGTAAATCATCATCATTATCAGCCACTAAGACCGCGTCATCTGCATACTTGTAACAGAGGGTATTGACGTTTTAGTTTCCTATTCTATAGCCCTTCATGTTACGCTTTGAGTCAATTCTTGGTCATTATTGTTTTGAACAGGAACGGACTCGGTGAGTCGCCCCGTAGAATTCCATTATTAATTGTTAGAGGTTTTGTCGACTACTCTAGCCGTGCAGTTGGAGTTGATATTGTCCATAATGTCTACTACTTAGTCAGATATGTATTTAATATCTCAACTAGGTCGTCTTTTCGTACTAGGTCGAAAGATTTGCTAAAATCTACGAAGCGTAAGAACGTGAACTTTTCCTTAAGGATAAATGTGAAACATTTAAGTATTGAGTTTAGTAGTGTTATTCCACGTTAAATATCTGGCTTCATCCGGAATAGTGAAGCTGTCTTTCCATTCGAGAGGCACTGCATTTTCTTTTATTATCTTAGAAAATAGTTTGTGTATCCCTACAGTTTAACTGCATTTTACGTGTATAATTTACCCGTTAGGCATTTCGTCTATTCAGGCTGATTTTCGTACTTTTAGGGCTTTTTTAGCTTGTTCTGTATCTTCCTTTGTGATGTTTATTGTCTGCGTGTTTTCTATTTTTTTGTGCTCTCATTGACAGCAGTATATACTTTCTGAAGATGATCATACCATTGGTTTTCGACAACGTAATTTGTGTGTTAGTTCCCTTATTTCATTGTGTTAGCCGTGTCAATATAATTCGTAAAATGTTTGCAATATTTTTTTGTTTTCTTTCTCATTGACCCAGTTCCTGATTCGCGTGGATTCAGTAATTTTGCTGGCGTTTGGTTTGCTTCGTCTCCGAGAAAGGCCAATTTTTCTGCTTTGTTAGTTTTTTCACCTCATCGTCAAAACGTATGGAAGAGACTAAGAGGGTAGCTAGAGGGGACCAAAATAAAGTTATTTTCTTAATCAACGTCTGACCAAAATCCAACACCAACAAAGATACAGCAAGTTAAAGTTGAATAAATTAACGAGCATTCTTTACTGAGTTAATAATTTATGTTTTAAGTTCAAGCAGGGTATATTTGAGAAACAATGTCGAGTTAAAAAAATTAATAAAAAATAAATAACATAAAAATTACGACTATATAATTTTTTCTTTTAAATGCTCAACAATTCGTGTTCACTGATGGTGTACCGCTGACTAGTTAATAATAACTAAAAAAACAAGTAACAGTAGAATTTTCTTTGAGTGTTAATTCACTTAAACGTCAAAATTAAGATACATCAGCTACTAAGTCTATAATTTGACTTAAATGGCTAACTACAGTAACGAAGAATATGTAGATATGCACTGCACGCAAAACGTATGTATTCGGAAAGATTTGCAGATCGTCATACCCCTTTTAAAATAAATTTCTTCTAGTAATCCAACGCGTAAGAGGGACTGGAAATTTGCAACCTAAGAAAGGACATGATAGCGGCAGACCAAATCGACATGGGGTGAATATGGTTTTAGAAATGGTTGATGCTGATCCAACTACAAGTAGACGACAAATTTCCCACCAAGTTGGAGTTTCTTCATCTTTTGTTTGGCGCACATTGAGCAGCAATGGTTTGTACCCCTATCATCTGCAAAAGGTGATAGGACTGACTCCTCCAGCAGTTTTGCGATGGCTGCTAAATCGCACTAGTAGGAAAACAGAATTTCCATTACACATACTGGTGACGGATGAATGCTGTTCTACTAGAAATGTGTTCTCAACTTCCACAATTCTCACATATGGGCTAATCAAAATCCGCACGCGATTCGCCACAGTAGCTTTCAGCAGCGTTTTAGCTTGAATCTGTGGGCTGGTATTTTGAACAACACCTTAACACGGCCTTACAAATTACCAACACGCCTTAATGGCCATTCTTCTTTGCAGTTTTTACAAGACATTCTGCCAGAGCTTCTCGAAGATGTTCCTTTGGATGTGCGCCGTACCATGTGGTTTATACATGGCAGTTGTCCTTCACGAGATTACCTCGACATCATCTTTTCGCAAAGATGAATTGGTCAGGGTGTATTCATTTCATGGCCCCCACACAGTCCAGATCTCGAGCCAGTAGAATTTGTCTTAGGGGGTTTTATGAAAAAATTGTTATATGCCACCGAGGTTGATACAATCGACGAATTGCCCCGTCGAATCAACGCTGCAGCAACAGTGCAGTTACGCCAATAATTTCCAAAAGCATCGTAAAACTGGATTTGTCGAGCGCAAATGTGCGTTGAAATATAGGGCCAGCATTTCGAACACCTAATGTGAATGCTTTTGCTGTGGTGAATTGTTTGTAGCTTATTTAATAATGAAATTTCTAAAATAACGTTTTCCGGGGGCAAGTAAAGCATTGTACCGCCAGAAGCAAACGTGTAAAGCACCAGCCTCTACACCGCAAGGTAAAATGAGGTTACCGACAATACATACATACAATACATACTACCTTAACAGCAAATTATCAGGTTTGTATGTGAACGAAAACACAATGATGATATTCGTTCCAATTTTTCCTCGTTAATACCAGCCGTATTCAAAATGTGGGCATTAATTTACAAGAACTATAAACTGCTGTTATTTTTATGTTATTGGGTTTTGGTCAGAGATCTATTAAGAATAGTAGATTATGTAATGAGGGAGAGAAATGCGTTATTTTGCTGACGTGCAAATTGTGACTCGAGGGCGAAGCCCGAGAGTCACATAGCACTGAAGCAAAATAGCAGTCTCTCTGAATTGCATATCCTATTTTTCACGTTGCAGGAAGATTCAAAACTACAAACCTGGTTTTTCTAAAACGTAATTTATTGACATTTTTAAATTTTAAAGTTGGTGGCACTGTAAGTCTATGCATCAGCTTTGACACAGATTGAAGCAAAACCTAACCTGCTAACCTCGAATTTGACATAATTGTTGTTTCAGTCATAATGAAAACTCCCTAGGTAAATTTCTCTCCTCTAGGGAATAATTCATTATTTCTATCACGAAATTTTGGTATCGTAGAAACCGTGTTTTGTTCCCAGACGTGAAAAGATAATATTATTTTGGTCCCATCTAGCTACCCTTTCAGTCTCTTCATTACATTAAGAAACACCATGTATACTAAAATACAATAGTGCAACGGTTCCCAAAACTTTAAGTAGCGGAGGACTTTTTAGAAGAGAAATTCGACACGCAGCACTGTCGCCCTTATACTAAATTGCATTTTTAGCTGTTCCCTAATTGTAATTTTCAAATTGTTGTCGATACTTTATCGTAGACAGAAATTATTTTGCGAATTCTAAACAGCTTAAATTTTAATGTAAACTTAATTTTCTTCGTCAAAAGTATTCAAAATTGGATCATTAAATATCTTCTTCTTTTTCAGTCTCTTATAATGAGCCTGCAATGAAGATGTCTAATATCGTTTTCTTAAAACACCAATTTTGCAGATACGCGTCTTGCGTAAGTATAAGAGTGCCGATATCTCTATGATTGACGTCCATTTCAATTTGAAAATTATTTTCCAAAATTTCCTTACTAATATTTACGAGATTCATTTCGAGTTCATGTGTAGGTTGTAACATTTACGGAAAAAAATGCATCGACATCTTCTACAATTTCAAGGGCTAATTTGGCGAAATCGATTTTAACACTAGTTGATAGATTCGGTGTCCTGTTATTTTTATTTAATTCATACACCTCACGTAAGTGCTTATAGGAAGCTCCAACGTCCTGATATGCATTCACACATATTGATCTCTACAAAAACTTTGCGCAACTCTCCATTATTTTTAGATGACTGTACATAAAATTCGTTGTCACAGACTTTCTCTATGACCAGATTTGTCACTCTCTCTCTCTTAAGTCGTTGTTCGCTTTCGAACGTCGTGACCCCTTTCTGCATCAAAAATGTGTTAATGCCCGCCACGCATCTCTGTCTTCTACTTGTTGCATGCATTGTGTTAGTGGAATGCCTGTAAAGTGTGGTACTTGATCTATAAAACGATTTGGTGAGCGACCTCTTTTTCTTTTACCGTCTACTTTGCCCTGTACTACAAGTTTTTCTAAACCATCCTTCCGGATGATGTGACCGAAGAATTTTAGGATTTTTTTCTGAATGCTCCGCAGTAGTCGGTTATCGGTACCTATGTGAAGTTCTTGAAGAATTGATATGTTAGTACGTCGCTCGACCCAGGGAATTCGGAGCATTCTCCTCCAACAGAACATTTCAAATGCTTCAATGCGTCTACGACAAGCTGCATTTATTGTCCAGGTCTCTGAAGCGTAGGTTGCTATCGGAAATACTAATGTTCGTACTAGCCTCATTTTTGTATCTTTGCTTATTTTGTGATCTTTCCACACTGTTGTTAAGCTTGTCATCGCTGTTTTGGCCATCCCGATTCTTCTTTTTATTTCTCCTTCACAGGCGCCGTTGTTGGAAATACGCGCTCCGAGATAAATTACTTCATTTTTTGTTGGAATATCAGTAATTATCCTTTGGTGCCGTGGAACTACTCCTGCTCGATCTACGATCATTAGGTGACACTTGGAACGATTAAGCTTTAAGCCGACCTCTGAGCTACAAACTTCAATTCGTCGAAGAAGGTCCGCCATTTCTTCTTCGGTACTGTCTAGCAGTGTTGTGTCGTCCGCGTATCGCAAATTTGATATTTGCCTTCCTCCAATCGATACGCCCCCACGCCAGTCCTCTGTAACTTTTCGGATTATCCATTCGCCGTATATGTTAAATAAAATAGGTGATAGCACACAACCCTGACGAACTCCTTGGTTGATAACAAATGGCTCAGAGAGTAGATCATCTACTCTTACGTAGGACTGGTTGGATACGTAAAGATTCCGTATCAGGCGGACAAGGTGTTCTGGTACAGCCATTTCTCCCAGAATTCGCCATAACTGGTCCCATGCTACGGTGTCAAAAGCTTTTGAATAATCCAGAAAGCAAAAGAATGCCGGAACGTTAAATTCATAAAATTTCTCGACCATTTGTCTAACGTTCATAAGTTGTTCTCTAGTACCACGGCCTGGCATAAATCCTGCTTGCTCCTCAGCTATTTGTGGCAGGAGGTAGGGTTTTAATCGCTCTTGAATGATGTAAAGCATGATCTTACTTGTGTGCGAAATTAGTGCAATAGTTCGATAATTTTCGCACTTACTGCGGGTTCCTTTTTTGTGCACAGGTATATAGATTGACTTTGTCCAGTCAGCAGGCCAGACACAAGATGTCCATATTTTATCGCAGATACGATATATAATTTCTATACCACGTGCGCCTGTAGCTTCTATCATTTCGGTAACAATGCCATCTTCCCCTGGTGCCTTATGGTGGTGTAGCTTTTTAAGAGCTGCAGTTATTTCGGATTTTAGGATAGCCGGTTCTAGGTGTTCTGGCGGCGGCAGATTATTCAGTTCAGCTCGATTTACGTTTCCACAAGACATAAGATTTTCGCAATACTGCTGCCATCTATTAATTATTTCTGGCTTTGTGGTCAACAGTTTCCCTGAGCTGTCTTCTATTGGAAGTGAGCGCGGTTGAAATGTTCGAGATAATTGTTTTATTTTAGTAAATAGATCTCTAGGCTCATTTTTCAATGCATGTTCTTCGACATCTTCGCAAATACCAATTATAAAGTTGTTCTTGTCAGTCCTGACAGCTTTTCTAATTTCCCGCGTCAGATATTGATATTGAGCAAAGGTATTGTCATCCTGTAATCCTTTGGACTTTATACTACAGCATTGTTGTATCAATTCCCAGGTTTTGTTAGTAATCCACGGTTTTCTGGGTTTGGTAGTAGCTTTGCAACTTTTAGCTGATATTTCGATGTTCGTTTTCAGTTGCTGCCAGAGGTCGTTTGCATTTAGTCTGTGGAGGTCTTCATGTGAAATTCTTTTCAGCTTTTCAGTAACGCTAGTGATGTAGCACTGATCTTTTCCTAAAAACCATCTATTTTGCTTAGAGGGTGTTTTTGCCAGCTTTCGTAGTTTAAGACATATTTCTGCGACGACTGCGTTGTGGTCGCTGTTACAATCGAAACCGGGATACGTTTTTACATCTCTAACTGATGTTTTCCACCTAGATCTTATTAGTATGTAATCTATTTGATTACGTGTCTTGCCATCAGGAGATCGCCAAGTGTAGAGTCGGCGTTTGTGATGTTGAAAGTGGGTGTTGCTTACAAACAGGCTCTTTTCTATACAGAAATCCAATAACCGTTCTCCTCGTTGGTTTCGCTTTCCCAGACCATGTTTGCCTATAGTTGCTCTTAGATGATTATCGTCAACAGTTTCACAAATTTTCGCATTAAAATCCCCAATGACAAACAGTAGTTCACGATTTGGTATATTATCAATTGTCTGAGTTAAGGAGTTGTAAAATTTTTCTATGTCTTCTTCTGATGACAGTGAAGTTGGTGCATAGACTTGTACTATATTAACATTTACTGGTTTTGCCATAAGTTTTACGGCGACTATTCTATCACTTACAGTTTCGTATCCTAACAGAGAATCTTTTATTGATTTGTGGATGATGATTGCTACTCCATTTATTGAATCCGAGTTGTTACTAGAGCATATAATTAGATTTCCTGTTGCAGATATAAAATGGCCGCTTTTCCTCCAGTGCGTTTCTGATATACCAGATGCATGCATGTTTTCCAGTTGTTTCTCTACTGTATGAAGTTTTCCGAGTTGATTTAAGCCTCTAACGTTCCAAGTACTCAACTTTAACATTGGTAGTGATTTACTACTTTTTCCGGTAGCATATTTTCCATGGAGTGCCCGGTCATCCACTCCTCCATGGCCAGTAGCTAACTTCACACATACGGACCTGGATCCGCAGCGCCGATTGCCAATCGGGTCGCAAGGCAAACATAAAACATCTTGAGACTGCATCATGGGTGATCATGGGACATAGTAACCACAGTAGGGTCCCACTTCTTTCTGTGGCGCAGTACCTTAACCGGGTTGGAATCATTTTCCTATCGCCTATGGTTAATACTTGGCAACCATCCCGCAGATGAATTCTGTTGTGCTCGCCAAGTTACTGACATAGCTGCTGCCCCACGATATACCCACCAAAGATAGGATGTTGCGCACAAGTGGGCGGTCCTTATTTTGACGTGCAACGTCACTCACAGAGTTGTTTAGAGCCTTGACTATGCTGACGGTTTGTTTTTCGGCGTTTTAAATTTTTTTTTTATCAATCTTGCATAGTTTATAGACGATATTTGGTTACCAAAGTGATAAAAATGCGGTGTATTGTTGTGGGATGTGATTCCGACATCCAGTCTAAACAGAATCCGTGCAAAAACATGATGTTTTTTAGTTTTCCTAAGGACCTTAACCTAAGCAAGAAGTGGTTACATCTTACCAAGAGGAAAGACAAAGTTAATATAAAAAATGCTGTAATTTGATTCAAACATTTCTGTGAAAGTGATTATAATATTTATTTGCTATACAAGTGGGATAAGAGCATCATTAATATACGTGTGTGTAAGTTACAAACGAGTGCATAGCACGAGTTATGTAAACACAAGTATATTAATGATACATTATCACTAAAGCTGATAATTATATGCACTCAAATGTACGAAAATATGCGCATATATATGCATAAATTTTGTTGAGTATATGCACCCAAAGTTATAATATATGCACATAATATGCTCTAATTTTTTTGAAAATAACTAGGAGTTTTCTAAATAATGTAAAAAATTTAATTATTTTGTATAAGAATATTTATTTTTCTAATTTTTATTCAAAGACGTCATTCATTTTAACGTTTGACTATATAAACATGGACTACCAACGCCAACTTTACGTTGTAAGCAACATAAAAATGATATTTCCCCTAACGCCGCCAGACTATTATTCACCCAACACCCGTGAAATGGATTCTATGTTGGTTGATTCCTTATACATTGTTTCTACAGGAAAAGTGGGGTTGCTGGCAGTCTATGTTTATACAGGGTGTTTACGGTCTTGTGATTTTATTTTCAAGGGGTGATTAAACATCTTAAAGAAAGGTCATTAACATTAAAATGTCTTAATAAAAGTTTTATAATAAGAGAGATATGATGATTTAAATTCTTTTTAGATTTGTTTTTTTTATTTTTAAGGGGTGGATAACACTTTAAAAGAAGGTTATTAATGCTAAAAACAAACGATCAAAAAATTAACGCTAAAACGATTAACGTTAAAACAATTATTCAAAAAATTGTGCAAAGTAAACATAAATTCAAACGATAAGCTATCACTGAATTTTTTACTAAGTACGCTGATGCCAATAACTTTTCGCATCTGTCAAGCTATTTCAGTAGCTGTCACTGCACTGTTTGTTTGGCATAAATTCTTCCAAATAAATCCTAATAAGGAACGTAAAAATGGTCTATCGCACTAATAGTGAATACGTCGACATGTTGTTAATTTATGGGGAAGTACACCAGAATTCTGCTGCTGCAAGCCGATTGTATGCTGAGCGGTTTCCTAACAGGCTAACTCTGATTCCACAAAAATTCTACTCCGTGCACGAGAAACTGGTGTACTGCAAAACACGTCAAGGTCAGGATGGTGGGCCTGGCCGACACCAAGGAATTTTGAATGCCGAAGAAATATTAAACCTTGTTGAAGAAGATCCTTCCAGCAGTACTCGAGAAATATCTCGCCAAAATCTCGCGAAAACCAATTGTATCCTTTACGTTTGCCAATGATTAAACATGCTGAAATTCCAAACTTTTCTTCCATTGTGTTGGCAACTAAAGAAGCAACGTTTACACGTAACGGCATCAACAACTGTCATAATACTCATATCTGGGCAGTTGAAAATCCACATGCTGTTCGTCGTAATAATTTCCCGCACAGATTCGCGATGAACGTTTGGACCGGATTGGTCAACAGACAACTTATTGGCCCTTTTGTGTTGCCAAACCGATTGACTGGAAATAATGATCCCTTTTTTTGCAAAATCATTTGCTAGAACTGTTAGAAGTACTTTTGAATGTACATCAACGAATGTGGTTTCTTCAATATGGCACACCGCCGCATTTTAATCGTTTAGTTCGCCAACATCTGGATAATGTATTTGACAATAAATGGATTGGTGGTCCTGTTCCATGGCTTCCTCGGTCACTCAACCTTAACCCCCTAGACTTTTATTTATGGGGCCTTATGAAGACCATGGTATACACCAACGAAATAATTGATTTAGCTGATCTTTATAACCGCGTTGCAGCAGCTGCGACAATTCGACGGCAAGATCTAGGCATTCTAAGTTATGCCAACTCATGGATACGTCGAACAAGACTTTGCGTTCAACAACACGGAGATAACTTCGAACAAGTAGTGTAAGTTGGTTTTCTTGAAAAAATAAGAATTAAAATAAAATGTGTATTTGTTTAATTTAATTTAATATGTTTAATTACCCCTTAAAATAAGAAAATAAAATCTAAAAGAAAATTTTAAAAAGTCTTCTCTCTTATTATACAACTTTTGTTAAGGCATTTTACCGTTAATGACCTTCTTTTAAGGTGGTTAATCACCCCTTCAAAATAAAATCACAAGACCGTAAACACCCTGTATAGTCAAAGATTTTATCAGAGACTTCGCCTTCCCTCTGCTTATTTCGATACGCGCACTGCATTCTAGCTGCAGGAAGTAAAAGTATATATCTCAGTTGCACATAAAAATTTTATTAATAATTTAATGAAATAGTAAATTTTACAAAAAAATCTCAAAAAGTTCATACATCACAAATTATTGCTAAATATAACCAAATACGCAAAAATCTAGAAAGTATGCTCAAAATCGTATAAATATGCAAAATATGCAAAATGAAACTTGGCTTAAACGATTTGTTTTCACATAATTAGTATACATATGCAAAAAGTTTTGCCGGCATATGCCGGCATATCAATTATACAAAATATGCATTTGCATATAATATCAGCTTTAATTATCACACATGTATTGTACAAAATTTTATCTTACAGTAGCACTTATTACCATACATTATACAACTGTTTTCAGTGGCTAAAATGAAGTTTTATTTACAAGTGAGTTTCCATTATTTACACTACTGCATTGTTGGTAGCACTGTCAAGCTATGTCAAATTCGTAATTTTCAGGTTAAGTTTTGCGTCAGTCTGTGTCAAATAACAAACAAAACCTAACCTACAAACCTCGAATTTGACATAGACTGGCAATACACTTCAGTACTGCCAATACACTTCAGTACTGTCAAACGTATATCACAAATCACAAGCGACTAATTATAAATTTATTTCGCGACATATTCTGACTGCGCAAACTATTTAGGCACAAGAATTGCTACTGTAAGATTAAACGTCGTATATCACACGTGAGCGAAATGCCATTATAAGCTCGTGAGAAATTGTATCGCTCGTGCTGGGGCACTCGCGATTCAAAATTTTCACTTGCAAATAATGATGCATTTCTCTCACTTACAATATAATCTACTATTATCTACAACTGCCTAAGATTGAGAAAAGTGCATTAAGAGAAATGTCAGATCTGTCATTTTCAAAAATATTTTAGTAGGCAAATGTCATTATGTCATTCATTTGACACTATTTCAGTTAGGTAATGAAGCCATTACACCACTCAGTTTGGTAATGAAGCCATTACATAACTAAGTGGTGTAATGAGTTTCATTATCTAACGGAAATAGTATCAAATGAGTGACGTAATAAGTTACTTATCCCACTGTAGTAGATAAAGTTAATTTAAGACATACTCTCTTGGATTACACCCCTAAAAAGTATCGTGGACTGAAAGATGATGCAATTCCTAAACAAAATGTATGCCAATCCGTTTCATTGCCTCCGACATCTGGGGCTGGGGAACAGCGTAAACTTGTTTATAAGAAAAAGCAAATGGATCAAGTTATTAAAGACATACTGACGACCAAAGACCAAAGAGATTAAGAAGTCTATACATGGTTAATTTTGTTTTTGTAATGCGTTCATATTTTTATTTTCATATACAAATAATAACTTAAATTTTGTTTGTAATTCGTTTATATTTTTATTATGTCTGGAAATCGGAAAGCGCCGACAGACGCTATGAACCGACAATATTAGTAATTTATTATACAAGACGATAAAGTTAAATTTTATCCACGAGTGCATAGTTTAACGTCGAGACGAAGTCGAGACGTGAATGATTCAAGAGTGGATAGAAATAACTTTATCATCGTGTATAATACAATATTTTTTTCTATATCAAGAACTTTTAACAATTTTTAAAGAAAATAAGGACAGTCAATCACATTTCAAAATGTCAGTAGCGAGATTGGGTTGCTACGATAATACGAAGCTGTCATATTTAAATTACTTTATCTACTCCAGTGGGATAAGTAACGCATTACGTCACTCATTTGACACTATTTCAGTTAGGTAATGAAGCTCATTACACCACTCAGTTATGTAATGGTTTCATTACGCAACTGAGTTGTGTAATGACTTCATTACGTAACTGAAATAGTGTCAAATGAATGACATAATGACATTTGCCTACTAAAATATTTTTGAAAATGCCAGATCTGACATTTCTCTTAAAGCACTTTTCTCAATTTTAGGCAGTCGTAGATAAAATTTTGTACAATACATGTGTGATAATGCATCATTAATATACTTGTGTGCTTACATAACTCTTGCTACGCACTCGTTTGTAACTTACACACACGTATATTAATGATGCTGTTATCCCATTTGTATAGTAAATAACTATTATCTATCCTTGATGTTAAAGTGCTACTTTATCTACCCTTGCTGTTAAAGTAAAACTTGACCTTTTGTTTTGAGTTGATAAAAGCACACTTTAACATGTGCTATAGAAAAAAAAAATATTTTTCTATACATATTTAATGTTTACTGTTTAGTTTTAAGGTCTTAATCAAGTTATAGATGTTTTTTCTAATGTTTAGGACATCTACATTAATTTTTTTTGTGTTTACAAATTGTATAAGTTATATTTTTGTGCATATTATAATACCCTTCAATAGCCTTTTTTGTAGTAAATTTTTGCTTTAAAAAATAGTGTAGGTGCAATTTTAGTCTATCTTGCACCGTTCTCCCAAGATTCGTGGCGAAAACCTTAAAGAAACACTTTTTGCAGTAAAAGTAATGCGTTTAGCAGCACAGTTACGCGCAATTAAGACATTTTATATTTTTAAGTTATAAAATAAACCATAGCAAACATTTTTTATATTAGACATTTTTGTGTAACTGTGAAAATAAACGCGTTGCAGATAAAAAACGCACAAAATGGGTATCCCCGTAATAAAAATCACTCTGTGAGTGACGTCATGCGCGGGGCAGACGAAAACTGAACACGGGAGCATCCGGCCCTGCTGCTGCCCTATATCAGGAATATTTTATAACTTTCCAGTTTAAAATTCCGTCCACTATGCTCTAGCAGGGTAATTTTCTTTCGGGGTTTTCTTCCCTTAGCCTTTAGTGAACCAACACTTCACTGCAAGGCAGCAGTATTTTTTATCGAGGTTGATTCCTCTACGCTGAGGTCCGTGGTGTCGCTACACACCAAAGTAAGATGTTTCGCTTACCCCCTGCGGTAGATTTGTCACAGCTCTTGCAAAATTTCATATACAGGAGATAAGTTCTTGTGTCACGACTGTTAGCAAAATCAATGAGTCTTAATATGTAGTAATTCTCGAGAACCGTTGGAATAAAGTCTAACAAAGCACACATACTAAAGGCCTAGCGTCTTTGTAAAACAACGTCCGTTTTGATTTGCACAATGTGACCATATCTGGTTGAGGTTGGGACAGATGCAACTGAATGCCTGGCTCTGCAATGACGCTGGATCTATGTTTTGTTTTAATAGCCACATAGGCACAGAACTCTGATTCACATAAGTAAGTTATTCCAAAGGGCAGAAGGATTATTATCACTTTATATAACTGGTTTGGCTTTTTATTTTACTCTTGAAACAACACCTATCGTCTTTCCAGTCATTGCATACTCCATCTGTCCACATACATACTCGTATCAACGCAGTTGTCCCAGTGGATTCCTACTAGTGATGGGCTTATTCGAATGCAAATAACCGGTTATCCGGTTATTGAAATAACCTATGTAACTCGGTTTTCGTTCCAAGTATTCGAATGAAAAATAACCTCATGCTGATATGTACTACGCTTTGAATATAAAACCTCTATTCAAAGGTACTACGTGCCATATCTCAGCGACCTACGCAATGCTCAAAATTCTGTAAATATAAATACGTCATAACTCATAAACAAAGCAGGTTGTACTGAAAACACTATTTGGTTAACGCGTACCTACCTCCTATCATAAAAATATCAAATTATCAAATTCTGGGGACCTGAAACCTGAACGCCTAAAAACTGCAAACGCATCAAGCTATAAAACAATTTTTTATTTGCTTACATATCCAAAGGTTCAAATAAGAGGCGGCGCCTTTAACCCGCCCGATCGATAAAGATAAACGTTTTACCAGTTTTTATTGCGATTAGCAAGCAGTCCCGCATATTTCTTTCTTTTTACACTTCTTAATAAATACATAACACATGATGTACGGTCGGCGCCTTAGAAATCGGGCACTACACACTATTATGATATATTTTGCATGCATTTTTTAAGCGTATACACTGGGTTTTTACAGTTATTATGGTTTTAATTGTTACGTCAGATTGTTTATTGTTGGTCAATTATGAAATGCCATCTCACATTAATGAAGTAACCGGAGCAAGAATACTCCAAAGACTAGAAGAACATATTACGTGTCCCGATATTCAAATAATCATTCGGTTATTAATATCATTCGAATGCAAATAATTCGGTTATGAAAATTGTCCGGTTATGCCCATTACTAATTTCTACCTAATACTTAACATACAATGCACAGTTCAAGGCAGCATAAATTGACAATTTTGAGATCTGGTCACATTTATTTAATTTAATTTCTTTCCAATCTCTTCGAGGAGCACCAAGTGCTCCGCGAAACACAGTTTGGGAACGGCTGCAATAGTATAACGAGAGGAAGCTTTAATTTACTTATTTCATCAACGCTTAGGTTCTTCTTCTTCTTTAGTAGCCCGGATTTATCCACTCTGGACATAGGCCTCTCGAATAGATCACCATGCTTGTCGGTCCTGCGCCGACCTTCTTCTTCTTCTCATGCCTTATCCGTTCCGCATATTGGCGATTAGCATGGCTATTCTGACTTTGTTGGCGGTTATTTTGCACAGTTCTATTAACGTTAGGCTGTACCAGTCTCTTGAGGTTTTTCAGCCAGGAATGTTGTCTTCTTCATGGACCTCTCTTCGCTTCTAATTTACCCTGTAGTATGAGTTATAATATGCGGTATTTATTATTTCGCATCACATGTCCGACCCTGGTTTTTACTAGCAGCTTTCCTTATGTGATCGGCCCATCGTTTTTTGAGGTTTGCCAACGCTTCTGTTGGTCTGTCTCGGCCTCCATTTTATCACTCTAGATGTCCACCTGTCTGCATCTTGTCGTGGGTTATGCATGACCCGCCTAATGCCATTTTAGGTGTGCTATTTCCTCCATAACATCTGTTACTTTCGTTTGCTATTTTATTTCGAAGACCTATACTCAACATTTCTTTTTCTATAGCTCTCTATTTGACTCGTAGTTTTTCGGAACTTTGTTGTGTAAGGGGGATGACAGATAGGGTTACCTTTCAGTATCGAGGATTGTTGTTTTATTTGCCCGGTTTCCGTTTCTAGACTTTTTTCCATTCTGCTTCTGTACTTAAGAATTGCTTACTTTAGTCTTTCTACGCATATATTTCTTGGTCCGCCCCTTTTGCATTTTGAGCGATTCTTGATTTACTAGTCTTTTGCGCTACTAATATTACCTTTTCTGATAATCTATGACCCATACTATATTAACCTAGACTCTTCCATTCGTTGGTTTATCTGTTGCGATCTCCTTCTTTTCTAAGAAGCCCTTACGTACCACATCATTCCAGGTATTTCTGATGTTATGCTTTCTGTTTTCTACTCCTGCAATCATTGTTTCGTTTTATTGGTGCTAATTGTCATATTTTGTGTTTTAAATCTTCTCTATACATATTTAACCAAATATTTTCAGCGTAAATAGTTTTGTTGTTGCTTTAGTTGCTTTAACTACTTCATCTATAACTAGTGCGGTAACTCATCACTGTCCATACAGTACAACAGGGATTCGTCGAACTAGAAATCTGGAAGTAGATATGATATTCATGCATGTCTCCGAACAAATACCTCGTTGATGATCCGACACACTAAATGGCTGGGTTTGACCTCGAAAGAAGGTATTCGTCCACATTGAACCGTATCAAGACAAGGACCATGGAAGGTGCGCATCTTTATTAAGTAAATGGGGCTACGCGAACTCCCCCTAGCGTAGAAGCGGTTTTCAAACGCAAATCATAGAGCACATGATTGCTGAGTGTCCCGCAAAAGCTTTTAAAGGCACCCTGGAGAATATACACAACGTCACCCCAAAAGCAAGAGAATTGCTGAAGGCAACGGCGCGGAAGGGGGGTACCAAAAAGGAGTCGAAACTAGTTGAAACGATGTTTTATTAATTTTTTTACAACCTAAAACCCTTCACTCAAGATTTGTCTCAACGTTTTTTCCACTGCACGAGATATGTCTTCAGAGTGGATATTGTTCAAGGCCAACGTTTTCATTGTCATGTAACGTTTTATAGTTGGGAACAGAAAAGTCGCATAGTAGGAGGTTGGGCAAGTAGAGTGGATGTGGGACAACCGCCATTTTATTTTTGGCTGAAAATGTTTGGACACTCAAGGGGCATTGTTGTGGTGAAGGATTCAATCGACGCTGTTTAGTTAACATACGCAGAGATGCACTCCAAGACAAAGCAGTTATTCCGACGACAATCTTCATTGATTGTGGTGCGAATAATTTACAGATTATGGTATGGCTTGTCAATATTATTTCAAATAGCATTTCCTCTTGTTTATAAGGGAAATACCACTCGTACGCTTGCTTTTTACATGAAGCTTCTTCCTTAAAAGCTTTGAAGTATTAAAATAGTTTCGGCAACCGTGATCCCTAAAGGAATACAATACTTCACACTCACTCTTTGTTCTTTATTATCAGCTATCGTGAGAACAGCCGTCAACCCCGAACCACGTCGCTTGGCAGATTAATCAGAATAGTGACTCGTAGCACCTTCCGGAGAGTTGTGCCACTGTTTCTCATTTGCGCTTTACATTTGAATTCCTTTTGAAATTTCAAATATTGGCGACGGAACGATTTGTCATTACATAGTTCTCTGTAATTTTCTACAATTTCTTCACTGCAGCTATTATCCCTATCCTCAATTTTTTCCTTTGCTATGGTTCGTCAAAACTCTAGTTTGCGTTTCTACTAAATTATCTTTCTCACCACAAGCCATATGTGGAGTTTTTGGATAACTATTTTGTTTTTTACTTCCCTCGTCTGAAAGACTAAGGAAGTATTGTAATCACGAAAAAATCACCTTCCGAGATTTTTTCAGATCTTCACGTTTCAAGGTCCCCCCCATTGCCATCCCGAAATCTTGTTGGTAAAATTCATTTATCTCCCATTGTTAGTAACATTTTTATGGAAGACTTTGAACAACAACATGTCTACACGTACTTATTTTACTTAACGAAGAAAAATGCGTGTCGTCTTTCTCAATATTTTTAGACAACAGTTGGCTACCGATTCTTAAAGATGAGATCAAGTAGGTACAGATATCAACAAACGTCAATGTCAAAAAATTCATTGGAGGTTGGTCGTTTTTCCTTCCAGTGAAAAAAAAAAAAAGTTTCTTGTTAGTTTTAATTGTTATTCGTTGATAACGAGGGCAGATTGTCCCTCGAAACGTTCGTTGTTAATATTTTCGTTATTTAATATTTTAATTTGCAGAGTGGCGAAATACCCATATAAGAATATGAATTATGGTTATGTGTCAATTTTGAATGTCAAAGTTTCTTAATTTGAACTCTTGACAAATTTCCTTTTTTAACATGGAATCATCATCATCATCAATAAAATCGGATAAAAAAAGAAAACCAAGAATTATTTTAAATGCAAAAATGAAGCAAGCGATATTAAATTATGACATATTTGTCAAAATGACAATAATTTTTTTTAGTCGAAGAAAAGAACTAAAAATCTATGTACCAACATTATTAAAACTAGGGACCCTGCAGGAATGCAACTTATCCCCTAGAAAGTTGACCTTGAAAATTATTATAGAAAAAAAATGTACTATACAGTACAAGCCTCGTATGTACAGTCGTGTGCAAATAAATCTGGGACAGTGTTTTTTTCACATGCAGATTCAGTTAAGAATTTGAAGAATATTCCTATGGATTTCCTCTTATCAGAGAGAGTTAACGGGTTTCAGTACATGTTAAAGTTTAATGTAACTCTTTCTGATAGCATGAAATCCATGGAGATATTCTTCAATTCTTAACTGAATCTGCATGTGAAAAAAACACTGTCCCAGATTTATTTGCACACGACTGTACATATTAGAAGTTATTTTTTTGATAAGTTCTTACATATATTGCAGGCCAATCCAAATTGATTATTTTTAATCACGTTAGTCAGTTTGACAAATCAGATCACACTTGAAGTGAAAACGGCCCTAGGGTGATTTTCAATCACCATGGAAACTACCTAATTAAAATTCAGTAGTATGCTATGACAAGTTGTAAATCTAAGTCAAATCGACTTACAGTGCCACCAACATATTATTATAATGAAGTGGCAAATTAATTTGTCAGAAAAATTGCTTCTCACTTCGAAAACATTATTAATCTATTTAAGAACTTATCTTCCCGAATTCACCGTGGTTAGTGAAAAATACTTATAATTTTAACAATTATATTTCTCAAGTGCGTTACCTTTAAGAAATAACCCTCGACAGATTTAATCGCAATATGCTCTATTATTTCAGAATTAGAATGTTCAGAAGTTTAAAATGTAATCATTTGTCAAGTACCTACACGGCAATGGAAACTCAGCAACAAGCTGTAGAGTAAATAAAATACTTAAATGACGCTATAAGCTTATCGATTGATGATTGTAGTAGAAGACAGTTAATTAATTTTAGACATATTTCAAAAAGAAAACAAACAACAAATCTTGAATTACGCAGGCTTAATTTTTAACTTTTTAAATCAGTTGTAAAAGATGTGACTGTGAATAGAAGCAGCAGTCAAACTAATCAAATGATAGAAATAAATCGAAATCAAGTTCACTACTTATGAAGGACAAAATAATGCTCATATCAAGAATCATAATCAAACGTGTAAAAGTCAAAGGACTGTACACGTTCGACGTTTAACTAATTAATGTGCATTACAAATCGTGTGCACAGTTTTGCCAGGTAACTTGTTCACAATTTTAGAGCTGTGCGTGGAAGCATTTTTAACGATACAATTTAATAAGTCCAACTAGTCGAGGCTGACATGACTTATTATGTACTCATTGTGAATTCATGTTCTCTGTATTATTTGGAAATATGGTATTGGGTTGTGATTCAAAATAAAGACTTTTGATAATGGCACGGCGTATTAAAGAAACAAATGTTGGGAATTGATTACTTATGGTTATTTTATTTACCAAATCTCTAACCGAACATATGGTGCCAAATCTATACCCACACTTGTTGTTATATTCAAAATAGATTTATTACTCATTTTATCAAGCTGCTGCAATTAGGCAATCTGTAGACACAAGCTTCCTGGAATGTTTTATTGCACTTTCAATGGTGTTGTTTATTAACTCCTGTAATCGTACTTCCAACTTCATGTATTTTATCGAACTTTTATTATTTTATAATTCTATTGGTTAATCTTTTCCAAATATCTGCCTATTCATCGTGTTCCATGGGTTTCCTAAAACACGTTCCTATCGTGGCGTATTTTTTATCAATAGTTTGTAGCTATTTCCTAATTTATACAATTAGCCCAGCCAAATTAGCATTCTAAGCGAAACCGACTCTCATAAAAAAATCGCTAACGATATCTTCGTAGCAACGTCTTAAATAACATACTAAAAGCTACAGTCCATGGACTAGCCTCACCATCTCGAAAAACACCAATCCAAGGAAACTTCTTCCTAAAGAGAATCGTAAATGAATCATTCGAAAGCACGAAACAAACATATATAACTTTGAGAATATAATTCATTACATTTTAAGTCAGTCATCATCTCTTAAATTTAGGACATTAGCCAATAGGACCTGCTACCATACTGACAATATAACGACTCGCGATTTTCGATTTGGTACGAGCTAACTTGGTTTGTTTCACGTGTCAAATGAACTAATTTAGAAATGCCATTTGATTTTTCTTGGTTAGGTCATAGCATATAAGCATATAAAGCAACAAAGCGTGTCTTTGGGCCAAACATTCATCATTAGCATTGATACTCATGTAATAAAATAGCATTACGCTGTCTCTAGTATATAAGTTAAATCATTATATTCTCTTCCTAAATATAATTCGTAGTACGTATTAAATGGACAAGCCACAGGCAGAAGAGTATTATTACCGCGTATATATTAACACATTCTAATATTGTACTACCATTTGCCTTCGGAAAAGATTTTTGTCAGTACGCCTATCATTTGCGATGACAATTAATAAATCACTAGGACAAACTATGGATAAAGTGGAAATATATCGTATTTGCCACAGCCAGTATTTAGCCATGCTCAAGTATATGTAGCAATAGCACGTGTGAGTAGTTTTTTACCTAATGGATCCTGCCACACGTTACAAAGAAGTTTTCTAAGTTGCAAAATATTTTACAACGGATCCACTAGTATTATTTAATATTGTGCAATCTCCGGTTATTATTAGTTTTTCCTTAACTCGTTCCATCTTTTCCTATCTGTTGCTAACCTTCTCCAACTCCGTCCACTTCCAAGTCTTTTCCCACGTTGTATATCTACCTTGTCCGCAGTCTGCCTTAGGTATTTTCCCTTTAAAATTTCCTTTAAAGAAACTGCCCTCTGATTTATCCATTCCGTCTAAATGCCCTAATTAACTACATTTCTTTGGTTGCACAATTGTTTTAGTTCGAAATTATATCTCGCTCTCTATTCTCCACGTTCCATTTCAAGGCTATAGATTTCTCAGGATTTTCCTTTTTTAGAAGTTTAGTGATTTTCTTCTTTTTGTCCACATTTCAGTCCCATACATTACAAATGATCTTAATACTGCTGTTAATTGCTACACGGGGAATTTATTTGTACACAAAAGCAAAAGGAAATAATATATATGATTCACAACACGGCGGTTCAGGAATTGTCTAGTAGTGTAGCAAATTTGCACCAGCTAGTTCCTGAGCAGAAATGAGGGGTTGCCACTGGTTCGAGACGGTCCAAACCAGAAAACCTACAGGTGGCCGTGTAAATTCCTAAACCACTTAGCTGTTTCATAAAAATAATAAAAGACAGAAAACACCATAGCTTGAAGCAAGTTAATTATTTATTTACAGTATGTACACATACACTCTCTGCACCATACTCGAAAAAGGCAACACAAATCTGTGATAGAATAATTTTTTGTAAATGGAATAGTAGATGTAATTTTAGTTTTACTTATAAAATGTAAAAGGTTTTTATGTTAATAAAATTGAAGTCAAAAACAGAACTCTACGATCTTAACTCGCAATTCGCTCGAGTACACGTATCTCAACTGTGCGGTAGTGACTTAAGAATTAGAACTGCGATAATGATAAACGGGAGTTCTCAAGTTCTCCTTAAACCGCTTCAACCATCAATTAAGTTGTCTAAACGCGATCTATTCGAATTGGTATCATTTCGTCTAGGAGTGTTACACTTAAACATGTGTATTTTTAGAGCTAACAAGGAGTTAATTGCAATATTTCAGCTCCCGATAAATCCTCGCAAAAAGGTTTAGTTAAATTTTAAAACGGTATTTCAGTTGTCTAAATCGCTAGGAGATACCTGGTGATGTACAGTAGGGCACAGCGGCGTCAACAGAGCAGCCATAGTGCAGCTTCACGGAGATGCTGTCCACTAGTTGAAATAACCTCAAGAGTGACGGGCTTTTCTCTAACTGGTGAAAAACCTCGTGGCTGTCACACTGGTGAGAAGTCGTGCATTCGAAGACTATCACCTGAATTGGGGTTGCTCAGAACGGGGTTGATCCTCCAGGTGCTTTGGCAAGCGACATCAATGCCACAGGGGGAGCACAGGGCAGGGTTGTACACAAATAAGACGAAAAGGAAATAGCAGTACTAATATGAATACTAAGAGATCTGAAATCACACGATATCTAAATTCGACATTCAAACTGAACCACAAATAACATACTAGAGATGTTGGATGGCCTCGAATGAGTAATTTGCAGAAATATATAATTATCCCAGTATAGCTGGCCTCATTCCAGCAACTGCACACTGCATTTCCTAAGGCTGATCACAGAATTCACCAATAATTTTGGAATTACTTTATCCACATAAAGTGAAAATTCCAAATTACATGCAGCTCCAGAATTAAATAATCTCACGAAATCAGTCTCATAAAATGGCCGCCGGAAATCGTCCTCTCAACTATTTTGAAAACTATTATAATCCCCTAAATATCCAAGGATTTTCAAAATCATCCAAAAATGAGTATGCAACCAAATACACACCTAGGAACTGCAGTTCACTCGAAACCTCTAAACTACATCTGTATGTATTTAAGCGAAAATTATAAGAAACAATTCTTGACTGGATCTAAATGTAAAATTACACGTAACACTGTTTTATATACCAAGATTTAATTGATCGAAATATGTTTTATTTAAAAAGTTATTACAGTGCGTAGTAAAGTTTCTTCTTGTTGCTATTCTCGCTCCTATATTTCCCGGAATTTCGTTTTCTTCTGTTACAATGGCACCTAAATATTTAAGAGATCTCACTTCACTTTCGTTTATTGCAAGCCCTGTTTTTCCTGCTGTAGTTGTTTGTATGTTTTTTATAGTTCTTACTGTATTTAAGATATTACTAGTGAACCCGTTGCGAAATATTTTGCAAATTACAAAACTTCTTTGTAGACAATGTTGAACGTGTGGCACGATCCATTAGGAAAAATTTCCCAAACTACTCACACGTGAGTACATATGCTTGGCCATGGCTAAATACTGCTTGTGGCAAATACGGTATATTCCTACTTTATCCAGCAAGTGCTAAGCGCACAGAAAAATGTCTTTTTCGAAAGCAAGAAGGTAGTGCAATAATACTCTTCTGCCTGTGGCTTGCCCATTTAAACTTCCAAATCTAAGCAGTTCTCATATAAATTGGGTACCATTCTTCTTATCTCATTTAATAAACCATTTAAACTCATTTAAATTTTTAAAGAGAATAACAATTGCCGCTATTTTTAAGGTTAAGCAATGTAGATATATACCACTGAAATTTAACGAATCTAGTAATTCAATAGAAAATTATAAAATGTGTTGTCATTATCTGATGCAATTGTGCGCACACTCAAATATTGCTTTTCATATCCAGGCGAGAGATATATAACTTTGTTGTTGATTTCATTTTTTACTGGCAACAAATATGGAAAGAAATTGGGCGAAATAAAGAATTGCCATTAGGAACGATATTAACTATTATGTAAGACCTGTGAGACACTTTTCTCGCGTTATTGGAGCATTGGTTGACGTTTAAAGAATTTCGGTGCTGTTATATTGCACCGCTCCCAGCTTTCAGTTAAGGGATCTCGTATGAGTGCCAATGACAATTATTATTATTACGGTATGATCATGTCCCAACGAATAGCAAATGGACGACTTCCTAAGAGGATATGGGATGGGCACCACAAAGAAAAAGAGCTAGGAGAAGTCCAAAGAGAACTTCTAAAGAATGGATTACCAAAACGATGAGTGAACGCAACTTAAACGACATAAACTGGGAGGATGGAAGAGTATGGAAGGTAAGCGTCCGATAACGTCAAAATACGTTTCACCAATATATGTATACTTGCAGTAACAGAAAAGCAGCGAAGTATCATGTGAATAAGCACATCCACATAATTAGAATAAGCACAAAAATATCTTGTAGCATCTGGGCAATACCGATTATCTTAAAAATGTACGGTCACTTTACTTTAAATATATTTTGACGTTTGGCTCACAATTAAACAGGCCGTTGTTTTAAAATAAACATTTAGTGCAGGTACAGTGGTCCATTGCAAAAATCAGCAGATCACCGCAGGTCGACTTCGAGATTTTACTTCTGCGACTGCTACTGTAATATCTTGGATTTTCTGTAAAAAATATTCATTTATTTGCAGTTTAGGACTGCGCAAATTTACACGGCGACAGCATTCATTTAAAAGAGGAATTATAAAAATCGGTCTGGTAGACGTCTCAAAATATATATTACAAGATTATCTACATAAATGCCAAGATTTGTTTGGTTCTATTTATTATTTATTTATCTTTTTGCATTGGTAGTTGCCATGTTATCCACTATAGGAACATGTTGAGTGAACTGGTGGAAAGGGCACTCCCCTGTCTCAAACGCTGTTCGAAACGTTTCTTGGACTTTTTCTCCAATTTGCAAGTCGTTTAGGCACATTTGTATTAGTATTTGCACACTATACTGCTGGGTTAAAGTATATAAATACATACAAAGGTAAAACAGATGAACATCCTCTTCGCGGTTGTTTTTCGATATCTGTCTTACTGTAAAATTATGAAGTGAGGCAGGTCTTCCCTTTAAAATTCGCGCAATAGTTTCCTACCTCTCTCCTCATTGTTGGTACTAATTTCGCATTTATTGTTGTACTTGGGATCTAATAACCGATGTAGAGCAATATAAATTTCTTCTTTTTATGTATGTCTTATCGTGTCTAGAATCATTTTTTTCTAGTTCTTTTTGCTTACGCCACATCTTCTGTCATTAACATTAGTTGTTTCCACTCGCACCTCTTCTACCTACATAACCGTTCTATCCCTCTCCATTTCACGCTGTATAGCTTTATACTTTATTCTTACTTGCTCTTTTCTTCGTTCCTAATATTTCTGAGGTGGTGGTTTTCATTATTGTTATACTTTCTTCCCATTCTGCTTTCGCCGTTATTTTTTTCTGTTCACAATTTATTATTTTATTCGAGATAGTCTCTTTATATCGTACTGCAATTTTCTCATCTAGTTTTAACTCTTCTAAATCAAATATATAGTTTTTACTCTTCATTGCAATAACAACATCACTCGATTTCATTATAAATATAGCTAGTACTTAATGGCTCAATTACTTTCACGTCTACGTCTTCTAATACCACGGCAATTTTTTTCAACCTCTGATTCAGTTGAAATAAAAACGAGAAAGAAGATGAAACATTTATTGTATACAAAATGTAAGGACGAGTTTTTCTACACCCTCCTCAAATAAGGTTGCCACCAGGTCACTCAGCCAACCGTTTACGTTGGTTTTTAGCTGCCTTAAATGTTCTGCACCATTCTCACAAACGCCGTCGTCCATACATTTTAGCTACATTATGCTCTTCAGAGTTTATGTTTTCAGCCAGAAGAAAGGGAATTACGGCTTACGGCGCGCAGTTCACACTTGGCGGGCGCAGTAAGCCGTAATTCGCTTTCTTCTGGCTGAAGGCTTAAAGCTGAAGGTCATAATGCATCCGAAGTCAATTGTCACACAAAAACATTGTATGAATGAGGGTGGTTTGTAAGAATGGAACAAAAAGCCTAAAGAAGAAGCTGGAAATCAACGTGAACAGTTGCAGAGTGACCAGGCGGCAACCTTCTTTGAGGAGGGCGTAGAAAACTCGTGCTGTGGTATGATATGTGCCTTCATCGTAATGATGATTACGTAATAAATGTTTTATATTCATTCTTATTTTTACTGCTACTGAATCAGAGGTTAAAAAACAACTCTCGTACGTGTATTTCAGCGATAAAAAAATATTCATAATATATAGTACCATAAGAATTATTCAATTACTCCACTAAATTAAAAGATGGCCTGGAAACATGTTGCATAGAAAAATATAAAGAACACAAATACAAAGACGGGGGGGGGGGGGCACGATGAAAATCGTCTTGAATATGGCGAAATTACAAAACAAAAACAAAAAAACAGAAACGAACAAGATTGGTTGGAGGTTGGAGGAGCCGGAAAAGTCAGAAGAGAATTCAAAACATGCGGATGAAGTAAGGGGAGAGGATGAGGATAACGACAATGACGATCTAGAAGAGCCGGCCATGTCTATGATGACAAATTCTTCAACCGTCCTGATCTAAAGAAATTGAAATATTTTTTTGATAACCACCCGAAGGTACCAGTTCGCTCAAAAATATATTCATTTCAATCTTAAAAATATTATTCGTAAAAACCTGTCCAAAAGCATATAGCTGAGCTACAGCGAAGTGAGAAAGGTATTTTTCTGTACAGTTTGTTTGGCATATGCAAAAGATTGCACTTTGCGTTAGGGATATGTCTGATTGGAAATATGTTTATTAGCGCATAGTAGCATCAGTTATGAAGGTAATGTGAAATATATTGCATGTCTATGAAAAATGAGACAATTGAAAAATTACTGTTCGGAAATTTAGTTGAAATGACAAATAGAAAAGTTACACACAACCGACATGTTACTGATGTAATTGCCGTTGACAGAAGAAACTCGCTGGTGGACGAAGGAAGACAAGTCAAGTTTTTGGGAGCTTCAGTGAACCAAATAGCAAAGTATTATTGGTTGACTTATGATTGCGCAGATATTTCTCTGTTCTTTATAATCCGCCCTTTATCAAAGTTCATGTATTAGATTTATAAAACTGGAAGTCGATGGTTGAAGACCCCATAGGAAAGCTTGAAAATAGGAAGAAATATGGCTGAAATTAAAGCTTCTGCAGATAAATTCGTGGGATGAGCAAAACTCGATTGTAAGAAGAGCATTCGAATGTATTATTCAAGAACAATTGGCTGAAACTCGTTCTCAAGAAAAGAAAGAAATCGTATGATGGGAAAACAGCCTGAATATGAAGTGCTTGAATGTAAGAAAATCCAGGATTGGCTTTAAAAACGTCGTAATGCATACTGCAGTAAAGTAAATTACTATGAAAGATTTGTCGGAGAAATTGGTAAAGATTAAATACGTATACAGCAATTAAAAGAAGAAATAAGCTTTACATGTAACTGGAAGACCATCAAATTAACAATTGCAGATTTGTATAAAACAATATACCATTCAAGAGGTTAGAAATCAATAAGAATGTAAAATTTTCCAGTTTCTATGTAGGTATTACAACAGTTATTTTAGTAACTATGGCGATACCGCATATACAAAGCTTTGTTATGGACAAGGTCTAGGCATGTGGAGTACCAGGTACCTTAGACACCGACTGCTTTGGTCATATGGTCAACGTTCTACTTGCCGAGACTAAGCAGTTCCAACCCTAGCAAGGGATCTTTTACATGCTACAGATCGTAGTAACATGGGACCACGGCATTACATAACTTCCGAATGAGGGTATTCTGTAGAGGTTTTCATTCACATTTTTTTTATTTCAAAAACCTCACCGGGACCAGGAATCGAACTCGCGACCCTACGATCAGTAGCCAGGGTGCTTACCACTGAGCTACCAGCCCCATTTTTTTTTTTTGCTATGAACAAGGTCTAGGCATGCGGAGTATCAGATACTACTTCGGTTATAAGGTCAAAGTCCTACTTAGAATTTTGTCGAAACGAAGGAGTTTTAACCCTAGTAAGGGATCTTTTACATGCTACACATCGTAGTAACTTTTGACCCACGGCTAATTAATCAAGGGCAGTGATAAAATCATCGGCTATAATTTTGACAAATAACAATCCCAAAGTGGGTTGTCTAGAAATAACCCCAGCTAAGGGTTATTTCTTAGAGGCAACGCACTTGAGGTGAAGTGAATTCGAAAAGATAAGGAGAACAATTAAATTGACACTTCATTGCTTGTCCTAGGATACTACTGAATTGTAATTAAGTAGTTTACATGCTGATTGAAAATCACCCTAGGGTCATTTTCACTTCAAGTTTGATATGATTTGTCAAACTGGCACACGTCATCAAAAATAATCAAATAGGATTGGTCTATCTATAATATAATTGTGTAAGAACTTATCGCCCAAACGATATTATCTGCATCTTCTGGGCCCTATAACAACTCAAAAATTATTTTCATCTAGTATGGCCATGGAATAATTCGTAATTTATAAATGCAACTACGTTTATATTGAAATGCCAAACTTGACACTTGATTTTTAAGTGAGTTATAGTTGCATTCATAAATTAGGAACTATTCTACAGCCATACTAGACGAAAATAGATTATACAGTAAAAGGTGTTTATAACGACACCGCTTATAGCGACAAGCCACAATAGCGACGGAATTGTGGCCATTTGTTTGGTATCCCATATACACTAATGTAAAAAACGGATATAGCGACCTCACTTGTAACGACGAATCCGGGAATTGCGACGAAAGTTTGCTATTCAATTAATTTTTTTCCGGTTATAACGACGGTCGACCAACGGACTCAACTAAATTGTCAGGCAGAAAGAACGGGGAATCACCGGGAGTTGTTTGCATTATTGGTGAGTGTGGCATTCCAGCATCGGCTAGATTCCTTAGTTTAATGTATTATTTAATGTCGTAAGACGTCAAAACAATCCATACATCCAACATTTAATGATAATGTTAAATTATAGAATTCTCTTACAATACGAGCGGTATTAAGTCAACTCAAATCAGTGTTACGGCTGCAAGAAATGCTACACTTGAATTACCCTATGCCCGATATTATTACAAAACCGGCAATTCAAAACTACTTTGCCTTTTGCGCGGGGATCCTATTATGGTAAAAATAAAAATAGGAAGAATTTTTCTGCTTGCGTTTATTGAAGAAGAAAATTAGGCTCAGGGCCCCCAGCGACCGCGGGGTTTGCGGGTACCACGTTACATTATGTATTATGTTGTAAGACTTAAATTATTTTGTACTCATCGGTTACAGCGACCTTCGGCTACAACAATCAAATTTCACCGGTCCGTTCGATGTCGTTATAACCGGATTTTACTGTACTTTAGTTTACGCTACTGCATTGCTTCTTCCAGATAAAACTAGTGTTACTAAAGGTTTTACATGAAATTGAAAGTGGCGTCCAAGTCCAACCAACCGCCAATCAATCACGATTCACCGCCGACATTTTCTTCTTATAGAGTGCCGCCGAAGGCCGGTCCATTCATAATAATTTCTAATTAAGTCAATCTCGTATCGCGGCGAAGGCAATAGGTAATAGGTGTGATTTTAATTGCAGCGAGCGTGTCTAGCGCGGCACGCAGAGTGAAAATCGAGAAGGCAGCGGTTCAAGGCTCACTCTTTCTATTCAATCGCCACTCGCAGTGGCATGCCAGCCCCAGTCGGCAGAAAATCGCGGGCGGCCTCGTCTGACGGCAACGGCGATACGGCGAAAGGCAAACAATTGCTGTGATGTGCGGCTGCTGTCATCCGTATCTTATCTCCGCCGTGCATTTGTTTATCCCGATGTTCCACTGTTAACCCACCGGCGCGGCCGAACAGTCGTCTTCACGCGACGCCCAGAGACAAGTGACGGTGCGGCGCCCGGATTTCGGAAAGCGCCAGTGCGGCTCTTGTTTTCGAGTGCGGTAATTTAAACAAACACACCGGCGTGAGAAAGCGTTGCGTAACCAGAGGAGGTCGGTTTAGTGGCGTCCATTAGGAGAGTGATAATTTTTTCGTTTAGTAGGTAAACACCACGATAAATTGTAATATTTGGCGAGCTGATTAGAAGTACGCACGTAGCCAAGTGGTGGCATGAGGATTTTTTGGTATTGATCTGGCAAACAAATTTGGTTATCATAGACCTGCTCTTGCTGATAGGCCAATCATCTACAGTGCGACCTTAATAAGTTCTTTTGCATATGTTCGGCCTATGTGTTCATTTGCAAGCTAATATTAGGAAGAACGTCAAAGCTACCCATATGGTTGTACAAATCTTTCACATAAAATATAAAATTACTACCACAGCAGCGTTTGTGCTTATGTAGAACCTAAATTTACCAAATATTATGGTTATTTAAAAATACGTATTTTTAAATGTTCTTAGTCCTGCCCTGAACAACTATACTACCAATGGAAGTTTTATACACTCAAATTGTGAATATCAGTATTATTTGCCTGCTAATTAATATCTGAAAAACAACATCGGTATAACCGGACTGCTTAACTTTCTTATTGTAACCGTTATAAAAAAAAAGGCTAAACATCATTGGAATAGCAAACAAAATGCATACCAAAAATTTGGTTCTCCCTAATTCTTATATATATTTCTAAAATTCCTGACTCACCTTCAACGCCCAGCCCAAACCCTTGGACCTAGAAAGCTGAAATTTTGCACAGAGGTTCCTTTTATGATGTATGCAAGGAATAAGGAAGGATATTTCGAAATTCAACCCCTAAAGGGGTAAAATGAGGGTCCCAGTTTTGTATGGAAAAATAATATTAAATAGACATTTCAACTTGAAAATGTGTAGGAGCACTCCTAAAAACAAATAAGCAAACACGTATTTCGTGATTTTACGAAAATCAACCCCTTAGGGGGTGAAATGGGATAAATAAGCCTAAAAATCGATATGGGTGTCATTATTGAGGTTTTTGTGACGTTGATTGCGAAAATGGCATTTATTTTTAAGTCCAAGACGGTGGACATGACATAAATTTAAAACCCTATAGTGGTGAAACGGGGTTTCAAAGTTTGTATTGGGAAACAATATTAAATACTTTCTAGTTTCCTGCGCGAGCGAAGCCGCAGGCAAAAGCTGGTCAAGTAATAATTAAAAAGTATGTTTCCGAACAACTTAAAAATCGATACTTTCTATTTCAAAGTTAAGTTTTTGTTAATGATATGCTCGTTGTTCGGACAAAAAAGTTCGACTATTCTATGCTTATAAATATACAGGGTCGCTATTATGTATAGGACCAAAGCTGCCCTGGTTATTTTGCATACTCTGAAGTAAAAAAGTAATTGTTTTTTCATGTAGTTTTTAAGTGCAGTCGCCAAATTGATTTTTTTTAAATAGCAACCTCGGCTGTGTGATACATCAATAGAAAGCTTATTTTTTGCTCTTTTCATAAATATTACACATGTATAGAGGTGCATAAAAAAATAACGCAAATAAAGAAAAAATCATTTTGAGGCATGCTTAATTCGTCGCTGAACATTTAGTGAAATCTAGTAACCATTTCATTAACAAAACGTAATAAATAACAAAACTCAAACAGTAATTAAAATTTAGGATAAGAAACAACATTTCTTAAATACAAATGAAAACAACATTATTAATTCATAGTAGTTAGGGGAGGACATGTTCAAATTGCTGCCCATTTACTTCTTGGCAATAATGAATGTCTAAAGAGTCGTGCAAAGAATTGCAAGAAATAGCAGCCATTTCAACACGAATACGATTTTTCAATTCTTCTAAACTGTCAGGTCTATTTAAATAAACGCGACTTTTTAAATGGCCCCACAAAAAAAATCCAAAGAAGACAAATCTGGTAACCTAGCGGGCCACTCCACGATTCCTCTTCTCCCGATCCAACGCCGATGAAAAGTGTCGCTTAAATAATTGCGCCTTGCAAGTCCCATAGTGGGGAGGCGCACCATCCTGCTGAAACCAGATGTTTTCGTTGACTGCATTTGGGTTATCATGATTTGGAAACAGTTCTATAATTTGAGGAATAATATTTTCCTGCAGTGTTTGAAGATATCTCTCCGACGTAAGGTTGCCTTCAATGAAAAATGGTCCAATAATGTTGTGACCAACAATACCAGCCCATACGTTAACTTTCTGGGGTCGCTGGGTGTGAACTTGTTCCGTCCAATGGGGGTTGGTGTCAGACCAGTATGCGTCACACAGTTGTGCCTGTTTACAGATCCATTCAAACGAAAAGTAGCTTCATCCGAAAATACAACTGAATTGGCAAAATTGTAATTTTGAGAAATAACTTCCCTTGCCCACTCACAAAACTTGAGCCTTCGGTCAGTTTATGTACTAAATGTATTTACTTTGTAAGGGTAAAACTTATTTCTTTTTAAAATTGGTTGAATGCAACGGTTACTCATATTGTGGTTTAAGGCAAGTTGCTATACAGACGTTTGAGGTTGCTCAACCACATCCATTACTACCTCAAGGGAATTCTCTTCATTTGTGGCAGATCTTGGTCTACCAGATTTAGGTTGCACTTTCAATAAATCTTTCTAAAATTCTACTTACTGTAGATCTACTAATTGGATTCCTATCAGGATGTGCCGTATTAAATAAATTACGTACATCGTCGTGTGTTCTGTCACCATAACCAGTCGTCATGAGAATCTCGATCCGTTCTCCTTCTGCTAAACTATCCATATTACAGAATTCTAAAGATTATTTGCCAGAGAATACAACTACAGGAAGAATTAACAATGTGTGATGTTTATTTTGTCACCTATTAAGCGCTTACTACTTGTTTTTGTTTATGTTTTGTTAATTTATGACGTTTTGTTGCAATTGTTACTAGATTTCACTAAATGTGCAGCGACGAATTAAGCATGACTCAAATGTTTTTTAAAAATGTATCTGCGTTATTTTCTTATATACCCTTATACATGTGTAATATTTCTGAAAAAAGACAAAATAATCTTTCAATTGAGGTATCACATAGCCTATTGCAACCGCACGTAAAAACTACATGAAAAATATTTTTTTATTTCTGAGCAAAACAACTTGAAATTAACATATACCAAATACGAAACGCATATCTCAAACCGTTTGACCATGCCGCCTTTTGTCCCATACATAATAGCCACTCTGTATACATGTATACATAAATCGAGTGTTCGAGTCTTGTGTATAATTACAAGATGTGCGTTCAAAAATTCTATAAATGCGTGGACTTGTGGAGAGATATTCGCTCTTAATATGGTGCACTCTTTCTTTCTTCCATTTATATTGATCCGGTTTTCGAATATACAGAAAACACCCCAAATACATCCATCTCTGTTTCTATAAGTTGTCAGTGGAGTGAAGTGGTCACCTTATGGTGCTGTTATTTAATATACTACTCAACATCTGAACTACACTTACAATAACGTATGGAAATAATAATTTAATAGCTTTTGAATAACACCTACTGACCTCTGTAATAGTACTCGTACATCGTACAAGCATAAGAGAAACGAATTTGTTATCCTTTCAACACTTCTAATATTTTGGTGTTTATTGTTACAGCAAGATTCTCTCTGGAAAGAAATAATATGAATGAATAGTGTATGGGACATCCTCCAACCCCTATAGCCTCTTGGTATACTGGAAATCACATTCCGAATAGTTTGCCATTCTTCTAAAATGATTCTTCACAGCTCCACGTGGTTATTTTGACCCTGATAACTAACCTTATCGACTACTTCCGGTACTCCCAAGGGTTCTCTATACTCTGTCGAATTAAAATGTATCTTCAAAAATGTATAAACATAAATCCATGCCTATTTCATTGACAAATCATAACAGTACAGGTAGCATTTCCAGAGATATATCACCGCCTCAAGCTTGATGATACGTCAGGCTGCCATCAATATAGCGTTCTTCTCTATTCTCTACACTCGAACTCTTCCAGCTGAGCTATGGAGGCAAATTCTAGTTTCTTACTGAACAACTAACTTCCCAATCCTGAACACTACAGTTTTCATCTGGGTATATCCATTCTAATATTTTTCCTTTGTGTCGATTTTTAGAAGAACACCATCTTTACCTCGTGAGACTTTCTTCATTATCTGTGTCAATACCTGAGCACCTGTTGCATGCAATAACTGGAGTGCTCTTGCAGAAGATGTATTCGTTCGCCACTGAACCATCACAAAACGATCCTCTTTGACTATTTTGATGTGTGCTATGTGAGACGGCTATCAATAAAACGCATTAAAATACATCAGATCACTTGTAACACATTTAAATCACTTCTGAGTGATTAAAGGCTCATAAGCATTCCTATAGCTGCTCTGTTCAATACTTAAACGTACTAATGACGTCTTTACAATGCAGGTAACCATTTGCTTGAGAACACCGCAAAAATTTGCATGAAATTTGTTAAATTAACAGATGTCCATGAGATAATAACAACAAGAGGTAATTGAATCGCATCGGCCACCATCATATTGAAATTTAAAACTATTTGCCATAATTATATTGTCTTTCATTATCGGCAATAGGATTCTGATTCTATAAATATTTTTTTTATATTCTACATTGTACTAAATAAGTTACGAACTAAATTTACAAAAATACCAGGTTGTTCCGATCACTTAAAACACTTTTCAGTCTCGTCGATAAGTTCTTACATATATTGCAGACCAATCCAATTTGATTATTTTTAATCCCGTGAGTCAGTTTGACAAATCAGATCACACTTGAAGTGAAAACGACCCTAGGGTGATTTTGAATAATCATGGAAACTACCTAATTACATTTCAGTAGTATCCTATGACAAGTTGGTGGCATTGTAAATCTAAGTCAAATTCGAGGTTAGCAGGTTAGGTTTTCCGTCAGTCTGTGTCAAGTCCCTCAAGTGCGTTGCCTTTAAGAAATAACCCTCGGCTTCGCCTCGGGTTATTTCTAGGCAAGCACTTTCGGGTTGTTATTTGTCAAAATTATTGCAGGTGATTATCACTGCCCTTGGTAAATTATAGTTGACAATTTTTTGTGAAATTAGTGATCCAATGAAATTAACTCTTTTCTAGTCATGTGGCCAAAATCAACCAATTGGATTATCCTTACATTGAAAACTACCCATGGGTTGTTATCACTTTGTGTACAGCGCAGCGGTTTCCAAGCAACGTGCTTTCGGAAACTGCGTAATTATCACTGTCCTTGGGATATTATAGCTGATAATTAGAATCAAACAAAACGCGTCTTCATCAGGAGTCCTGTGAGTGCAGGCATACGTGCATTTATGAGAGGTATAATATTCCGATACCATTAAAACATTCGTAGTTTTAAAGTAAAAAAAAACATATTTTGTTTCTCTGTGATTCCATTTCTATAGTTAGAGAAAGCTGAACATTTTTTTATTGCAATCTTTTTTTGCTAATATTCTTTTGCCAACAAAATTTTAATACGACGTTTTGTTTGACCTGGATCACCTAGTTAATTTGTCTTATGGTCTTTTTCATTCTAAATTCAATGATAACACACACACACACACATCCATTTTTTCTCGTTTACTAGGTATCATCGACCAATGCGACCCTGACCAGCAATAAATTTTAAAAAAACAATGAATTCGACCCGAAATTATTTTATTTCTTTTAATTTTATATGCAACAATTTTAAAATGACCTTATAACCAGTGGCGGTTCGTGGAGAATTTTGATGGTAGGGCTACCACCGAATGTAAAATGCATTTTTTACCCCTTCACAGACAAAGGCTAATAATAAATATTATTTCAAGATGTACGGTAATTTATCAGTAAATTGTGAATATACTAAAGTAGATAATACCGTAATTATTTTACAAAATCCCAACGTGCAACGTGTTTTTGTCGGAATTGTTTACAGAACCGTCTCCATATGCTCCGTGAATGCGGTGTTTCTTCGTTAGAACTCAGAGAAGTGAATCTACTTCCCAAAATTGTCATTAGAAACTCTATACGCGGGAGTTATCGCACATATCAGGTCAGACTGAGGCTGCTTGAGGGTTGAGCCTTCGCTTTGATAGCTCCCACTGAATATTAAAATATCCTTATTTTGTGACCTACTTCTTGCCGCTCTGCACCTACTATAGTCTATAAACTGTCAAAAAGCCGAAGAGCCGCTTCAATTTGGCACGAATGCGTCCGTAAAAGCAAGCTGCACTTGTCGTACAGTCAATTTATATTTATGAAATTAAAAAATACTCTTGCTTTGTTTAAGCTTTAAGATGTGACGAATGATGAAAGATAAGTGTACAAGAAATTGTTTCTTTCAGAATTAAAAATTCTGGAATGACTGAATGGTTCCTTGGCCTCTTATACTGCGACGCCACTGCAGTTATAACAATAACTCACAATAAAACAGGTTTTTCAAGGCAAAAAATAACAAATTTTAATAAAAAGTAGTATGCATAGTAGAATTACCTAGGCCTGTTAATATTTTTCTCTACTAGCTTGTGGCAGTGCAATACCTCAGTGACTCATTACTTATCCACTCGTTCCATCCTGACTTAACTCATGGAGGACATTAATGATAACAGTACATTTTCCATTTTCGGAAAATTGGGCATCGACATTTCGATTATTCTTAGGACTTCTTTTAATGAATCATATTACGTATTTATACAGGGTATCTCACAGTTACACAGTCACATTTAGAAGTTTTTTTCTTTGTCAAATAATAACAAAAGTTTTTTTCCACGACCACCACTAAAAGTAGGCCTTTTAGCGCTAGCTTTTTTCACTAAAAGTGACGTTTTATAATTTAGCGTATTTAAAATGAGATCAGCTGTTTACTTTTAGCCCATGTGCTAAAAGTTAAGTGAGGTTATAAAACTACAATTTCGAACTGGAAGCGAGGTTATAAAGTTATTCTAGTTACTTCTTGCGTTAGAGTTAAAGTGTTTTTTAAATAATTAAAGCGTTATGTAATGAATAAAGTCAGATGTGTACTATTATAATTACCTTTGATAACTGACTTTGACAATACTGGCTCCGGAAACATTCACCTGCGCGTCAAGGCCATCTCTTTATTATGACATAAATTATAACTGTCATAAATGCAAACCTTTGTTAAGTCGACATTTATGGATTTATAACAGAAAATTTAAGGTCGTAGAAAAAATATTGTATGCAAACTCGTGCTAAACGTGGTTTATTCACGAGACATGTTATGAAACTTAGCCTTCGGCTTCGTTTCATCATTTTCATGTCTCATGCATAAACATCAACTTTTAGAACTTATTGCATAAATAGCTATTATGAATAGAAGGCATTATCTAAATGTGGTGAGATAATAAGTTTTGCGCTATTTTTAGTACGATGCTTTGCAATTAAAGTTTCGAAGGTATTAAACGTGGTAGTAACCACCCTTAACTTTTCAATAATTTTTTAGCCTTAACGTTTTCATCCCTTTATGTCAATTTTGAACTCCTCGATCAATTTGACGTAACAAACTATATAAAACTGTGGTAAGAATCCTATGCTGAACTGAAAAAAGTGACGGTTTCATGCATCAAACGTAGATTACCTTAAAATGGGTGCATCCCAGAAACTTTCAAGAAGAGAAAGTTTCTTTTTAATTAACCGAGGAATCCCAAAATATATATATAGCTTTATAAATCGATTGAATAAAGGAGTAATTAAACACGCTTCAGTTTGAATTTCGATGGCCATAGTAAGAACCGATTATATTTGCGGCAACTGCCTTTGTCCATAGAAATGCTGAGAAATGCATGTACCTACATTTTGATTCGTTGTTATGTCCAGCGAACGTATGTTGCATCGTGACAAAAATTACTAAGCAGGATGTGGCTGCATTATTTCGTAGAATCCAAGGACGCCACGAGCAATGAGAGCAGCTAACTGCGGCAATAGCGGCCTGGGGAATTCTGGAATTTCTTGCTAGCTTGCACGTCAAAACGAAAAATGGAAGACCTAGTTATTTTTTGAGTGACTGTAGAATAACCTTAAGAAAGTCGCATGGGAACCGGCGTAAATATTGAAATTAGTATGCAAAATTTAACTAGAAGAGGCATTCTTACCAAAGCTGTTTACGGCCGTTCGTGAAGAAAACAGCGCCGTTAGCGGTTTTCGTTTGTTTAAACAAGAGCGGTCTTGGCCTGCTCCTTCAATTTCAGATCCCGCGAAGGCGCTTCATGAAAAATCAATAATCGAGAAACTCGATAGTTTGCTAGCGAGCCTACTTAGGAAAAGTCAAGCGAGCATGCGTCGACCCGAAAAGCCGTGCAGGTGCCTTATCTCTAACGGCAGGCGCTTTATGCGATAAACCTGAATTCCTTTGCTACATTATGTAAATATAAGGTGGTCCGAAAGAAGATGCGAATTGCTAGAACGCGCTATTGAAACAGGGCGTTGTATATAGTTAAATACAGGAAATTATTACGTCACGGAAATAGGGCAATGTATAGACTTTAACTTTTGCTAGTCCATATGCGAGATATTTAACTCTGGGGATGTCGGAATCTGTCTTTGTCTGTGAGAGGCAGGCTTTTCATCATTCTAAAAGTGAAAATCGGGACGCGCAGAAAGTGGAGGTAGGGTTACCATGGTACCTATACGATGTCTTTCTGGAGAAAGTAAAATACCTAAAAGTTATTGTCAATTTTTTAATTTCTTACCTAGGATAGAGTAAGTACAATTTATAGTTTGTATTTGTATTGTGCAAATCAACCTTAGGCAATACATACACTTTAATTCTATTTTTGTGGTCGGAAGTAGTTAAGTATTTAATTAAAAGACTAGCTACATAAGTAGTAAGTTTCTAAATTAAATTCAGAAAGTAATATAAAAAAGGACTACCCTCTTTCAGATTAGTTATCGATTTAATTTGGTAATCAATTTTAAAGTTTTCTTAACTATTTTTTAATTTATTATTAGAGTTGGCTAATTTTACTAGTTTATCACCCGCAGGGCTATTAAAGGGGATTAACTGTCTCCACAAGGCTCTTGATTTAGGCGAGTCTATAATTCCGACTTAAATTCAATGCATGGACGTACTATTTTTTTCTTTATGATCATAATATTTTAAGCAGATTGAAAACTCTCTAAAAACCCCGTTGCTACTTGGAATTTAAAAACAAGAAATTATTTTCTTCAGATGGACGAATCTTTAGATCTATCTTTTCTAAAGCAAAAACCTTAGGAAATAATGCATTTCGTGAACAGATTATTCTAATTCCTGGATACGCGACAAGCTGATATCGATAATTTTAGACTAGATTTTCGATAATTTTGCATATTTTTGCTAATGCAAATTTACTATTCATTCTGGAATTCTTGCATTTAACATTAATCACAGCATTATACAGGGTGATTTTTAAGTTGATTCTTTCCTTTTGCCAGGATATAAAGCTTAAAAAAATAAGCATTTTTTTATTTACTACTTTTGCGAAATATCAAAACTAACGTAGATACAGGGTGTTAAAGTTTCAAATTAAAAACTAAACTTTCGGGCAAAGGCGGCTGAATAATTTTATTTTTGTTTTTCTCTGTTGTCAAGCAATGACCTGTCAACTAGTTTTCTATTGTAATTTTATTAATGTTGTTACAATAATGGCTCATGTTTATGAAAATAATGAATGAGTGAATATGCTATTATTTACTGGGAGTGTCGTCAAAAAGTCAAAATGCCGCTGCCGTTTCGGTCTTATACGCGGAACATATGTGTAGAAGCGAATGGTGATAATTTTTAACATATCATTTAAGTTACATTAAGATTAGTTTAATTTTTGTTCTTCATTTGCAACTTTAACACCCTGTATCTCCGTTAGTTTTGATATTTCGCAAAAGTGGTGAATAAAAGAAATGCTTATTTTTTGTAAGCTTTATATCCTGGTAAGAGGAAAGAATCAACTTAAAAATCATCCTTTATAATGGCAAGCGTTTCGTTATTTCAATCGCCCTCAATTTTCCCGTCACATGTCACATGTCGCTCTTGGACAGAGTTTATATCAATTTAATACTCTTGAAATATTCTGCGGCGAATTTGTTTCTTATTTTGTGCATCCCAACTATTGCGGTACACATTTTTGCTTAGCAGAGCCTAAAATCCTCAATAGGTCTTGCCCGAGGAATGTTGGGTGGGTTGTCATGTTTTGCGTTGAATGAAACATTATGCTGATTCAGTCAATTTGTCGTGGCCGTCGTATAGTGGCAAGCAGATAGGCTCATTATCAACGTGTGTCGTTTGAGCACTTACGTTTTTTTTGAGTTACCTTAAAACATTACTATGCAATTCTCTATGTACAGTCATGTGTGAAACATGAAAACGTCGACTTAACCTCCGAACTGATATTTTTACCTTTAGCTCTTCTTGCCATTTTGTTGACAACCCCTACAGACAAATTTCGGGGCGTTGATTTTTATGTATGTAAATGTACACAATGTATGCCTTGTTTACTTTGTCTTATAGAGTTATAGATCGGTAAATTATTGAAACTAAAACATTTTGGTCTCTGAACATGATAAGTATAGCCTGCTTAGGCATTCGTCCAACCAACTGATACTCATTGGGATTTCAAATTTGTAAAACATTTTTATCTTTATCGGTGTTGTTATAGACTCTTAACCAAATTAATTTTAGTATTGTTAAGAGCTTCCTTACCGCACTGAGTGCGGTAAAGGATATTACCGCACTCAGTGCGGTAATGGATAGATATTACCGCACTCAGTGCGGTAATGAATATTACCGCACTCTTTTTATATAAAAAATACATCGACCCAGAGTTCATTAATGAAGATAAAATATTGAATAATACACGTTTGCTTATGGCACATAACGAAACTCGTATGATTGCCGCAAAACTCGGCTCACCGCCTCGTTTTGGCAAACAAACTCGTTTCGTTAAGATGCTCATAATCAAACTTGTATCGTTACTATCTATTACCAATGCGATTGCAAAATTTGTTATCATACATTTTAATATCCATAGATTTTCTGTTTTCAATGACGACTTGATAATGCATCGTTTAAATATATTTCGCAGGCTTAAAAAATCCCAAAACTTTTGTTACATACTTTACTATTAAAATTTGGAGATATTTTCAAATCTTACGTATGACTTTAAGGAGTTGACATAACAACCCTTATAAATGTTTTCATTGGAACTTTTTAACCGAAAAAATTTGATGATAGAAAATATGAACTGACAAGCCTAAGCCTGATTTAGTCAAAAACTTTTGTGGTTTTTAAGGTTTTCGCGAAGCTAATTGTTCTTGTGTAAAAAATGCATTATAATATTAGATAAATTGCTGAATAATTAACTGTATTGTGCATCATAGTGTAGTTAATTTTTTGACAAAAAATACGAGTTTGACGAAAAACTAAAAGAACTAAAAATTTTTTTTAATAAATCAGGCTTTGCAGTATGTATATACAGGCTGTTTCCTAAAAAACGCCGCAACCCATAACTCTGTTCTATTAAATTTTAGACCCAACAAACTATATATATTCTTAAATGGTAAGACAAGAGCTACCTTTTGACATCGCCCGTTCGTAAATAGCTTTCAACTGTTTTGAGCAATGACGTTCAACTTTTTTATTTTAAATGGAACACCCTGTATATTTTTATATATTTGGATTCAGGATGAAATTCTGCATGCAGTAGTATGCTTCATTTGTTTTTTTGGAAACTTAAAAATCTTTAAAATAATTTTTTAATATTGCATGTAGACAGTCCTACAGTACCATAAAATTTTCAAGTGTGCCGTGGAAAACAATCAGAGTGTTGAAATATTTTATTGGAATCAAATTTAAACAAAACTACAAAACGTATCTACAAGTATTGCTCAAACTGACCGCCACCTTGTTGAAGACGCATCTTCTACCTAGTTACTCCATTGGTCGCATTCAATATTAAATTGGGAGGTATTTCGCGACAAGCGTTGATAATCCTCTGCCTCAGAATTTCTTGGTTTTCTGGACGTGTTAGATAGAATATTTCAACATTCTGATTGTTTTCCACGGCACACTTGAAAATGTTATGGTACTGTACGACTGTCTACATGCAATATTAAAAAATTATTTTACACATTTTTAAGTGCCCGAAAAACAAATAAAGCATACTACTGCATGCAGAATTTCATCCTGAATCCAAATATGTAAAAATATACAGGGTGTTCTATTTAAAATAAAAAAGTTGAACGTCGTTGCTCAAAACAGTTGAAAGATATTTACGAACGGGCGATGTCAAAAGGTAGCTCTTGTCTTGCCATTTAAGAATATATATAGTTTGTTGGGTCTAAAATTTAAAACAACGGAGTTATGGGTTGCGGCGTTTTTTAGGAAACAGCCTGTATATCCTTTATCTAATAGACGTGTCTCTCTGGGACGCTGTTTTGTCTGGGACGCTGTTTCAGCAGCTAAACCGCAAGAGATAGAGAAAAAAAGTTATGAAAGTTATATGTTTGGAATGGTCATGTCAGGTCAGGAACCGAATTTCAGTCACGTGACACTTCCGGTTTTCGAGAAATCACGTGATTTCCGTCTGTCTGGGACGCTGTTTTGTCCGGGACGCTGTTTCAGCAGCCAAACCGTAAGAGATAGAGAACAAAGTTATTAAAGTTATATGTTTGGAATGGTCATGTCAGGTCAGGAACCGAATTTCAGTCACGTGACACTTCCGGTTTTCGAGAAATCACGTGATTTCCGTCCGTCCGGGACGGTCTTTTTTGTTTTATTAAATGAGACATTTGTCTCACTGGACTGCTAGTTTTTATATAATTCTTGTTCATTAGAAAGTGCTACCATATTCTTTAGAAGGGTGTAACTCGCTAGGGTGAGATATAAAAGAAAAACGTTATATGCAACATTTTTATGTTTCATCATCCCCTATAACCACCTGAAGTTGGTCTTGTTTTGGGACACTTTGTATAACCAAATCAATGTTTCCATCAGTAATTAAATTAAACCTCGCATTTTATTAAACTATTTGACTTAGTATATGTTTCTATCAGATATTGCTATAATATTGAAAGTACTTTGTTTTAGCACGTGGCTTAATCACTGACACAAATTCATAATATGCTTTATTTTTATAAGTCAGGGGCATTCCAACAAGCGAAATAAAAAAGCATATGTAATTTTAGTAGTACGTAGTTATTAACAAATATTTAAAGCATATCTGGGAAATCGTTCTTAATTAACACTACATTATTTGCGTATTATTACAAAAACATTGTCGAAGGTACATAAACTGAAACTAATCAAATAAAATGAAAATATTCTTGATAAAAATTATAAACTACTAACTTTACTTTGTAATTAAACTACTAATTAAGTCCCTTTTTGTTGATTTGTCTTGGAGTTGGATTACTTTTTAAAATACAGTAATTGTAATTTCCATTTCTGTTAAAAAGTACTTTACAATTAATTTTTGGAAGTAAATATTTACTACATTCAATTACTCAATAACTTTTGAGTGATTAAATTACTCTAAAGTATTTCAATTACTTTACAAGTATTTGAATTACTTGTGGTAATTTAAATTACTCGCTGTAATTAACAACTATTTGGTAGTTCAAATACTAAATTACTGACGTAGTTTGGGTATTAAATCTTCAAAACGCAAAAAATAAGATACGGCCGTATTGAGTTACATGTTAAGCCAATGCCAATACGGCATTTCTGGAGCAATATAAGTATAATTTATGATTTCCTATGACTAGTATAACAACTAGTTTTGAGCACCATTACAGAAATATTTGGTGCAGGTGCGTATGTTTGTAGATGAGATGCGCATTTGCTGTGGTTTGGGTAGGGTAGGCTGCGCAGGATGTAGCATTGTAGTTTACTAATAATTATTGTATAAGAAACGAAAAGTATGTCTGCGGTAAGTTCAGATTACAGAGTAAAGTACGGTAAAATAGATTTTTTTCATAACAATTTACACCAAATAGTTTTGTTATACAATATTGGTTGTAGTGGCACATGCCTATCTAAATATGTACTACTAAATACAAAAAATATACCAAAAGAATTTCTAGAAAAAGTAATATATGTTATGTAATTACTATTACCAAGTAATTGATAATTGAATTACTATTTTATTTGAGTAATTGAAAATCTGGTAATTCAATTACTTCATTGGGCGGTAATCGGTAATTGGTAATTAATACTTTTTAAAAGTAATTTTCCCAGTTCTAGGTGTAACCAGTAATGTAGTCAGGGGAGAGGCTCGAGGGGCTGAAGCCCCTCCCGATATCTAAAAAAATATAAAATTTCCTCTTATTTTTTTGTCTCTAGAGTAGAAACTGAAATTTCAACGCTTCAAATGCGTTTTGTTATTAGGGGCATTTTTAAAGCTGCCAGGTCGCTGGTCATGGCAGGGAATAATAAATAAATCAAGGAGATCGCTTTTGTAAAATTAAAATATACCATTATTAATTTTTATGATCATTATATAGGTGTACTTTTTTGATAAATTTCTGAATTTACGTTCGGTTGACTCTACCATCAAAAGTTTGCTCGTACTTCATTTTAAGTACATGAACTCACGCATTTGTTTGCATTTCACTTTTTTCGGTAAAGTGATTTCGTCTCCAACATAAAAAAATTGGAACATGTCGTTATAATGCCAATATTTTTTTCTCGAGGTGATTCCTCTATGATACCGACGAGCGTATACGGGGTGTTTAAAAAATACGTTCGGATATTTTACCCACTTATAGATCTCAACAATCCAAACAAAAAAGTCCTAATAAACATGGGTCCGGAAACGCTTCATTTCCGAGATACAGGGTGTTAAAGTTTTAAAAAAGAAATCCGTTTTTTATTGTTATCTAAAAAACGCTTTGGCGATTTTAATGAAATTTTTATAGTTTGTTTATAACTTTATGAGGTATCTTTTGGATATATTACAGTTAATCCAGGACTTCTAGAGGCGTGCCATGGGGCATGTCGATTATGTTTTTTTCACAAAAAAAATAACGCCCAATAGATTTTTTGCAATTTTGATATATGTATTTTTTTAATAAAGCAACTAAAATTGTAACTTTTTTGTCTCTTGAATTTTTTTCGTATCTCGCTTCGTTTTCAAGAAAAAAAAATCCATATTTTGCAGGTCTCTGAACCTATTAAGACAAAAACTAAAATGCTCCAATATTTCAAAAACCCATCAGCCGATTGTAGTGACACTTTTAAGTTTGATTGATGCTATTAAGGATCATGTTTTGGCTTACTTAAATTTAAATTATTTATTCCAGGAGTAACAGTGTATCTCGGAAACGAAGGGTTTCCAGACCCATGTTTAATAAGACTTTTTTGTTTGTATTGATGAGGTGTATAAGTGGGTAAAATATCCGAACGTATTTTTTCAACACCCTGTGTAAATCCATAGGTTTTACTTTATTCATAATACCATAGTATTTGCATTTTAATTAATAATCGGTCGAATAGAGGTCGATATCTCTGTTTGAACAGTTAGTGAGAAATAATAATCATTTAATCAAAATGCTTACTTAAATGGTTAAATTAGCATATCAATAACAAGGAATGTGTAATTTGTAACATTTAATAAATTTTATATTTAAAACCAATTGAAGTTTACATAAATAAAGAGAAGGCGCTACAGCAAAAACTTCATTGAATTTATGATAAATTGCAAGACCTTGCTATAAATTACAATCATAGTCAGTGTAATTAAAGTGTTTACGACAGTTGTTCATAATTCATGAGATTGCAACGAAGGATATTATTATTGATTAAGTATCTTTGCTATTTTAATAAGTAATAACATTTCCTGCACCATACTATTAAACGACTAGACGAATCGAATTAGCTACAACAATCATGTATATTGATACATACGCATTGACTTGTTGACATTTCAAAGATCTAATTTTAAAACTTTTTCAAACATATTTTTCGCATTAAAAGACAATGTAAAAGTTTTTCACTCACATCGAGCAGGCCATGAGCCTATGGTAGACAGAAACCTTGAAACTTTTGTTCCGGCAACCACGTTATCTTTTGTGTCACAAATACGCATGATGCGAAGTTAAAGTGCTACTGTGTGTGTAGTTTGGAAGTTTAATTCCTTGGAATTAATTTACTGCGAAGCGCTTAATCTCCAAAAAGTTCGCGTTATTAACTTCTCCTAGTCGTGTTCACTACAACATAGTGGGCTTCGCAGTCAGTTGGTAGCGAGAACAATTGATAATCGCGTAAGCCTTTGTTAGCTGGTTTATTACAGTGTTTTGCTGAACGGATTAGTCTGCTTTAATTCAATATTGTGACTGTTATTAGATTGTTGATTGAGACGACGCGATAAGATAACCTTTATGAGAACTGATTCTGTTCGCTGTATGGAAGGGGGTAATGTCGATCAGATCTCAAAAAACTTAAAATGCCTAGATAGCTCATAAAAGAAAGCGAAAGTGGCGACGTGCGGGGTTCGCTGACGTAAACCGCTATCAAAGTTACCTACTTGGTAGTCGTCTCTTGTTTCTATGCTATTATGTTTCATTCAATGCTCACGTTTTATTTTACATGGTTTCAAATTTGAAGATAGAGGTAATTTATTTCAAGTTGTTGATTGAATAGGTAATGTTTAGCATAAGAGTATTAGAAATACCTAGGTGCATTTCTTGAAACGTTTGCAGCTTGCCATGGAAACAGTACCAGAATAGAACTAAGGTATAGGTTATTATGGAAAATTGTACCTAAATTTAATGGAATTTTTTATGAACAGATTCTTAATAGAAAGTAAGTTGAGAGCAGGGTTGCTACTTTTCGGTTCCTACTAGAGTAAAGCCAGTAAAACAATGCTGCAGGCAACTTTTTCAGAGAAAGGGGCGTGGTAAAAAAAATTAGGGCCACTGTACCCCCCCCCCCCCCCTCCTGAACTCACCAGCAATGGGAAATTTCACATTTTTTACGAACTCAATTTTAGTTTTTTATTTGAACATTTATTTAATAACAAAAATTAGAATAATTTTTCTCTTTCAACAAAACCCTAAATATGCTCGAATACTCTGAATATTGAATATTATTGTATTAAACGAATATAAATATAGAAAAATGTATACATTTTCTTTAAAAGTTCAGAAAAAGTGTAATCCGTTTGTATTGTCTGCTTATTCTTCTCCTTCAAGCTTTGGACAGAAGTGCATTGTGGTACTACGTCTGATCACATATTTATTCTAGCTGATCTTTCCAGCCCTCTTCGGCCTTCTTAGAGTTCTTCTTCCTTTTGCTCTGTATCAGAAATATATTTTGGGGAGACCTGTTAGTTTTACTTTTCCTTAATTTTCCAGAATCTAAAACATCGCAACACTACGAAAGTATACTTGAGTGCCCGCTAGCTAAGCTCAGTGAAGGTGGATGCGGTTCCTTAGAAGATGTTATCAACAAATATTATAAGCACCAACAAGTCTCTGCTTACAACAAATATAGTCACATATGTCGAGCACTTATAAACTTAAATACATCGCAGCAGGCAATCGCACAATATATGAAATAGAAAAGGTAGCAGTAACGAGATCAGACAATTAATATAATAATCAGTGCACTAAATTTCGTCAGTAAATATTACGTAGAACAGCCAGTACAACCGATTTTAAGAGCATTACTTTGGCGAGATGCGCACCCTCAAATAGAATTTTATACTAGGAATAAATCACGCAAAAATGAACCAATGAACACATAGATATAAACTACAAGCAATTTTACTCTAATTCGCTTTAAGTAAAGTTCGGCCACTTAATTCCATGCAGGAACATGGCCTGAGACAAGGCGAGTCAGGGTCACCGAAATATCTCTTTCCGAAGCCCAGTTAATCTGGTACTTCGTTAACGGCATACTGGATGATGTGGTTAGCATCACGCCTTCAAGGCTGCCTTACTTTCTCTACTTCCACAACTGTGGTTTCGGTACCCAAGTAGTTGCCAGATTCCTACCGTGGCACCGCAGCCTGAGCTCCCTAACCGCTCAGTTACGCTACCGACAATTCACTCTAAGATAACCCCTAAATGCTCGTAGGACGAATATCATTAAACCAATTTAGAATCGGCTGACCCCCTCTGATGGGGCTGCGGCGACGCAGTTCACTAGGTAGTAAATACTTATCTGAGGGGCCAAGCTTCTGCAGGGGATGGCTAAATAGCCTCCAAACGGCCTCTCACAGCTATGCTGGCAGCAAGTTGTACCGGTGCTTGCAGAAATCATTAGCAAACGGAATATGGCTGGAAAGCGGATCCCTCAGACGATGTGAATCAAAATCAAATGAGGACAGGCTGTATCGGCGAATATTAGAACCTCAGGTAAAAGCTAGAAATGCCGTATGCAATCAGCTACATCCAAAACGCTTTCAAAAATAATGAACTAAAAACTCACCCTGTAATATAGGCTTTTATGGCCAGGACGGCTAACAACTTGTGATACTTTTGAATCTTACTGTCTCAGAGTTTCATATATATAAATGAAATTGGGAACAGGCTACATCTCTGTCGTAGTCCAAGATTGTCATATACCTATACATATTTTTGAATTACAGAAAATATTTTCATTTCGGTCTGTCCATCTTAGGCTTTCGTATAGTCGACGAATAACATGTGTCTCTTTATTGAATTCTCGGTGTTTTTCAATGATTTCTTTCATTATTTAATCAACTTATTCCTCTGTAAGTGTTACATTGAGACCTGACTCCTTTTTTGGTTCTATCACGGATATGTTCCAATCCTGAGGTATAATGGATATTTTCAGCATATATTCAGTGGGGCGAAGATATCTTGTTTTAATTTCTTCCGACGCGTATTTAATTAGCTTACTATTAATTCCATCCCTTCCAGCTGCGGTTCGGTTGTTTATAAGTTGCAAGGCTTCCTGTAATTCTTCAAGGTCTACTTCTATTTCTTCTATTTCATGTTCTGGGTTTTCCTTAATTTGTCCTTCCAGAAACCAGAGATCTTTGTTGTAGTTTAACCATTTTTGTTCTTTTTCCGTTTTCTTGTTGGTTTTGACCCACTTTGCGAAAAAAAATCACTTTAGCTCCTAGAAGGTAGTGATCCGTATGAACGTCTGAACCTCTATCTTCTTCTTTTTCTTCTTCTTTCTTCAGCCATTTTCTATTCTGTGAATATAAGCCTCCCCTATGCTTTTCCAGTTTTGTCGGTTTTGTGCTACTCGATACCAATTAAAGCCAGCTGTCCTTTTCAGATCGTCAGACCATCTCGCCTGTGGTCGACCTACACTCATTTTTTCTGTCCACGGTCCCCGTCTCAGTAATTTCCAACTCCAGTTCTCGTTCCTAGCGACGTGACCATCCCAACTCCACTTCAGGGCGTCTACTCTCCTTAGTATATCTTCTACCTTTGTTTTCTCACTAAATATTGGTCTTTCTGTCTCTCAGAGTAATACCCAATGTTTTTCGTTCTATGGCTCTTTGATTCACCGTTTACTAAGAACGGATTTGGTTTCGAAACCGTAGGTTGTTATGATGCATTGATTGTAGATTTGTGATTTAAGGGTAAGCGGTATATTTAATTTAAGTACATCTTTTAACTTTGCCAGCAACGGGTTTACTTACAGTATTTTTAACAAGCGTGTAACTGTTATGGAAGGTCCCTTTGAATATGCTGAGAAGGAAACCCGAAGTATGGCAAGCCTGCGGTGGTGGTTTTAGCCCCCTTGCGTCCTTGACAGATGGAAAAAAATAATAAGAAAAAAGTATAATAACAAGTCTGGCGCTTCGCTATGTTAAAGGTAATCATATCTTATGTAAGTATAAAAATTGACAGACGCTTCCGCGGATGGTAAGTTTACCCCAGATTCGCATAAAGGTGCGGAATAAACTTAACCATTTACAGTAAAGTATCGAGAGATAAAAAAAAAACTGATCCTCAGCGGGTTCTGTTAATTCAAACGTATGAATAATATATTGGTGGCACTGTAAGTCTATGTCAAATTCGAGGTTATCAGGTTAAGTTTTCTGTCAGTTTTGACACAGCCTGACGCAAAGCCTAACCTGCAAACCTCGAATTTGACATATACGTACAGTGTTACCAACATATTATTCATAAGTTTTGTGTTAGTTTTGACACATTATTTTTCCACTCTTCAAGGACGCAAGGGGGCTAAAACCACCACCGCAGGCTTGCCAGACTTCGGGTTCCCTTCTCAGTATATTCCAAGGGACCTTCCATAGCAGTTACACGCTTGTTAAAAATACTGTAAGAAATCCGTTCCTGGCTCTTGGACTACCAAGTTAATCTATTTTTTTCATTAACTTCTAGTTCCTGGTTAGCGTTCCCCGCTGTTATTTGTACGTTTTTACTCGTTCTATCTGTGTAGCATCGAGAGTGATTATTCCTTCTATATCGTGTTCACTTGTCATGCACTTTGTCTTACTAAAGTTCATATCTAATCCTATGCCCTTAGTTGTTCTGCAGATGTCATTAACCATGCTTTCCAGTTTGTTCTTTGCTTGTCCAACCACAATAACATCATCGGCGAACCATATGTGTGTCAGTTTATTTCCGGTAATATTGATGCCCCTGTTCCCCAGTCTATATGTCTTATTACATCCTCTAAAACAAGGGTAAACAACTTGGGTGACATAGGGTCGCCTTGTCCAACTCCCCTTTTGACATCAATTTTCGTGGATGTTTCATGCATCTGAATTTGGAGCGCTGCATTCTTGTATATGTTGTTAACTATACTGATGTATCGGCTGTCTATTCGTGCGTTCTCTAAGGCCCGTTCTATAGTCCAAGTTTTAACAGTGTCGAAAGCCTTCTCGAAGTTAATAAACGCTATCCATATTGGAATATTATATTCTGTGCATTTTTCGATTAGCATTATTACTGTTTGCAGATATTCAATGGTGCTGTAACCTGCTCGGAATCCAGCTTGCTGTATGGGCTGGAAAGAATCTAGTTTTGATATTTGCGACAAGAGACTGATGGGTCTATAGTTCTCTAGATTTGTAGGGTCGCCTTTTTTATAGATCAAGATGACTAAAGGAATTTTCCAGTCGTCCAGTATATCTTCCTCGTGTAGACATTTGTTAAACAGGTCTTCTAGTTGTTGTATTAATGTTTCACCTCCCTGCTTCATCATTTCTGCCAAGACATCATCTTCTTCACTGGCCTTCCCGTTTTTTAGTTGTTTAATAGCTTGTCTGATTTCTTCTTTGCTTATTATTGGTATATTCTCTGAGCCTACGTTTAGGATCTTGCGATCGTTTTCATCGTCATCTTTCATGTTTTTTATTTTAGAATTGTACAGGTAAAATTCTTCTACTATCTCAAAAAGTTGTTGTCTGTCGTTAACTGTAGTGCCTATTTTCTGTTTCAGTTTTGCAACCTCTCTCTTCTTGTTTGTCTTCCTTCTAAATACTTTTACTCCTTTATTGTTTTCTAGCACATCTTGCGCTAGTTTAGTATTATACTGTACTATGTCTGATTTTCACTAATTAGTTGTCTTCTCCTCTATATACTCTTGTATCGTTGAAAAGAAGGGTGGTTTTTTCACTTGCCAGAAAATAATTAATTGATTTTTTTCCTTTAGCCTCCCAGGTAAATATGTGAGTTTTTCGGCTTCCCTATGATTAAAGAAAATATGCCTAATTTGTATGTTATTATAGCTAACAAAATCTATAGGTAGCTTTCCATTTTGGTTTAATGTATTTTTGCCACTTGTTCCTGTAATGTTCTTACATCTTTCCGCCTATTATTAAGTAATCATTTTTATCAGTTTTCTTATGAGTGTGCTGAATGTTAATATAAAACACTTCCCTTTCTATATGACATATTATGCTTATAATTCTTTAGTTTACCCAATCTTATGATTTTATTTTTCCTGGTAATTTTTAATTTATCATTATTGCAACCCCAGCCGCAGCTCTTGTGTTTTGACCTACGCCACTATACTTTTCCAAATCTTGGGTTCCTTTCAGGTTTTTCTTTGTTTTTCTTATTAAGGCTATGCCGACCTTTCGTTTTCTAAGTTGCCTTGTAGTTCTTGCAGTTTGTTCCTCAATGTACCTATATATAGGTAGTCTTTTATTCCATATACCTTCCTTGTTCTGTTTGCGGTTATCATAATTAAATCCAGTCGTATTTCTTTACAAGACTATATTATCTGGTGTATACATAATTTAACCTTTAAGGTATTTATAGCACTAACCAATAAATATGTACCTCCTTTTCTCTATTCTTGACCACCCTTTCCCAGTACACCACTCTCAAGAGTGCTCTCTGACCTTGTTTCCCACTGGGGTTGGTTACCCAGCCCCCCACAAGGATTGCCAGTGATCACCACTTGGCGGTGAGTCCCGGTATTGGACAGGAAAGGCTATAACTGGTATCACCTGGAAAATGATCATCTCTTGTGCATCAATGTGTCTTTGAGCCCCTTTATTGTCTTTCTTTAAATTTAAGTGTATATTGTAAATTGGATTTTGTCGAATTTAGGAACTCAGTATCATTTTTAACACCAATAGGATGGGTGACAACCCTGATTGATAGTCACCTTTATATTTTTGCGATACAGCTATCAAAAACTGTACAAAAAATGCGTTTCAAAATACTTATTTACAAGGTCCATCGATTTGTCGACTGATATCCATCACACTTCAGCTATTGTTTTTACTCTTTTCTTCACCAGTTCTTCCTCAGCGGCCACTCATGCCTCAAGCTTTCTCTGTCCTTCGTGCCTCTAATCTAATAATGCTTGTTTTGGTAATATGTTATCTCTCATTTGTATTAAATTTCCGTGTCACGCCATTTATTTATTTCCTATTATTGTATTGAGCTGTTCTTGTTGTAGCTTCTCTCTGTATTTTACATTCCTTATATGGTTTCGTCTGATATTTCCTGCCATTGTCTTCAAACTAAGAATATTAATACCTATAAATTTGTAGATGGGTAGCTTTGCTTTCTTGTGTACTTCTCGTTGGTATTGGTATCGTATATACGCTGTAGTATGCCTGATTAGCTGTGTTCTGTGTTTACCCTATTGCCTATTTCTCCACCTACCTTCCGTCATTATTATTGCAGCTAGGTTTTTTTATATATATTGATTTCGGGGGCTTCCACGGCCAAGAGAACAACCTTCGTCTCGATTAAGATAATTGGGGTGTTTGTAAATTTCAATAGATTTGCTAGAAAAGAATAGGAATTTGCAGATAAAAGTTTCATCAAAAAGGATCTTATGGCCGGCATCGCGCTGGTGTTCCGCGATAGCTGACCGAACGTAATGTTTCACCAATGTATACAGCATTACAGGAGCAATGGATTCTGTAAACACCTTTTGATGACATGGTTGTTTTCGAAGAAACTTTTCTACGCGACGGGCGACTTGCGGGAGATAGTTAAGAAATACTATTGCTGCGGGATCATCCAGACCTGGATAAAGATGTCAATTGATGGCGGACTGCATACCCCTAACCGTTGTCTCTAAGAACTTTCCAAACATCCAATTCAGCTTGGGTGTTATCGGGTTAAGATGTGGAAACAGCACGGCGTACAAGAGAATTGATGACCGAAAGTTTCTGTGCTGAATAATGATGCGAATCGACATGTAAGTAGAGGTCGGTGTAAGTGGGTTTGCGATATACAGAATCTTGTAGAAACATGTATATCCAAGAAAGGAAAAGAACCGTTTCTTTTTAACTCCATGATAAACCTGTCTTGATGTTGACTATTGAGATGGTTTAAAAAACGGGTAAAGTGTCTTTAGCAAATGATAAAGGTATCTTCAACGTAGCGGAACCACACCTAGGGTTTTAATTCTGCATATTCCAGAGCCATGATTTCGAAAGTCTTCTTATTATATGAACAAAAGTAGACACACGCTCTCTCCTTGTTTTATGTCCATTTGCCTATTCAATCTGAATACCTTGTTGATAGTTTTGCATAGATTTTTGACTACTTTTTTTTAGTTTATTTGTTGCCTGCATAAAGGAATGGATGGGTACTCGAAATTTTAGCGGAAAATAGGCAGGAAAGCGGCGCAATCGAGGTTGAGTAGCCCATCTATAAGTGAATCATGTATTTCTTTCCTTTACAAAAGCACCCGCGTAAAACTATAGATGAGTCCAGTACAATGCCGCCTTGTCAGCCAGACCCGGGAAATGTCCTAGTTTCCCTCCGGTCCCATCCACCTTTACCTGCATATCTTCTAGAATCTAGACTATATTTTATTTTTTGTTTTAAGTACGGTATTAAAGGCGACTTTTAGCTGTATAAAACCTAAATGGAGTCCCTTCCTTTATCTATATTCTCAATGTACATATGTGGTTCCGTGTTAATCGGTTTTTCTTAGCTCCTTGCTTTTCTCTAGTACTCCTACTTCTTCTACTACAGATTTTTAGCGCACCATATTGCTCTATAATTTTTACAGTTTGTAGTTTTTCTAATCTTGTGGAGTGGTACTGTAATAATTTCCTTGCAATTCTGGGGTATTGTTTCTGTTTCCCCTGTTTCACCTCATCTTCTTCTCCGGCCTTTTCGTTCCTCATGTTTTTTAATACTGAGAGGACTTCTGTTATGTTTTCTATGTGAGCTTCCGCGTTACCTTCGAATCGGTTATTCTTGTTAGCTTCATCTGCTACCCCATTGTCTCTAAGCTTATTCTCAAGGTAATCCCTCCATAGTTCTAGTATCTAATATTTTGGACTTTCCATGTATTTTTCTTGTAGCTATGTTCCAAAATGTTCTTCGTCATTTTACTTATCAGATATGTCTTTCAAGCTTCTTTATTACTGCTGACTTTCTCCTTTACCGCTTCGTTTCACATTTAATGATTTTTCCTCATGGTTACTTCGCTGCTTCCAAAAGTACAATTTTGAAATTGTTTTATCTTTCATTTACATTTAAAACGATATGCAGATTTCATAAGTTGAAATTCTAAACATATGATAACCCTTTAATAAGAGGTAAATGAGTAGCGAACGTTATATAATGTATTTAGTATTTAATGTTGTTTCGTTACAAATTTTAATTCACATCAGAGACTAAACTTTTAACGAACAACATACTGCATTAAAAATAAAGGTTGTTAAGTCTCGGACGTTGTTTAAATTTCCTATATACAGAACTTGAAACAATATATATATACGTCTAACCTAGAATTCAATGTAAAAGTTTTATTATTGTGCAGCATCTAAAGGGAGAATTGTGAGCTCAAATATGAAACTGATTATGTATTCCCGCAAATAAATATTCGACGGGGTAAAGCCCCAACTTTTATTCATGACTTCCAGAAACTTCCTCTAATAACGGCTACTTATATAGAAATTTAAAAATTTAATCAATCTTAAGCTATGAATATTCAAGTATTGATCAACGTTTAGAAGCAGCGTTTCATACATTAGGAACGAGCTTACAATTTTTTATCCTCGCTATTTTGTGTCCGTAGAATAATGTTTAAAGAAGTTAGTAAACTGAGAATTTGGTGATCGCTTTACCAGCGTGATTTATTAGTCAGTTAAACATAGACATATGCTACATTACTAGGTGGGGTGTAACGATTTTACCTGCATATTTTGTCAACACTTATTTGATCACATATTTTCATTCCAAATGAAAAGGTATCGTTTCGAATTTTCGATCAAAAATCTGGCATTGATGTCACGATTAATTCAGTTTTATTATACCTTCAACACGTTGCAACTCAAAGTTGTATTAAGGAGTTTGTTTTAGTAAATAGTAGTAAGTACTTAAAGTTTTGCCTGCCGAAGACCACACTTTCTGTCCCAACGATTGAATCAAATTCTGATAACAGATTGAAGCTACTAGACTGATCGAAATTTTTCTTCTTCTTCCCATACGCTTTCCAGCGTGTGGGCGTTCATCTGTCACAATTAACTAATGATGGGTAGTAATCCCGCTTTAGCTTGTCTGAAGATCGTCTCGACGTTTGTAGCTTCTCACGAGATTCTATTATTCCGTATTCAGGGGTGTTGCTTTCATCCTGGTTTTCTTCGTCCTGCATTTTTTTATTTAATTAGATTTTTACTGATTGTACCACTGCTTATAACATCAACCAATGAAAAACGGTAAAAATGCATAGTTACGCATGTAGGCCTACTAACTTTTGATAATATGCATAGCAACGGTGATAATCATATATCTTCTTGACTAATAACTGATAGTCAAATACCTTCACAAACATCGTGTTATCTGCTGAAAGTACAATCGTCATGGAAACCACACTAACTGTACTTTTAATATTTATAAATAAACTGTTCAGACGTTGTTTATTGACTCGTAATATAATCTAGCCGAATGCAACTCGTGTCTTCTTGATTATCAAATCATTTCTGTTTCCACTCGATACATTGTTTTAGGCAATCGCGCTCGTGCTTTGGACTCGCATGTTTGCCAAACAATATATATCGTGTAACAGAAATGATTATTTGATAATCAAGAACCCGCTAGTTGCATTATATATGATAATATCTCAGAATATGGCTTAGGTATAACACTTAGTGATGTTTAACCTTGTCAATCCAGGGTATCCATATTAGTCGTCAAAGGGTCATCATTTGGAAGGCTCGTATTAGGTTGAGAGATTTTATCTTCAATGACCAAGTGTCAGCACTGTAGACCATTATTGACATGTAGCATCCACTCGTAATCTTAAATGGGGAGGAGTTTCTCGACAGATGGGAGAAAGGTCGTTTTGGCTCATTGCAATCACGCTTTTGATTACAGTGAAGTCGAGCTATACTCTTTCTACATGTTAAACACTTACAATCAATCGTGTTTGGTTATGCAGTAATGTACTTAATATGATTGATTTGGTTTCCTATGTGTTCACTTTAGACCATGTCCTTTGATAATTCTATCAGTCGAATTAAGAGTCTATACATCTTCCATTTTGTGTGCTGGAATGGCAGCAGCATCCGCATAACGCAAATTGCCGATTGAAACCCCATTAACTTCGATAGTCACTGTTACGTGTTCCAGAGGGAGTTGGAATATTCTCTCAACATATAATATTGAACAGGGCAGGAGATAGAATGCATCTCCGACGTATCCTTTCGAAATCCCAAACTATTCTCTAGCGAGTAGGTTATTCACTCGTAATTCTGCGGTTTGATTCTAATACAAGATGTGAATAATTCTGATACCTTTATCATTAATTCAGATCTTCTGTAGGATAGGCAGGAGGAAGTCATTGTGAACGTCGTCAACGGCCCTTTTGTAATCTATAAAATAGAAGAAGGCTTTTTTTCCTTAGTCCTTTTCGAACAGTTAGTTGTATGCAGAACTTCTCGAGTACTCAAACCGCAAACCACTTTTCTTCATAGTTCCTATATATGCTTGAATAATTATCCTGAAAAATGCTTTCAACATGTTAGTGTATGGTCTTCGCATGTTCTGTATTGTCTGAATAGTCGAAATTTATTTAAACCAGTCTGAAGGAATATGGCCACCATTGTACATTTTTTTCGAAATATATATCCTTACATTCATGGCTTACGATATTATAGATCGGCTCAATTATTTTTCACTGTTGTTCTTCTATCGCTTCCCGTTATTCCTTTTTTTATTAAACCATGGCTATTGTGATTTAGCACATGGTCCTGGTGTTCAACCTCTATAAATTCTCATCATCATATCATTACCTGTTTTGCCATCAAGTGTAGTCAGCTGTTCAGTCTTCCCCATTTGATTCTGTTTCCCGCAAACGGTACATCCAATTTTCTTCATGTATTTGGTTCACTGTTTTAGCTATAGTTATTTTCGGCCGTCTTCTTATTCGCCCTCCAGGCATCTCAATTCTCACCTTCTCTGCACATTTTTCTACCAGCTACCAACTCAATCTACTATACCTTCAGTTTGATGTCAGCAGTCTTTATTTTGTTTCTTATCTCTTCATTTCTTATTCTGCCAAATTTGATGAAACTCGTGGGCCATCTCAACATTTTCATCTCGGCAACTGCTTGAGTTGTTCTGTCATGCTTCTTACTCTGCTCCATACATCATAGTAGGTCTAACACTGTTTAGTATACGATTTCAATCCTGTTCGGATCTTTTTTATTGTGCCTCTCCACTTATTCCACCCACACGTTACTCGATTTTCCACATCTTCCAATGTCTCCCTTGGCTTCTAATATAGACCCCAGGTAGTTATGACATTCTAGATAGCTGTTTTTCGCCCATACTGGCGCGTTTGCCTTCCCCTGGGAAACCTGTTGGATGGCTTCAAGGTTGTTAGGGCAGGGATAATATCATCTAAAAGGGTGCTATTATTGCATTCATGTCACTGATGAATAAAAAGCCACGTAGTGTGGAGCCGTGGTGGAGTTCAAGCAGAAATGGGAATTGCTGACTATTTCCGGGACGAAATTGTCTTTTCCAATACTTCCTCAATGGTATGGTATATCCTAATATGAGTACCTACATGTAATTTTAGTTTTATGCTTTGTAGTATAACATTGAATTTCTTTTGATAAATTCTTCTCTGACCCCTTCTGTTATTGATTTAGTTGAGCACTTCAGTCTTCCAAATAATTCGGAATTCTGCTGAAGTTAATTACTTGATTATTAAAATGCGTATGTGGTAAACATAGTAAGTTGTAGTAAACGTTCAAATTTTGATGTAGTCTTCCCTTCGTTTACTGAAACTCCAGGTATTTGCTGTATGGTGACATCTGCTACTATTTGTGGTATATTTAAAGCCTTTCTGTTGCTAACTACCAAATACTTATTTGTCTTTGGATCATCCATTTTAAGATTTTCGCTTACATTTTCTTTATCAAATTTATCTATAATCCAATGTTAACGCATCCAAAGTGACTGTAGCAGTCGGTTTCATACAATATAAAACAAGGAAACAGAAACCCTGATTAATGATTATTACAAAAGGATACGAACGTGCATATAACTGGCTGACGACGCCTCGGGCTATTTTAAAATTTAATATATATCCGAAAACTACAACTTGGGGGTTTTATGTGCAGTAAATGGCCTGTCATAAATCGTTTAAAACACCATAAAACTCAAGCAAACAAGATAAATTCCGCAATAGTGGGTTACGAGGATCTTAGCGTTTACGCCGCTCAGAATGTTTACCTTTTGCGAATGGAGCCAAGAGCTCCTAATTCACACAAAACTCACCCCTAAGAATTCCAACTATCGGGGGAGCAAAAAGAAGCCGGAATTATGCGGTGCCCACGACACCTTGACAGTGACAACATAAACTGATTACGGCTTGCGCGACGTTTCTTGAAATGGCGGCAAATGGTAAGCTACTTATTGCCGGAAATCTAATAAAGGGCGAAGCGTTGCAGCCGCCAGGGACTGGATGGTAATACGCAAAACACACGAGTTAATGAAATGCATGGGAAATTGAATCATATGGGGGCGGCCTCGCTCTGGGACCCACTCCTCCACAAAAAGCCGCCCTGAAATTATTAAGTAGCAATGGAACTGCGAGCTAATTTTGAAATACGCGATGCATAATTGAATGGAGCCATTAAGAGCGAATACAAGTTATTAGAACACGCAGAGGATTCGCAGGGGATGTTTTGTGCTTTGGTTCGTAGAAAACATGACATAATGTGCTGTGGATTTTATGATATTTGCGAAATATTACCGTACACGTGTATAACATTTCCAAGTAATAATATATGATGAGCTGATATAAAAAGGGATTCCTTCAAGCAGGAACTGTTTCTTTTTTCAGTTATCATATATCCTCTCTTGAACCTCGTCGCTACGAAGGTTTTCCGTTCATTGATATCCCGTTATATTTGGAGCTATTCTCATTCTGCTGTTTTTTGTTAAGTGAAGCCATCTTTTTTAAGGTTGTTCTACACTTTGATTAGTCATTCTTGGCCGCTAGTGTGCTATCCTAGTGAACGACACCGTTGACTTGCACCGAGCTATGTGTTCCACCCATCTTCAATTTAAAACTCGTATTGACTGTACCACGTCTGTAATCGTAGTTGTTTTTTTGTGTCGTCGTTTTTTAATTCTACCTTGGAAACTTCTTCTTAGCACGAACAGTCCAATATTCTTTAGGCAACCTTTAATAGACGTCTGCTTTTCTACGTTAGTGTTAGTGTCTCTAGGCCATACATCGCATACTTTTCTGTTTATAAATTTATAGAAATGTAGCTTTTAAATTTATACTTTTCCCAAAGAGAGAACCTACTAACATGAGACGTCTTATAACATCCACCAAAAACAATTTATTTGAATTTTTGTATGGAATTGGAACGTTATACTATACGAACATTGATCTTGTACTATTTGGACAGCAGCTAAGGAAAAGATAAATGGCTTTGAACTCTGAAGTGATGAACATTGCAATAGTCGAACAAATAACAAGTCCTAATAAGGGCTGGTGATTGATCGCTCGATAATGAGCGGTAATGGACTTGAAAACTTACAACACTTTTGACAAAATGAAATTATGAACCCAATCAAGATTAATGGCTGAATGGCTGAATTTCATTAACATCAACATGAACCGTACAAATAATTATAGAAAATTGGTCTTTAACACCACTTCTTCCAATTTGTTATAGGCTTGTTGAGATGTATCTGAGCTATTAGCTGTACAAGTGTCAGTTAGAAATGCGTAAATAAATAATAATTGAAGATTAATTTAAAGAATTATCAAGGACGCAGTCAACATCAATTGTGAAAGCAAATACAATGAAGACGAGAAATGTTGATAAAGTAACTGCTAGGACGGGAAATCTTGATGAACGTCATAATGGACTTATAGCAAATAAGAAAGCGAAGAGGCAAGTGAAAAACGACCTCGTGTACACACTTAATGCGCATTGTTGTTTTATTTGATAGTAATTAAGAGAATTCAACATTTTCTGTACCTTAGAAATTAAAATAATTAGGACCAAATTGATTGTAAATTTCCGGTTCAGTAATATAAAAATTCAATTTTTTAATCATTTATGAGCAAAAGAACATACTTAAATAATCTTATATTGAAGAAGAGTGGGTGGTCTCTCCGCAAGGCTAACTTATATACCCACATGAATAATTTAGTGTGTAGTTATAATGAATACATGATTGGACTTTTTATTGAATGAATAAAATACATCTAGCAGTTTGTCAGAAGCGTTCTATTGATATTTCACAATTTAAAAAAATCTGTAAGCCAATTACCTTTTCGGTTTAAATCGCAAGTGACTTTATTAAACATAATTTTAATAGAACTGGTTACAGTGTGTTATAGAAAAACCCCCGTTTACGACCGGTAAAAAGTGACGAAAACTAACTGAAGTGCAAAGAAGGGGTATTTCTTAGGCTGAAAGAACGGGGGCTTTCTCGCGATAGTCAAAACAATTGTACCTGGAAAGATACAGGGATAAATTCGTGTTATTTTTGTGGAAATTTTACCAGGAAATCTTTCTCGACGACGAGATATTTGCGTGCACAGCTCCATAGATGACTTACCTTGTGATATTTTTGGAAAGCATTAATAAAAAATACATTTTCCCGCTGCTGATCATGTAAGCCAGTGATAAAGCCCTAGTAACAAAACGTGTAAGTCGGTGATTATATTTGTTTGCTGCTTTCTCTTGACAACGGAACTTAATATTATTATTAAGTTCCCAGGATAATCAAATTAGCAAGGCAAGATGCAGACTTAGACGTTTTGCTTATAATTGCAAATGTTTATGTGACATGTGACACTCTCAGGTAACACGACTCACGAAAATTAATCCTGGTGACAGGTGCCAAACCAAATGATTTTTTTCAAAAATCTAGGAAAATTTCGATAAGCAGCGGGAAAATATAATAAGATAACTCTGAATGTATCGCCTATTAACATTTTCGGCAGGCAACAAGCCTCGGCTTTGCCTTGGCTTGTACTTGCCTACCTCAAATGTTAATAGGCCCTTACATTCCTCGTTACTTAAATAACTATTAAGCGAGCCCCAGCTGAAGGTTAGAACCGCGACAAACAATACTATCCAAACAGTCCTTAAGAATTCTACCTAGCCGTGACGTCACGCTTGCGATAAGGAAATCGTCATATGTGTTCGCCTGGGAAGCAGCTTCACAAGATCAAACATTTGTGATAAACTGGAACTTCACTTGCGTCACAACTGCATTATTGACCTATAAGCACATAGCAAAGTGGCAGTAATTCACGCATGCAGAATATCCCTAGATTTGTAGGTAAGGGGTGTCTAAATAAGAAAAGGGCTTTGACTAAATTTTTGTTTACGTCTCTTAGGGTGTATCTTGGAGCACTTGCAACGGTCAAGCTTAACCTCCAGTTGTGATTAAATGTCGTAAGTGTCATAATTCAATTATTGTGAGATTTGTTTATTACCTACCCTGTGAAAACAAAGCATTTTTTGACATCAAAGCGTGTTTTGTTTCTAGGTAAATGTAACATATTATGCAAGACATGCGCAAGTACTTTGGACCCGCTTTTAGCCCCCCGTTACATAAAACATATTCAAAATTTGCAGCAAATCACACATGCAATAAAACATATTTAGTTTTGCCTGTGCAGTCATCCAATCGACGGCAAAATGCGAAATCAGAAACGGACCGCCTCAACGATGATGATGGGAAGATCGCGTCAATTTACACGCAATATAAAGGAAGGTTTCCCTAGGGCTTCGTCCGAATGAATGAAACGTGCTAATACGATGGCTGCGTCAGAATACAGGGCGTCAATATACAAAGCGCTGATATACAGGGCTTTGATATACGATGCGTTGGCGGGACGATATAATGATTCCTCTAAATATAGCCGATTCGAAAACTGTTTGAAATTTCGCGACACTCCAACAAGCTGGGAATCGGAATTTCAGATTTGTAGGTTGCGGTTTGAAGGCTGGGTATATCTGAAAAACGTCGTAATTTGCCAACATTGGTACGGTAAGGCTTTCCCAAACAGCTACAATCACGCAACGATAACGATCGCACACAAACTCTTAACTATCCCTGGCCCACTACTGATCTAATTCCCGCTCTAAATCTTGACCGAGAAGTTCAACAAGATGAATTGCCCCTTTTCTTTGTCTACAAAAAGTAATGATGGTGTCAATATTCAAATTGGCGTAACAAGCAGTATAAAAGGTTTAGGTTTATTTATATTGAAGTATGAAAGCCAACCAGAAATTAATATTATTTCCACTCTAGTATATAGCTAGAAATGAGCTCCTTTGTATTTAGCAAATTATGCACAGCGGAAATAAAAATATTTAGACTTTACAAGACATTATGTATTCTTCTTTATTAATTTTAAGTATCTTGTTAATAAATTCGGAAAATATGACGCGCCAGTTAATTCTCTGAGGTTTATTGAAATTTTGTTATTTAATTTCTTAATTTATCTAAGAATTGTTGGAATAGATAATATAACGCTAAGATGGAATGCAGATTCTGTTTCGTTATTTGTTTTGTTTACTTTTACAGCTCCGTATGGATATTAAATTGTTAAACAGTAAGAAAGTTATCTTGCCCAACTGCAAGAGGGATCAATAATATAAAATAAAAGCAAAAATTTTAAAATTTCCGTGGTATAAAGTATTCAATAAGAAATTGCTTAGGAATTTCAATATCGCCTCCGATTTTAAATTTAATATTTGTAGGCATCAGCTAACTGTTTTGATATTCAAATTAAACGTGTAAATACAATTTCTATGGGTTCAGTAAATTTTTCTATATTAGTACGATAATATTTAAAAGAAAAAATTTTCTTCAATTTACCATCGACATATTAACATTAAATCATTTATATTATATTAATAATGTTTGCTTTTTTTCATTTTGGGAACATGTTTAATTAAAGTTTCTGTTTATAAAATACTATTACAGATCTCCGTGCATGCTGAACTAAATGTTTGTATTAACACTACTACAGTTTCGCGTCTGATATATGAGGGTTTTTTCAACCTCCGGTTCAGTATGAATAAAAAACAAATATTAAACATTTATTGTATAGAAAATATAGGTACATCTCTCAGCTACATTTCTATATAATTCTCATGTCGATGAATTCACTTATACCATAGCGCAGGTTTTTGTACGCTCTCCTCAAAGAAGTTTGCTGTATGGTCGCTCAGCCAGTTGTTCACGTTGGTTTTCAGCTTCTTCTGTAAACTTTATGCATCATTCTCGCAAATAGTCGTCGCTCATAAACTGTGTTCGTCTGACGATGAATTTTGCCCTTCGGAATCTATATTTTCAGCTAGAAGAAAGCGAATTACGGCGTTCTGCGCGCCGTAAGCATTAATTCTCTTTCTTCTGGCTGAAGTGTCAATCTTGAAGGGCACAATGTAGTCCGAATTCGTTGTCAAGAAAGTACAGTTTATGGACGACGGCTGTGTGCGAGAAGAGTGCAGAAAGTTTAAAGAAGACGCTAAAAATCAAGGTGAACAGTTGGCTGAGTGACCAGGCGGCAACCTTCTTTGAGGAGGACATACAAAAACCTGTGTCACGGTAGGACAGGTGCATTCATCAAAATGGGGTTATAAATACACAACGTACTCGTATTTAAACAAAATGTTTAATATTACTGTAGATAACGATTACGCCAATACCCTTATTTCAATTTTAAAAGATACAAGGCAATGCACGTAATTTAGACGTATTCTAAAACAGAACTAATAAATTTTATGCACAGCGAACCACTTTGTACCTATATATAAGCTTTAATTATATCTATATTGTGAAATACTATTTAGTTTACTACTAGTAAGGTTTTCAAACCAACGAACCGGTTCATCGAATTAAAAGCCGAAAATTGCATCGTTTCTTAGAGATTTGGTTGTGATGGTTACTATTGGAAAAATTCAAGTGGTGAAATCCGATAAATAAATAATGAAACGAATATTTATTAAGACCATTGGTATAATTTCCAAAAAACGATTAAAAAAGCTATTTCAGCTGCTGAAGATTAAGATCATAATTTAGTTACCATTTGCAAATTTAGTTAATGCGTAGTAATTTTTACTGTAGAATTTAGTTACACACGTTTGTGGAAAACAATAACCTTCCTTTATTTTTATTAAAACACATAAACACATACACACATGTACACATCCGTTAATAGTACATAAATACAAATTCGAATTGTAAGTTTTCGTTACTGACTCAGCAAAATGCGTGTGAGTCGTACAAACGCGAGTGATGTGATCAAGACTGATCTGGGAAAAACTGATCTGGAAAACTAGCTACTCGAGTTTATATAACAAGTGTTTGAATGGAAGAAGCGCCAGATATTCTTTTGGATACAATAGTATTGTCCAGCCGATCCTTCGCCCTATTGTGACACCAAAAGTTTGGGATGATTTCCGCTAATAAAAGGAGTCTGCCCATAGTGTGTGTTGCTTTCATATTCCAGAATTTATGACTGTATTGTGACCAGGGTTGGTCACTGTTCGTTTTTGAGTCACAAATATATTTATGCAACCCTTCCTTTTGTCGTCCGGTGCCTTTACGTTTGTGACATCCGTCCTGCTGTTTTTGAATTTGCACTTTGACGTTTTTGACAAGTTAGTCTGCATTATTTGCATGACGACACAAATCACATTTGGCATCTAAGATGACGCACTAATAGATATTTTCTAGACTGCACCTCGCGAACACTTTTTTTGTTCGCATATGTAGCACTGACGTTTACAGACAATTCATCACTCACGTTTTACATAGCACTGACCTTTACAGATTTAGAACTGCACTTAGTGTCAAGTTTGAATTTATGACCGTCCCTTTCACTACAGGCGTTTTTAGGCCAATTATCTTAGTACGCTACAATAACATCAACAGCACGCTATTTCAGAAATCGTATTGTTGCCTTAAGGAGAACTGGCAATCACCAAATTTTATTTGGCACACAGAAATTTGAAAACTTTTTTTATAAAACCTAAAGCCAGAAGGCAGCATTTGAAACTGGGCGATCATTTTAATGTAGTAAAGCCTTTTGTGAGTGAACATGGGCTGTTCCTACTACAATAATATATCATCCGTTTACCAAGACCACGCTAAGATTAGGAATTTGATTTTTCTTGAAATTGAAATGCATGGTAGATTGAAAACTGAATAAATTTTCCAACATACGTAGAAGTCTATATTTTAAATAATGACATATATGTATAACACATTTTATTTATGATACTATTTTACGGATGCAGCCGTATGTCGCTTCCTATTCTCCAAGCCTGTTTATTCAGCCAGTCGCCCTCTTGTAGTCCTCTGGATTCCATAGCTTGATTAATTTCTGCTGCCCATGACCTGGATGGCCTTCCTCTTCTTCTTCGAATGTTCTAAATCCAGCTCCATATTCTCTTTGGCCACCTATGGTCTTCGTTTCAACGGTATCGATGATGGAACCGTGAAATTCCATCCGTTGTTTGATATCTTCATTTCTTACATGTGTTCAAGTCTAGACAAGGCGTGAAGTTTGTCTTTATTCCTTTTAGTTAGCTCCCATACTTCAGCGCCATAGGTTGTAATGCTTTCTACAATTGTCTTATAAATGATAGTTTTAGTTTCCTTTGTTATTTTATTGTTCCATAAAACAGAGTTCAATTGTTTGATCGCTCTTCGTCCTTGGTTGATTTTGTTATTTATGTCCTCGTTACTGTTTCCGATTTCAGTGAAAGTAACTCCCAGGTATTTGAACTTATTGGTGTTCTTTATTGTCTCTGGTCCTATATAGAGATCTTGTCTTTTATCGCCCACAACCAAGTATTCCGTTTTCTTCACGTTAATCGTTAAGCCCCATTTTTTGTACTCTTCGAAAAGCTTCCTCATCATGTAACTGGAATCAATTTCATCACCTACCACTATAACCTGGTCATCAGCAAACAACAGCGTGAACAGTGCTTCGTCATTAATTAGGATACCCATATTACGACACTCCTTAATCCACCCTTGTAGAGCTTCGTTCAAATATATCTTGAATAGTGAAGGAGCCAGACAGCATCCTTGTCTCAACCCTTTCGTCACTTTAAACTCTTCCGATACTTTATTTGCTATTTTTAGAGAGCTAACACATCCCGTGTACAAATTTCTTATTGCTTGTAAGTAAGTACTGTTGACACCTATATTGTACATGCAGTTCCACAACTTGCTTAATGAAACGGTGTCATACGTTTTATGTAGATCTACAAACGTTAGATATACCGGTCTATCACGAACTATGTATTTCTTAGTTAGCAGCTGTCTAAGAGTGAATATATTATCAGTGCATGATCTGCCCGCCCTTAATCCACTTTGCTCTTCTGGTTCTTTCGGAGCTTCTTCAACTCGTGCTTTAATGTTTCTTCCGTATAAGCGTGCTAGAGATCTAATAACACTTATGCCTCTATAATTATTACAATCGGATCTATTTCCTTTTTTAAATACAGATGTTATATAAGCTTTTTTCCAGTCTTTAGGGGGTTGTTCACCATGTAGGCACTTATTAAAGATGGTTCTAAGTGACTCTAGAAGGACAATCGGGGCTGCTTTTATTAGTTCTATGGGTATGTTTCCAGGGCCGGCCGATTTTCCATTTTTCATTCCCTTTAGTGTATTTTTCATTTCATCTATGCTTATGTCTCTGATGGGAGCTCCTAATTCTGACCCGTAGTCAATACCGTTATCTTGTAAGTATGCTGTTCGATTATCCGTTAGCAACTTTTTGTAATGATTTTTCCAGATATCCATGGTTATTAGGGTGATTCCTCTTTTATCTCTGTTTTGTGTTCTTAAACCTTTAAGAAGTTTCCACGAATGGTTAGCTTGAGTGTTTCCTCTGCAGTTGTTTACCATGGCGCAACTTTCTTGCCAGAAATTATTTTTTGCTTCTGTTACGGGTGTAGCCGTACTGAGTGTCTAAGCTGCTTATACATAGTCATTTCTATCATGTACACTGTTTGATGACAACCATTTTAATATGCCGCCTTCTTCCTTGTTACCAGATCTTCAACATCTTCATTCCACCATGGAGGGGTTTTTGTTCTGGGCTTACTTTTAATTTTCTCCCCTAAAGCTTCCTTTGCAGCTTGGTGTATGTGCTCCCTAATTTGGTTATACGATTCCTCTACTGAGGTCTCATGCATATTACTAAGTTTATTGGCTAGCCTTATTTGATATAGAAATCTTATAGAGTCATCCCTCAGTCCTTTTAAGTTGTACTGGATCTCTTTAACTTCGGTGGAACTTATACTGGCATTACATTTATTAGTGGAATTTTTGTATGGAAATAAAACTTTTGCTTTCAATAAATGGTGGTCGGATCCACATTCAGCACCTCTATATACTTTGACATAGGTAACTATAAGCCGACTTCTTTGCCGCAGTATTACATAATCGATGATCGATCTTAGCTGACGTGTTGGTTGTCTCCACGTATACTTATGTATGTTTTTATGTTGAAACCACCTGTTAGAAATTTTTAGCGAGTGCTGTTGACAAAATTGTACAAGTCTCTCTCCATTGTTATTTAGCGTGTTTTCACCATATCGCCCAACTACTGGGTCCTGTTCTGCCGTTGAAGTCACCTAACAAAATAATTTCTTTGCGATTACTTATACCGTCAAGTTTTCATAAAATTTTTCTTTGATATTTACAACGGCATCTTCGTTGGGGGCGTATATTTCTATGATAATTAGGTCGTGACCCTTTATTGTCATGTCCACTTGTATAATTCGTTCGTCTATTTGTTCCCATCTCGTTATACACCGTTTCAGAGATTTTTTTATAAGAATGGAGACTCCACATTTCGCGCGATCCTTTTTGGGAACTCCACTGTATATATAGATGTAATTATCTTTTTCTTCTGTCCCCTTTCCCTTTTTCTTTGTTTCGGTAAGTGCGGCTATGTCTATGTTGTATGCGTATATTTCTTAAAGAACTTCTCGAAACTTGTTATTTAAACCTTGAACATTCCAGGTTGCAATATTCATAATCCTTTTTCGTTTGCGTTGTCGATTTCCATTTGGACCGTCCTGTTTCCGAGGTTTAGCTGTAGGAATTTTAGCATTTAAATATGGTTTTTTTTACCGGAAAGGAGGTGCTGGGAATTGTGGGTGTAATTTAGTCTGATTTTTCATCTGAAGCCTGCCCGACAAGGGTTAACCCTCCAGTTGCTTCGCTACCGTCGATATAGGTAGCCACCAGAATCATTAAAACGCGCAAGCCCTACCACCATGACAAGGTCTACACCCATGGAGGGATTTATGATACTTGTAGTTTAAAAAATATGTTGCTTTCTTACAAAAAAATCAAATCAACATTTTGGCTATGGACCTATATCAGACATTTACTGCATGATTTGCCGATGGCGCCAGCTCTGCTAGTATTATAAATTAATACAAGTATGAATTTCCCTACTTCATTTCCTTGTTTGCAGCTCCCAATAAAAGCAGCCGCATATATGAATTTATGATAATTTCGTTAACATAATCAAATTCCACTGAAACAGACTCGTAAAAGTGGTTGTAAATATCAGTCTCTAATTTATAACCGACGGCTAGATATTTACAGCTCTCTTTTTTAGCAATCATAATCAAACGAAGCTTTGGGCTACATACAGTCTACAATTTTGGCATTCACGGCACTTCTCTCGAATTCAAATATTTATCAGTTTTAAATACACGATTCCCACGATACAAATAAATGTAACATCTACAAGGGCTGTTTTTTCAACCTCTGATTCCGTATGATCGAAAAACAAAAGTGAATACGAAACATTTATTGTACAGAAAATGTAGGTACATCTCTCGGTTACATTTCTACATAATTGCCATAATGAAGTATAACGTGTAAACAAATAGTCTAAGGTATTTTGACCTTTTCTACTTATATAACAGCAATCGCTGTGCAATAGCCACAGTAACGAGCTGAATTAATATTTTTCATAACAACTACTTGCTAGTTGTCAATAACAGAACTGTCAACCTGACTGAAAAGTTTCCCATAACAGCCTAGGCTGTTAAACATTCAACAGCCTAGCTAGACCCCTAGACCGTTAAGAAATAACAGAACAGTAACATTTTAACATTGGCAATACTGAAATGTATAGTTAGTGACACTGTAAGTCTATGTCAAATTCGAGGTTAGCAGGTTAGGTTTTGCGTCAGTCTGTGTCAAAACTGACGCAAAACCTAACCTACTAACATCGAATTTGACATAGACTTACAGTGCCACCAACAATACATTTCAGTATTGCCAAACGTAATTTTTTCCATAGCTGACTCTGATAAGACGAGTTTCCTAACACCCGTTACTAATACTATTTAACTTTTTCATTTAAATTGCTCTAAAATTTCAATTTTTATAGGTGTTATGAAAAATATTCAACGCCATACGCCCGTTATTGCATCTCGGATAAATTCATTAGCCTCGGCCACAAATTTATCCTCGTTTGTTAAATGCTTACTAACGGCCTTATGTCGTTAATAACTATAACGGTATTAGGCCGATATTGAGCATATAACGGCCGAGGACACATTCTGTGGCCCAGGCCGATCAGGCCGATGCTGATAAATTATCCGAGTGATTTATATGTAATATCGGCCGTATGTTATTATTTAACAGTTTTCGTAATATCTACTACAAGTGTCCAATTTGCAGATAATATAAATAAAACTTACTAGTAACTTAGGTCCCGTCCGTTATTTGGCTGTTCTGCGTGACATTTCGATCACGGAGGCAATACTGATATAGTACAACATGTACGTATTTTGAAAATAATTAAAAACCAATCATAAAAATTTCGGAAATAATATAAAATAGTATTTAAATTTTCAGAAATAGAGCAGATATTATATTAGCTACGTTTTGAATTTTTTAAAATATTTCTTATATTCCACTTTGCTAATTAATTATAATTATAATTATATCCTTCTGCGCTACGCGCCTGAAGATCTAAAAGTCCTCGATATACAGGGTGTTCGGTAAAGAATGGGCCAAACTTGAGATACAGTTAATTTCGACAAAAATAAGCTGATTTAACCCAACTTACCTTAGTCCAAAATTTAGTACTAACGGAGCTACAGGGTGTCAAAAGTTGAAAAAATAAATCACATTTTTTTAATATACATTTCGATCACTTCCAGCTAATTTCACGAAATTTCGTATCCGGGGGTTTTTTGGGATGAGAAATTCAAATTTATCAACGATTCGGTTGTATACTCTTGAGGGCGCCACAAGCGACCATTAGGACACTGTTAAACCGCTGCAACGTTTTTGTGTCACGGTGTATGTCATTTTCGACTGGAAAAATCTTTTTCCCTATCTTTTCTGCTTAAAAAAGATATATCTTATTGAACTCGCTAGAAGTAACGGTTTCCTATAAAAACGCATCTAAAACTGCTCATACGTGTAAATTATCCTAAAGAAAAGTCAGATTATTGAGTAAATACTTTGACATCCTGTATATTTGTTAGTATCGACTTTGGTACTAGGGTAAGCTGAAGTAAATCAACTTATTATGGTCTAACTATTACGCTGTTGCGGTATGGCCCATTATTTACTCAACAATCTGACTTTACTTTAGGATAATTTACATTCATGATCAGCTTTGGTTGCATTTTTATGGTAAACCGTTGCTTCTAGCGAGTTCAATAAGATATACCTTTTTTAAGTAGAAAAGATAGGTAAAAAGATTTTTCCAGTCGAAAATGGCATACACCGTGACGCAAAAAAGTTGCAGCGGTTTAAAAGTGTCCTAATGGTCGCTTGTGGCGCCCTTTAGAGGATACAACCGAATCGTTGATAAATTTGAATTTCTCATGCCAAAAAACCCCCGGATACGAAATTTCGTGAAATTAGCTGGAAGTGATCGAAAGATATTAAAAAAATGTGATTGATTTTTTTCAACTTTGACACCCTGTAGCTCCGTTAGTACTAACTCTTGGACTAAGGTAAGTTGGGTTAAATCAGCTTATTTTTGTCGAAAATATCTGAAGTTTGGCACATTCTTTACCGAACACCCTGTATAATAGTTCACTTCTCAACCTTGGTGTATAATATACTATTATTATAGTGGTGCTATTTTAGTATGCAATAGGTAGATTTCTAAATTTCGATATGTAAACCATCAGGAACATATAAATCCTCTGGCCTTCCACAATATCCAATCTATCTGTGCCTTTACTGTTATATTGACTATTTTCTTTAACTTAATAGCATATCTGCTAGACACTTAGCCGGACTGTTACCTGGACAGTCCACGGTATATATAAAGTGGCCGATTAAATAACTTTTTATTAAATCGATAACCATCGCCTAGCGGCATTTACATAATAGCCGAAGAACTGGATTAGCTGGTCTAATTTTTTGCCTATTATTGTTATTTCCAGTTTGGAGCTAGAAATACCAAGGTTGCCGGTGTTATCGAACACCTCCAAAGCCGCTGAATTAACAAACCTCGCACATTTCGGATCAGTGAGGGCAAAAAGCAACTCGCCGAGCGTCTTCGCGCATTAATTCCATAATGGAAGACGTGCCACCCAGCCCGTAAAAATGTAACGATGAAGTGAAAGGAGCCTTTGATTCAGTAAACGCGGCTCTATTACTGTGCTGCGTGCGTACTTCGTCCCAGTAATTTTTACGAAACAACTTCCCAGGCCCCATCGAGTATTGCGAGCGAAAAGCCATTTCCCGGCTTTCCACCTCGGATTTTAATCAGCGCTAGATGAGAATTTTCCATTACGAAAACTCGCAGCAACCTTGGCGCGTAAGCAGATTTGCAAAAACTCAGATTGATGACGCGGGCTTAATTGCACAATAAAACTGCTCATTCGCCTCCCGGTGTTTGTGTACCTTCTGGGCTCGTATTTTGACTGCTCAGCTGTCTGCAAACCTGCGTCTTGCGTCACTCTATGGACTATAACCTTACGTAGTAACAGTTTTACATTTTTATTTCACTTTCTAGTTAGGCTAGTCCCGCGCGAGCAGCGGCAGTGCTTTTCGGGATTGTGAGATGTGCTCAGTGAGTGAGAAAGTGCGCTATCGGGGTGCGAAACGGGGTTTCTTAACTCTTCGGCGGCTAAGATAACCGATCCAGGATGATCATTCAGGGAGACAAGGACCCCGCCGACATGGAAGCGGCCGTTGATGGAAGTGCCAATGAGGACCTCGATGGTACTTTTTTATTTATTTTTCTAGATTCGTAAACAATTTAAAAAATCTATTTCATGATTGCTTATTTTTTTCACATCCAGTGATAGTATAGCAGAGCTGAAATAACAAAAACAAAATAGGAGGGCATATTAAATATAAATGCAATTTACTTAGTTACTCATTAAAGGACACGAATAAGCTGAAAGACCTTTGCCCTAGGTATTGGCTCATTTTAAACACAGGCGGATAGAGTGCAACATTTTGGGGGTGCTGAAGCTGCATGTATTAGAATTATTCTCAAGTGGGAACTTCTCTATTTCGACCTCAGGACTTTCCAAATTTCGTAAAAAAATAATATATAGATCCGTTTAAAAACCTAATCGGGAATAAAAACCTACACAGCGCTATAGCAAATTTTCTGTAAATTCAAAACTACATTTTGCAAATCGTATTTTGAGCTCAGGCTCAGGAGGTACTAACTTGAACTCAGAGGGTGCTTTGGGTGCTAAGCACCCCCTAGTTCCGCCTATGGGATTAAGTACCATCAACACGCATACGCATTTATTTAGTAGGTACCGTACCTAATTTACTCCATTTTTATAAGCTCAAAATATTCAAGCCATCAAATTCGAAACATTTTGCAGATATTTCAAATAGTATTTTTCTTGATTCAGTTTCAGTGGGTATATATTTGTACAAGGCCGTATTAGTAATGAAGCAAAAAACGCAATCGCTTTTAGCGCAAAAAATTTAATTAAAGCAAATTTTAAATAAAACACAATTGCCATAGAAAAATTATGCTTATGGCTCATGAGAAAAGCTGATAATTATATGCACTCAAATGAACGCAAATATGCGCATATATATGCATACAAAATGTATGCAGACAAAGTTACAATATATGCGCATAATATGCTCTCTTTTTTTTAAATAAGTCAAAGTATTCTAAATAATGTAAACATTTTAATTATTTTGTGAGTATATTTATTTATTTAATTTTTATTCAAAGACGTCATTCATTTTAACGTTTGACAATATAAACATGGACATCCAACAACTTCACGTTGTAAGACAACATTAAAATGAGATTTTCCCCAACCCCGCCAGACATCCAAACTATTATTCACCCAATACTCGAAGTTCGACTCTTGAATGGATTCTATGTTAGCTGATTCCTTATACATAGCTTCTATGGAAAAATTGGGGGTAGCTGGCAGCGTATGTTTATATAGTCAAAGATTTTAACAGGGACTTCCCCTTTCTTCTGTTTATTTCGATACGCGCACTGCTCTCCAGCGGCAGAAAGTGAAAGTATACATCTCAGTTGCACATAAAAATTGTATTAATAAATTTAATGAAATAGTAAATTTTACAAAAAATTCTCAAAAAGTTCATACATTCCAAATTATTGCTAAATATAACCAAATATGTATGCAAAATCCAGAAAGTATAAATATGCAAAATATGCAAAATGAAACTTGGGTTTAACAATTTGTTTGCACATAATTAGTATACATATGCAAAATGTTTGCCGGCATATCTATTATCCAAAATATGCATTTGCCATATAATATCAGCTTTACTTATGACTAATTCAAAAATCGCAATCGGACGTACTATACATGGTGCAAGTCAAAATTACCCTTAAGAAGTTATATATCGATAACAACTGTTTTCACAGGGACTCTCGATAACGATAAGTTATATGGAAAAATGAACCATCCTGGATCTTTTTTATCCAGGAAAGCTTAATGGTGGAAATCAAAATTGGCTATCGTGTTTTGTATTCGAGTTATTAAGAAAAGCTCGATTTTTTAAGTTTTGTTTTCTGACTATATTTTGCTTATTTATGAAAATAAAAAAAAAGTCATTTGTACGTTCTCCATAATAACAATCATTATGTACGTAACTCGTACGAAAGCGGACTTTTAGACTCGCTTTATTTATGTGCCTCGCTCGCTGGGCTCGCTTGGACATAAACTACGGCTCGTCCAAAAAAGTCCTTAATTTCGTACTTGTAACATAAATAGCCTTGAAAAATATGAATAATTAATAAAATTAGAATGAAAATTAAGAATTGACCCCACATGTTATATGTCTACTGTTGAAAGAAAAAAAAATCATTTAGCTAAGCCGTGGCCAGCTATGAGTTACATTTAAAAGAATACAAGTTTATAGTATAGGTAACTCGAAATTCGGTTTTTTAAACTGACTACGCTACTGCGTCAAGTGCTTGAAAAACGTAGAAATAACTTTTCTCCAGTTTCAAAATAAACGAGATATAGCTATAAAACTTTTGTTTTGAACTCGATATAAAAAAACGATTCTGGTTTTCACGATTAAGCTTTTCTCGAAAAAGAAAAATCAATATCCATCTCCATTAGGGTTTCCAGTCCCGGGATCCGGTCCCGGGACAGTCCCGGGATTCTACCACAAAAACCGAGTCCCGGGACCACAGCCAGCCCAGGCGAAGTCCCGGGACCATGTCAACATGCGTGCGTGTACTCGATATCAGAGAATTAGGAGGGGTATTCACCGGCGTCCGGCGTATTACTGATGCCTCTTGTACATTCTGCATTATTTGCGTTTTGCGTAGCGCAGGAGAGGTATTGTTTTCGGTAGGTTAGAATTAAACCTGTGTGTTGTTTCAGCCACATTTGCATATCTTCTTCTATTTATGTATTTGTCTGTTTTTTTTTGTTGGATTTAGATATGTGCGAAGAAGCTGAATAATGTGCACCTTGCTTTCATTCATGATATAATCCAATTAGAAGGATACATAAAAATATTCTTATTACTGTTGAGAAGTTAATTAAATTTGAAATTTTTATTGTAATAATAAGAGGTAATAGTAAGGTGATTTCTATATATTTTCGGGTTTTAAGCGTGTTCTTTATTTGTCTGCTAAAGCGTTACAATTTGAATGAATTCCGATTCGCAACCTACCTTCATTCTACATTTAAAAAAATAACGGTTTGAAGTCACTATGACAATAGTTTTATATATTGAAGATAAACAATTGGCGAAATGTAAAGTGGGTTCCTAAAAAATTATCATAATCAGAGGCAGCTTGACGAAAGAATTACGCACGCACTTTGCAGTTCAAACAAAAGCAAAAGCGACAGACATTTTTAGTACCAGAAGAAAGCAATGAAGTTGTAGACGAGCCCCAACGCAAATTATCAGCACAGAAATACTTTATTTAACTTAAAACACTTATTTTTCTTTGGAAATTTCATTCGGAAATTTCACCTGAACACTATTCTCTTTCGGGACCATTTACGGGATCTTCGGGACTAGTCCCGGGACCTGAAATTTAGCTCGTAAGTCCCGAAAACACTTTTGGTCCCGGGACTTGGAAACCCTAATCTCCATATTTATTATTTCTATATGTCTTATACCCCCCTATGAAAACATGGAAATTTGCCCACCCTGTACTTCAGAGCGACCCCTTTCGACATTAATATAGATAAAATACGTTTACAGTGTTATTGTGTCCCGGGTGGTGTAGCTTGACCAAGCGTTCACGTTCGATCAGTAGAGTTAAGAAACGCTCTTTCTGGTCAGAACTTGGATGGGAGTTCCACGGCTGCTCCGCTCGGCGCCTCGTGGTACGGCTGCCATGAAAATAGTTGGTCCCGGATGTCATAACAACATCATGACAGTCGTTAGTGGGGTTGGAAGTCCCCATAAATGCACAGCGACGCTTATAATTGGCCTAACGGCTGTTGGCTGAGTGCGAAATAAATAAATAAAATAAAGAAATAAATAAATAGGAGCATACCAGCGTCTATTGAGTCGGATGTACTCAATAATATAAATTTAGATAACTTATTACGCAATTTGCAAATGCCGAAGTTCGCCGTTTGGCTGCGACAAGATCTTAAGTATTTTTTGCTCAATAATATACAGGGTGTTACCAAAATGGCGGAAAAACTGCCAACATACTTCGTAAAATTGTGAGTCGAAAATCTTAATACTAAAATGTTGGATTGGTCTTCATGAGCCCTCACGAGCGGTAGATAAAAAACATTTTTTATTCTCGTAAAGTAAATATGTACGGCATCAGAGAAAGTGGTACAAAATGAAAATGTATGCCCCCATAGAAAATATCGGGTAACATTATGAACTTGTGTATACTACATGAAGTAAATACTTTTTATAAATACGGTTTCATAAAACTAAGCAGACATTTCTGAAATATTGCATGGGAACATAATTTTACATTTCCTTGATAATATTTTAACGTATTTGGAACAGACAGACATGTGTATGTTTATCACTCGTGAAAACTCATAAAGACCAAGCCAACATTTTATGATTAGGATTTCGACTCAGAAGTTTACGAATAATACCATCACGTGTAAATACGTCGCAATATTTCAGGGTGGTAAGAGCCAATTAAAAATAGTTGATATAAACAAATGTCCAAAAATTCTTCGTTTTCGGTATAAAAGGTGTTTAAAGTATTCGAAGAAGCGTTGACTTTTTCTTATAATTTCCTTATTAGTGCAGCTATTTAAACCAAATTTAGTACATCTACACAGTAGGATCCCTTAAAATGTGATATTATCAAGCTTCACAATTAACCCCAGTGGCGGAGATATGAATCAGTGCCCTAAATTTTACAAAAAACTCATTTTAAGGGGTCATTTAATTATAAACATAAGGTGTCCCTTCGACTAATTTTACTATCTATTTCACAGTTTCAAAATTAATTTAACTGGCATAGAAAAAACAAATCTTATCGAGAAACTATGAGAAGAAGGGGAACAAGAAGAAGAACCTTAAAATGAGATCGATTTAAATTTTCTACAAGGTGTCACTATTTTTCTTGTTAAATTTATAACGCTGATTACCCATCGAAAACAAAGACGTTTGGACACCTGTATATATGAACTTTTTTCTTATAATTGGCTAAGGATTACCACCCTGAAATATTTTGACGTATGTACTTAAGTTACACCTTGTATTTTAAGAATACATTTTTCGTTTTATTTATTTATTACCTATTTTAAATTTGTTCCTAATATCATTTTGTTTGGGTTGATAATTACTTACATAAGTTTTTTTATAATACTAGTATATATTATGGTTTATGCCCTATCGGCTATTGTAATATTATTAATTTGTGGATAATAAATGACTATGTCATATGGGCCGGGTTTCTACATCCTAGCAAATATTATCTTGATTTGTATAAATTATTGGGAATGCATTTGCTGTCAACTTAATATTCCTGTTATATTGCTAATAATTTAAAATGGTAAACGCTTTGAATAATGCGTATTTAAAAGGGTAATTATTGACGTATTAATAATTATTTATTGGGGAAGCCAAAATTAACACTTCACAGCTTAGCTTCCTTTCCCCAGTTGTTTGTCTTCGATCTTAAATTGTTTTACATTATTTCCAAGACTGCTTTGATTACATGTTGTTGTTCAAATCAAGGCTAACACTATTTTTAATACCGTTTTAGAAATTATTATCAAGGCCAATACTATTTTATACAACTTGCAAATATTAAACTACCACATTTCTCGAACATTTTATAAAATAATATTTGATATGCTTGAAATGTTATTACTTGCTATTATAATCATACAGGCTTAAAATCTATTCATAGTAATATTTTAAGTTTGTTGCTATGCTTATGAAGTTTCAGTAAAAATTTAGTTATTAAAAAGTTGGCTTGATTTCATGCAGTAAGAGACAAAAGATTGGGGCAGCAAAAATATTGCCTTGCTTCTAGCGCCAACTTTCTCTAATTCAGCGCTTTATTTTTTATGTATATACTGCAAGATTGTAACGCTTTTTTGAAATCTCGAAGGAGTTGGTGAGGTAATGGTAACAATTTTTAAGAATTTGTTTCAAACTGCATCCACACACTTCTTTCTCTAGAGGTACATGAATATACCTTCATCTTTTAACTATTTTTAACATTTCCAACCCTGCAGTTTGTTTATAATTCAAACGTTTCAACAAAATTTGGCGCAGTCATCATTACAAAACAATTTTAAACTATTATCTGTTAACAAAACTCATTGCAAGCGACCATCACATATAGGGTTTCCAAGTCCCGGGACCAAAAGTGTTTTCGGGACTTACGAGCTAAATTTCGGGTCCCGGGACTAGTCCCGAAGATCCCGAAAATGGCCACGAAAAAAAAAAGATTTCAGGTGAAATTTCCATAGAAAAACAAGTGTTTTAAGTTAAATAAAGTATTTCTGTGCTGATAATCTGCGTTGGGGCTCGTCTATAACTTTATTGCTTTCTTCTGGTACTAAACATGTCTGTCGCTTTTGCTTTTGTTTGAACTGCAAAGTGCGTGTGTAATCCTTTCGTCAAGCTGCCTCTGATTATGATAATTTTGTAGGAACCCACTTTACATTTCGCCAATTGTTTATCTTCAATATATAAAACTGTTGCCATAGTGACTTCAAATCGTTATTTTTTTAAATGTAGAATGAAGGTAGGTTGCGGATCGGAATTCATTCTAATTGTAACGCTTTAGCAGACAAATAACGAACACAGTTAAAACCCAAAAATATAAATTATTCAGCTTCTTCGCACATATCTAAATCCAACAAAAAAAAACAGACAAATACATAAATAGAAGAAGATATCCAAATGTGGCTGAAACAACACACAGGCTTAATTTTAACCTACCGAAAACAATACCTCTCCTGCATTACGCAAAACGCAAAGAATGCAGAATGTACAATAGGCATGAGTAATACGACGGACGCCGGTGAATACCCGTCCTAATTCTCTGATATCGAGTATACGCACGCATGTTGACATGGTCCCGGGACTTCGCCTGGGCTGGCGGTGGTCCCGGGACTCAGTTTTTGTGGTAGAATCCCGGGACTGTCCTGGGACCGGATCCCGGGACTGGAAACCCTAATCACATGTTATGTAAACTTGTACTTTAAATAAGTCTGTAGGTAACAAATGGAATTTCGATAGTGTCAGAAATTTTATAATTAACTAGGTATTGAATATAGGTTATGTAACATTTAGTAATTAAACAGGTATTGAATATAGGCTAGGTGACGTAGTGTCGAGTTATTAAAAAGTAGCATTAAGGAGACATATAAATAGTTTAACTACTAGAGCACAATTCAAATTTTGGGCGAAATCAGAATATATTCAATATCCTAAAAATAAGTTAAATAGCTTCTGTTCTCGTCACGAAATTTGAATTTTATTCTACATATTTTCCGTTTGAATTACTTAATGTTACGAGTAATTGATTAGTAACCCATTCCTAAATTTGTGGCAGTGTGAAAGTTATGTGGTAGTCTCTGTGCACATTTACTAGTAGAACAGTCGTCAGGATAGCGGCCATTTTGTTTTTAATCGGATCAATTAAAAGTCAATTAAACCGCGAATTAAACCGCGAATCAGATGCTCTAATTAATGTCGCGGATTGACCTAATTATTTTTGATGTGTGCTACTGATTAAATTACGCATTAGCTTCCGATTAAATTACGCATTAGATTTTTTAATTTGCTTCTGGAGTTACGCGGCGGCCATTTTTAATTTTCGCGGGAATATTTGAAATTTGAATTTTTTCCGATTTTTTTCTAAGTTCCATTATTTGAATTTTAAACTTCCCGGGTGTCAGCAGCCACCTTGGTTTTCTGCGCGCGCACCTCTCGCTGTAGTCGTTTTTAATTTTGAATTTTCGCGGAAATATTTGAATTTCAAACTGGTAGATCTCTCTCTCTCTCTCTCTCATGCACGGAGGCCATTTTAATTTCTCACATTTATTTTAATTTAAAAAAAGCTTCCTGCGATGTCCCATGGCTGGAGTCGAACCAGCGCTCACAGCATTACGAGTACGAAGCCTTAACCAACTGGGCTATCGAAGCGATCGAGGTTTTAAGGAATTAACTATAGTCACTAGCGTAGCAAGCATATTATAATACATTTTAAATGTTATTTTCGATTGAAATTTAATCGCCAGATCGTATCCTTTTGTAATATTAAAGTTCTGTAATTTTTAAAAAATTAATTGGACGTAGTTGATGTTATACTAATAAAAGAAAATGTATTTAACGTGCCTAAACAGGATTGTTTATTTCGAGCGAGACCTGGGCTGACGTCATGGCTAGATTTCTCTTTTGGCAATGCATTGGAAAGCCCTTTCACTGCTGTTACGTCACGAGCCCCAGCTTTTAAACAAATTATTTTTTCGAAAATGTTGTTTATAAAATTGGAAATGCATTGTCTGTGATGCTAGATGGGGCGTAGTAATTTTAAAAAAGTGCTGTCACACGTAGTTTTGCTGTAATTAATTATTAAGTTCAACACTTGCGTGATTTCGATACTGTTTGAGTTGCGGGCATTTATAATTAAATTATTTATGAAAGCCGACGAAAATTTGAAAACTAGCGGAGTTGTTTTTGTACAAAGTCGAAGGTCGGACGACGGCAGATATAAATTACAACAGCTAGTTTAAAAATTAAATGGGCGAAAAGAGGTAAAGGCACTTCGTAAATATAAAAACGAGTTAGAAATTTGATTTTAATTGAGTTTAATATATTCCTGACATACTTCTGTTATGCCCTCGCCCATATAAAATAAGACATACGCATTAAATAAATGATTTAAATAGTTTAATTTTTATTTTTATATTAAAGTACGGTCACCCATATTGTTTAAAATAGCATGGCGCAAATTTTAAGGCGCCCGTTTTTGAAGTTCAATTGGTAAATCGTCGAAAATTTGAATAATTCGCTTATAAAACCAAGTGAGTTAATCGTTCAGTCGTGCGGGAATTGTACACATTGAAAAAATGTAAAATTAGAAACATGCATCAAATATTTAAATCAAATAATTTAAAAACGCTACAATGAAATTTTATACGGTATTTATAGCAAATGCCCGTTTCTTGGAAAAGTCTAATGCATTGTCGTTGACTAATTGCTAACGGTTTTAGCCTGAGGCCCTTCTCAATGCCGCGTTTTAGAAAGCAACGGTTTCTAGTCTTGCTTGGTTGACAGACGACAGAATGCACGGTTACCGGTCAGCGCAGCCAACGGCTTGGCGCTAAAATCCCTGTGACACAAAATCTAGTGGGATAAGCTTGCCTGGTTAATAAAGCACTCTAGTTCGTATGATTTTTGTCGCTTTTAAAAATAGACATTATTTTTTTCGTGCTTGAGTTTTATAATTACGCTGAGCCCTTTGTGGCTTGATTACGTCATGCCGAAGTCTGCTAGTTTAAAAATTAAATGGGGGATAAGAGGTAAAGCCAGATCGTAAATATAAAAACGAGTTACAAATTTGATTTTAATATATTCCTGAAATACTAAGTATGAAAAAGTCTCATATAGCTAAAAAAGCCGGGTTGTGTTGCTCTCAGCTACAGTGTTTCGGCTACTTTTCAAGTCGTAAATATAAAAACGAGCTACAAATTTGATTTTAATATAGTCCTGAAATACTAAGTATGAAAAGATCTCATATAATATTATTAAATTATTTATAAAACCACGGCTATTATCCATTTTTAATATTTGAAATGCTAGAATATGTTTAATTTTACGGTTCTATGTGTAATTACAAAAGACATTATAGCACCGATGCGAACTTTCTATTTTGTCATCCTCAAAGGGCCTAACCGGTCGTTGCCTGTCGGTCACAATTATATATATATCAGCAATAACATGAACAAGAAGATATACGTATTGCTTGAGTAAGAAAGAGATAAACATATAATCCGTTCACGACCTTTTTGGGACAGAGTTGGCTATTATTTTTTCTTTTCATGTTGGACTAACTGATTCGGTGATGTAGCGGATGCAACTTTTTTTTCTGTCAGTGTCTGTTCGACATTTTCTTGCCACCACATTGCCAAACTTATTATTTTAATATTCGTAAGAAAATAAATGCTTTATCAAGTGTGTAAAAGTAATTTTAATTTCCGTCAAAGGAAAAATCAAAATGCCCAATATAATTTTGCTACAACAAAAAATTTCCATTAAACGATGCTAGTTGCAGTTTAAAAAGGACAGACCAGATCTAAAAGAACACGAGTTGATGTCGAGACTAGAGAGAGATCCGGCAACAATGTACCTATTCAGAAAATATAACCTTAAACTGAAAACAACCTAACCTAACAGAAAAAGTGTCAGTTTGCATTAGGGAGTTTAGTTGCCGCAGAGGTACTGCCAACAAAATTACTAGATTACGAAAATACGTCTGTGTTGACGACCAATGAAAATAAATTTGAATAAAAATACGCAAAAATTACGAAAAGACGTATGTGTTGATCCCCAAAGTAACAAAAATTTGAATAAAAACGCACAATTTCGTTGAAAATCTTTACAAAGCGACTTTATAGTACCGAAAAATTGATGTAAAAAAGTTTTAAGAGTTATTTCTAAGCATAATTTTGCAAACGTTTAACAAATAAACCGTAATTTTTTAAAGTACATCACACAATTATGAAATCGTAGTTCAATTTATATGAATTTCGATACTTTGTATGTGAAAAATAGCTTCAATTACTAATATTTGAATAAAAACATGCAATTTCCAAAGCATTTCGTTTAAAATTTTAGAAAATCGACAGCATCTCGCATGAAAATTTATAAAAATCGGCATCTTGTCACATTAAATTCTGCAAAAACGACAAAAAACAATATTTTTATACAACTTTCATTGAAAAATAGTAAAATTTTACGAAAATACGTTTGTGTTGACGACAAATGAAAATAAATTTGAATAGAAACACGCAAAAATTACGAAAAGACGTATATGTTGACCCCCAAAGTAACAAAAATTTGAATAAAATCACGCAATCATACAGCATCTCACATAAATTTTCGCAAATATCGACATCATGTCATATAAATTATACAAAAACTGTCATCATGTCACTTGAAATTATACAAAAAACGACATTTTTACTAAACACACGACGAAAATTGAACAAAAATCACACAATTACAAGCCATCTCACATAAATTTTCACAAAAATCGACATCATGTTACATAAACTATGCATAATTTTGCAAATGTTTTACACTTTTTATAAAATGCATCGCTCAAAATTAAAAGAAATAGCAATTTCATTGAAAAAATCTACTACCACAATCATTTCGATAAACAAAATTCAAAAATCTTATACTTTTGACGGAAATATATGTATGTTGACCACAAATTAACATAATTTTTAAATAAAAACGCGCAATTCGTTGAAAAAAATATTCTGACACCACCAAAACACGCAATTTCATTGAAAAATATATATATGTTGTCCACAAATTAACATAAATTTGAATAAAAACACGTAATTTTGTTGAAAAAATGTTCTGGCCCCGTCATTTCACTTAAAATTTTACAAAACTGCCATCATAACACTTGAAATTATACAAAATATATGTATGTTGATCACAAATTAACATAAACCTGAATAAAACACACAATTTCGTTGAAAAATTTGTAAATGTTTTACACTTTTTTATAAAATGTATCGCACAAAATTAAAAGAAATCACAATTTTCTAAATTTTATCACGCTATTATGAAATCGTAGATTGATTTTTTTGAAATTTTACACTTTGTAACTGTAAAATAACTGCAAATACTAATATTTTAGCTTTAGACTTTGTAATTATTGCAGATTCGAGAAAAAAAACAAAGCAGAGTAGAAATAAAAAACACAAACACTTTGTAATAAACAAATATATTGTTCTTATTTCGTATAATACTTAATAATATAAATATAAATGTACATCAGAATGTCTTATTTCTAAAAATTCGCTAGCAATTTACAAAACTGTAGTTTGAGGTGCACGACATTTCAAATTAAAAAGACTGCAAGTAATAAAATCAGAATTTCATTGTGTAATTTTAAAGTTTAAGGCGCTCCCAGTCCATAATGCCATTCGTATTTGATGTTGATGACATCTGCCTTAGAGGCATTTTTCTAACGGCCCTTTTTTGGAGGCGTTTCCTTATCGGTGTTCTTCTGACTGAACCTTTTTGATGTGGACTTGGATGAGTAGCTGGTGTTTTTAATTTATATTCTAAATCCGACTCGCAGTTATCAGTTTCCATTTCGGTTTTTCTTGTAGTACCAGTCGGGGTTGGCTTCTTTTGCTGTTTAGGTTTAGCTAGCAGCACATTAGCAACGTTAAGGTCTTTGATGTAATCAGCAAACTGTAGGCGTCCGGGTGGATTAATAGTTTTTAGAGGCCGCAGAGTGTCGTGAATTAAATCGACTATGTTAGACGCCGGTAAAATTTCACCCTTTATAGTAACGGTACCCTTGTGATCCCAGCTCACATCGCTTGAGGTACTCAAAATGCGTAGGAAAACTTCAGCTTTTTTCTTAAAAGTTTTGGGAAGTGTAGATAAAATAACGGCATTTGATAGGCTGTCACTGGTTGTTTCAATAGGTATTTTGATTGGCTGCCGCGCCTGGTTTGTGAAATGAAGGAATCGTTGTAACACTTGATTGTACTGGATCCATTTATCGTGATCAGTTAATTTGGACTTTAAAACTTTTTGCATTTCGTCATCAAGCTGTGATAATATATTTTTCTCCGCATCATCGCCAGACTTAAGACGTTGGACAAATTCCGGCGATACAATCAACATCTTCCGCTCTTTGTCCATTTTAGTCGAAAAGGAGCTCAGTCGTTTGTTCTGGTAGAGCCGTCGTGAATAAACTAGCTTAAAATCAAGACTTTCATAATAAATATATAAAAAATATGACAGGTACGGGAATCGAATCCAGCAATTTTCGAAACCGGTTTGATATATATTTATTGAAGGACTTGACCATCAGTTGACGTTTTATTAATATTTGTCGTGATTCGTCATCGCTGAAATTTTACAAGAGTCAACCTGTCTGCTATGCGGCGCACGCAATGGTCCCACCTCTTTTATTTTAAAATTTGTAAAACCAGATGTCCAAGCCGATACCGCACTACTCGTTTTAAGTGATTGTGCTCTGTTACCTGGTGCATCTGAAGATGGCTCCCAGACGAATTAATAACTGTCAGGATGCAGCCGTACCTTACAGCAGGACATCAATTGTAGAATCAAGTAAGAAAAAGACAAAACTAAGTAAGAAGATGCAGTTTTCAAATAAAAGCCAACACCGGGAAGCGCTAGCATCACCGCAGATAATAGTTGGTGACGAAGAAACCCTGGGACCATCGTCACAGCTAACCGGACATAGCGAAGATTTGAGGTTGGTCGTGCAGGAGCCCATGCAGCACTGTGACGTAATAACGGACACCCCGCCCGAGGACAACCAGCTCCGTCGTGAGAAGAAGCGGACATTGTGTAATTTTTGTATGCCTCTAAACAATACAATTGCAGAATCATGTAAGAAAAGGACAAAGCCAAGTAATAAAACGCAATTTTCAAATAAAACCCAACATCGGACAACACTACTACCACCACAGATAGAGGTTGTTGACGAAGAGACCCGGGGCCCGTCGCCTGATCAAACAGGTATGCATAGCTGTGACGTAACAACGGACACCCCGACCGAGAACAAACATATCTTCCATGAGAAACGGTTATTGTGTGATTTTTGTATGCCTCTAAACATTAGTTCTAGCAAAGTTGTTCATTTAGGCCTGGATTCTTATAAAAACTTTTCACCTGTGGCAAGAATTCTGAATACCGACGGATTAGGTGTTTCATTCACGGCGGATGCGTTTATTGTTTTTCTGGAGGCTCTACCGGACATGTTTGTGATGGCGAAACAAGGATCTTTTAAATGTGATTTAAGTGAACATACAGTGGAACATGTGACCAGCGACACTTGCAGGATTATTCCAAAGGACCCCGTCAGCAAATTTACACTTTACGTGACGTATGACACGCTGTCAAATTTATTGCCTATGTATGATTTGATGGTAGTTAAAATCAACGACTTGAAACGTGCACAATGTAATTTCGAAAAGTTTGCTGCATCAATAAGGCAGAGGTCCTCAACATCAAATACGAATGGAATTATGGACTGGGAGCGCCTTAAACTTTAAAATTACACAATGAAATTCTGATTTTATTACTTGCAGTCTTTTTAATTTGAAATGTCGTGCACCTCAAACTACAGTTTTGTAAATTGCTAGCGAATTTTTAGAAATAAGACATTCTGATGTACATTTATATTTATATTATTAAGTATTATACGAAATAAGAACAATATATTTGTTTATTACAAAGTGTTTGTGTTTTTTATTTCTACTCTGCTTTGTTTTTTTTTTCTCGAATCTGCAATAATTACAAAGTCTAAAGCTAAAATATTAGTATTTGCAGTTATTTTACAGTTACAAAGTGTAAAATTTCAAAAAAATCAATCTACGATTTCATAATAGCGTGATATAATTTAGAAAATTGTGATTTCTTTTAATTTTGTGCGATACATTTTATAAAAAAGTGTAAAACATTTGCAAATTTTTCAACGAAATTGTGTGTTATTCAGGTTTATGTTAATTTGTGATCAACATACATATATTTTGTATAATTTCAAGTGTTATGATGGCAGTTTTGTAAAATTTTAAGTGAAATGACGGGGCCAGAACATTTTTTCAACAAAATTACGTGTTTTTATTCAAATTTATGTTAATTTGTGGACAACATATATATATTTTTCAATGAAATTGCGTGTTTTGGTGGTGTCAGAATATTTTTTTCAACGAATTGCGCGTTTTTATTTAAAAATTATGTTAATTTGTGGTCAACATACATATATTTCCGTCAAAAGTATAAGATTTTTGAATTTTGTTTATCGAAATGATTGTGGTAGTAGATTTTTTCAATGAAATTGCTATTTCTTTTAATTTTGAGCGATGCATTTTATAAAAAGTGTAAAACATTTGCAAAATTATGCATAGTTTATGTAACATGATGTCGATTTTTGTGAAAATTTATGTGAGATGGCTTGTAATTGTGTGATTTTTGTTCAATTTTCGTCGTGTGTTTAGTAAAAATGTCGTTTTTTGTATAATTTCAAGTGACATGATGACAGTTTTTGTATAATTTATATGACATGATGTCGATATTTGCGAAAATTTATGTGAGATGCTGTATGATTGCGTGATTTTATTCAAATTTTTGTTACTTTGGGGGTCAACATATACGTCTTTTCGTAATTTTTGCGTGTTTCTATTCAAATTTATTTTCATTTGTCGTCAACACAAACGTATTTTCGTAAAATTTTACTATTTTTCAATGAAAGTTGTATAAAAATATTGTTTTTTGTCGTTTTTGCAGAATTTAATGTGACAAGATGCCGATTTTTATAAATTTTCATGCGAGATGCTGTCGATTTTCTAAAATTTTAAACGAAATGCTTTGGAAATTGCATGTTTTTATTCAAATATTAGTAATTGAAGCTATTTTTCACATACAAAGTATCGAAATTCATATAAATTGAACTACGATTTCATAATTGTGTGATGTACTTTAAAAAATTACGGTTTATTTGTTAAACGTTTGCAAAATTATGCTTAGAAATAACTCTTAAAACTTTTTTACATCAATTTTTCGGTACTATAAAGTCGCTTTGTAAAGATTTTCAACGAAATTGTGCGTTTTTATTCAAATTTTTGTTACTTTGGGGATCAACACATACGTCTTTTCGTAATTTTTGCGTATTTTTATTCAAATTTATTTTCATTGGTCGTCAACACAGACGTATTTTCGTAATCTAGTAATTTTGTTGGCAGTACCTCTGCGGCAACTAAACTCCCTAATGCAAACTGACACTTTTTCTGTTAGGTTAGGTTGTTTTCAGTTTAAGGTTATATTTTCTGAATAGGTACATTGTTGCCGGATCTCTCTCTAGTCTCGACATCAACTCGTGTTCTTTTAGATCTGGTCTGTCCTTTTTAAACTGCAACTAGCATCGTTTAATGGAAATTTTTTGTTGTAGCAAAATTATATTGGGCATTTTGATTTTTCCTTTGACGGAAATTAAAATTACTTTTACACACTTGATAAAGCATTTATTTTCTTACGAATATTAAAATAATAAGTTTGGCAATGTGGTGGCAAGAAAATGTCGAACAGACACTGACAGAAAAAAAAGTTGCATCCGCTACATCACCGAATCAGTTAGTCCAACATGAAAAGAAAAAATAATAGCCAACTCTGTCCCAAAAAGGTCGTGAACGGATTATATGTTTATCTCTTTCTTACTCAAGCAATACGTATATCTTCTTGTTCATGTTATTGCTGATATATATATAATTGTGACCGACAGGCAACGACCGGTTAGGCCCTTTGAGGATGACAAAATAGAAAGTTCGCATCGGTGCTATAATGTCTTTTGTAATTACACATAGAACCGTAAAATTAAACATATTCTAGCATTTCAAATATTAAAAATGGATAATAGCCGTGGTTTTATAAATAATTTAATAATATTATATGAGATCTTTTCATACTTAGTATTTCAGGACTATATTAAAATCAAATTTGTAGCTCGTTTTTATATTTACGACTTGAAAAGTAGCCGAAACACTGTAGCTGAGAGCAACACAACCCGGCTTTTTTAGCTATATGAGACTTTTTCATACTTAGTATTTCAGGAATATATTAAAATCAAATTTGTAACTCGTTTTTATATTTACGATCTGGCTTTACCTCTTATCCCCCATTTAATTTTTAAACTAGCAGACTTCGGCATGACGTAATCAAGCCACAAAGGGCTCAGCGTAATTATAAAACTCAAGCACGAAAAAAATAATGTCTATTTTTAAAAGCGACAAAAATCATACGAACTAGAGTGCTTTATTAACCAGGCAAGCTTATCCCACTAGATTTTGTGTCACAGGGATTTTAGCGCCAAGCCGTTGGCTGCGCTGACCGGTAACCGTGCATTCTGTCGTCTGTCAACCAAGCAAGACTAGAAACCGTTGCTTTCTAAAACGCGGCATTGAGAAGGGCCTCAGGCTAAAACCGTTAGCAATTAGTCAACGACAATGCATTAGACTTTTCCAAGAAACGGGCATTTGCTATAAATACCGTATAAAATTTCATTGTAGCGTTTTTAAATTATTTGATTTAAATATTTGATGCATGTTTCTAATTTTACATTTTTTCAATGTGTACAATTCCCGCACGACTGAACGATTAACTCACTTGGTTTTATAAGCGAATTATTCAAATTTTCGACGATTTACCAATTGAACTTCAAAAACGGGCGCCTTAAAATTTGCGCCATGCTATTTTAAACAATATGGGTGACCGTACTTTAATATAAAAATAAAAATTAAACTATTTAAATCATTTATTTAATGCGTATGTCTTATTTTATATGGGCGAGGGCATAACAGAAGTATGTCAGGAATATATTAAACTCAATTAAAATCAAATTTGTAACTCGTTTTTATATTTACGAAGTGCCTTTACCTCTTTTCGCCCATTTAATTTTTAAACTAGCTGTTGTAATTTATATCTGCCGTCGTCCGACCTTCGACTTTGTACAAAAACAACTCCGCTAGTTTTCAAATTTTCGTCGGCTTTCATAAATAATTTAATTATAAATGCCCGCAACTCAAACAGTATCGAAATCACGCAAGTGTTGAACTTAATAATTAATTACAGCAAAACTACGTGTGACAGCACTTTTTTAAAATTACTACGCCCCATCTAGCATCACAGACAATGCATTTCCAATTTTATAAACAACATTTTCGAAAAAATAATTTGTTTAAAAGCTGGGGCTCGTGACGTAACAGCAGTGAAAGGGCTTTCCAATGCATTGCCAAAAGAGAAATCTAGCCATGACGTCAGCCCAGGTCTCGCTCGAAATAAACAATCCTGTTTAGGCACGTTAAATACATTTTCTTTTATTAGTATAACATCAACTACGTCCAATTAATTTTTTAAAAATTACAGAACTTTAATATTACAAAAGGATACGATCTGGCGATTAAATTTCAATCGAAAATAACATTTAAAATGTATTATAATATGCTTGCTACGCTAGTGACTATAGTTAATTCCTTAAAACCTCGATCGCTTCGATAGCCCAGTTGGTTAAGGCTTCGTACTCGTAATGCTGTGAGCGCTGGTTCGACTCCAGCCATGGGACATCGCAGGAAGCTTTTTTTAAATTAAAATAAATGTGAGAAATTAAAATGGCCTCCGTGCATGAGAGAGAGAGAGAGAGAGAGATCTACCAGTTTGAAATTCAAATATTTCCGCGAAAATTCAAAATTAAAAACGACTACAGCGAGAGGTGCGCGCGCAGAAAACCAAGGTGGCTGCTGACACCCGGGAAGTTTAAAATTCAAATAATGGAACTTAGAAAAAAATCGGAAAAAATTCAAATTTCAAATATTCCCGCGAAAATTAAAAATGGCCGCCGCGTAATTCCAGAAGCAAATTAAAAAATCTAATGCGTAATTTAATCGGAAGCTAATGCGTAATTTAATCAGTAGCACACATCAAAAATAATTAGGTCAATCCGCGACATTAATTAGAGCATCTGATTCGCGGTTTAATTCGCGGTTTAATTGACTTTTAATTGATCCGATTAAAAACAAAATGGCCGCTATCCTGACGACTGTTCTACTTTTACTGGTTATCAACAGGCTGCACTCTCTAAGAAAACCTGAATCACAGTTAGCAAAGAAACAAAATAATTTTTCCTTAGATTTTTTTATACATTTTAGTTTCAACTTTGTACAGTCGCGGAAATAAAAATCCGGACGAGCCTTATAGAGAATTTTTGCAATTTTTGGGTAATTTAAATTGGGATTTGCGTTTCTAGGTTAGCAACTGACAGTTAAACAATGAGCGTATACGAGTAATTATTTTGACTTTGACTAATTTCACCAGGTAATGTGATAAGTAAAGCAAAGAAAGGTATACACTGAATAATATTAAGTGTCCGGATTTTTAATTTCGCGTCTGTACATGCGACTTCTTAGATATATACTAGTTTGTATAATTTTATATAATTTACTTCCCCGATATACAAAATTGAATTCCTGTGTAGCATACTTATGTGTATAATCATTAATTTTAAAATAATAACATTCTTTTATAGAATAGAAGTAATAATTAGTGTTACTTAATTTCTTTTTCGACCTCTTCTCTTTTTAAAATGCAGTCCTGACTTATGGTGCAGTACAGGTTCGTAAATTTCTACGATAAATCTATGTATAACAGTGATTGAGGAAGAAACCCCAATACGTTTATTTCTCAACCCTTATGATAATAGAGGGGTGTTATAATTATGGTTCTCTCACTTTACTGAAAATTAGGAAAGGGTACTAAAATAAAAGTTCACAGTTATTTTTTATCGATAGAGAGCGTCTTTACAGTTCTTTTTTAATTTTTAAATGATCCTTACAGAATGAAATGTAATATTTTCTATGCCTCCAAATGTCATAAAAACGACTTTCTATTAGGGAGTAGGAAAATAACTTTTATTTGAAATCGGCAGTGAAGTACGCCGAAATCGTCATTAAAATACGAGAAATCGGCAGTGAAGTAATCCATTGTTTTACGACTTTTTTGTAGGTGGCGAGGCGACAGATAAACGTCAATCGACCGAACATAACCTACAAAAGTTGGTTAAAATGTTGTAATTTCACGATTCCTCGATTTCAAATAAAACATAGTGTACACCTCGGCACTGAAGTTCCTTTTTATCCCTCATGTGGTTTATTTGCCTTGGCCCTACGGGCCTCGGCAACTAAATCCACATTCGTGATAAAAAGTTATACTTCAGTGCCTTGGTATACAAACTACTATTATTTGAAATCGGCAGTGAAGTACGCCGAAATCGTCATTAAAATACGAGAAATCGGCAGTGAAGTAATCCATTGTTTTACGACTTTTTTTGTAGGTGGCGAGGCGACAGATAAACGTCAATCGACCGAACATAACCTACAAAAGTTGGTTAAAATGTTGTAATTTCACGATTCCTCGATTTCAAATAAAACATATTGTACACTTCGGCACTGAAGTTCCTTTTTATCCCTCATGTGGTTTATTTGCCTTGGCCCTACGGGCCTCGGCAACTAAATCCACATTCGTGATAAAAAGTTATACTTCAGTGCCTTGGTATACAAACTACTATTATCTTACAGTAGCGCCTATGATCATACATTATACAACTGTTTTCAGTGAGTAAAATGAAGTTTTATTCACAAGTGAGTTTGCATTATTTATACTACTGCATTGTTGGTAGCACTGCCAAGCTATGTCATATTAGTAATTTTCAAGTTAAGTTCTGCGTCAGTCTGTGTCAACAAAAAAAACCTAACCTACGAACCGCGAATTTGACATAGACTGACAATACACTTCAGTACTGCCAATACATTTCAGTACTGTCAAACGTATATCACAAATCATAGGCGACTAATTATAAATGTATTTCGCGACATATTCTGACTGCGCAAACTATTTAGGCACAAGAATTGCTACTGTACGATAAAACGTCGTATATCACACGTGAGCGAAATGCCATTATAAGCTCGTGAGAAATTGTATCGCTCGTTCTGGGGCACTCGCGATTCAAAATTCTCACTCGCAAATAATGATGCATTTCTCTCACTTATAATATAATCTACTATTATCTACGACAGTGTGTAAAATTGCCTTTTAGTTGGCAGTTTTAAGTTTGTAAAACGACTGTTTAATAACATGTTTTCATTAGTTTACGTCGTCAGTAGAAACGTATTGAAAGATTTCATTAGGCACGTTGTGAGCAGCAACGTGTTTTAAAATTTTTAAAACACGCAAAATTACGACCGGTTGCTGGTAATCCTAATTTACATTTAATTTTTTTTTCATATTTACCGTGTTTTCTAGATTGTATCGTAGATAAAATATTGTACGATACACATGCGTAAAGCATCTTTAGTCACTCGCGGGACTTAAAACGCTCGCTCACTCGCGTTTTAACTCTACCCCACTCGTGCCTAAAGAGTAGCTTTACGCACTTGTATCGTAAATTACTATTGTAAAAATGCACATAAATTACCTACTTGATATTAATATTATTCATATTATTGCTAGTTCGCCACGAGGACAAAAAAACTGTATTTACTCATCGTGTTTTGTTCGTCTTTATAGGCAAGTTGTAGAACCGAATGAGTTGAATGTGTAAATGTAAACTTCGATTGTTTTTGAATTGTAAATATTCGCGAGCGGCTTCAGGGGTATACCAATACGGAAAAATATTTTTAAAAATTGGGGAAAACAATTCGAAAAATCCTACATTATTCGGTAACTACATCTTTGATATTTTATAATCTCAATTTAACATTGTATTGGGGGCCCTAAAAGTAATTAGCGCTGCCACTACTTTTAAAATCTTTTTTAAGTTTGCAAGAATTACGGACTTGCAGTCTCAACTTTGATCAGGGTGATAACGAAAGCGAAAAACTATAATTAGTCATTGTTTCTTGTTAAAATTTCTAGGAAAATTATACAGTTGAATGACTTATGCAATGCGTAAACACAAACCCATGATATCCTTGCCTTGAAATAAAATGTTTATTATCCAACGGATGACCGTTCAGTTGCTATTCTCGGGTTACTGTTAGATTAGATGTGCATGAATCAACACTTAGGAGTTTCTTTCAGAAACATAAATGACATGGAAGTTATAATGACAACAAAAACACAGTTAGTCATTCTTTGCTTACACCTTTAAAGTTGAGTATCTCTCTATCGATTCAAGCTATAACTGGACTATATCTTCTAACGTAAACTAACGACTCTCAATCTTAAGCTCGTGGGTTATTTTATTATTTCTCACTATTAGGTTAATCTTGTAAAATTAAGCAAAAATTATCGACAAAATTAGTATGTAGCGTTGGTGTAATGGAAAGCTAATTAGTAACGAGCGCGAAAATTATGCATTGTCCTTTGTTTGCACTTTTGGGAAGGTGTAATGTTTGAGTAATCGATTTTACATAAAATCGTAAATTGACAATATAGTAGCTGTATTCGAACTAATAAAAATATGTATATGTCAAAAATTAAGCTTGGCTGCCGAACTAAATGAGGCAGTCGGACCAGGCACTTCGGATTTTACATTTCAAAAATCGCTGAGGTATAAAATCTATGCTGCATTTATTGATTTACTTCAAATTTCGACACGAACATTATAAAATTTGTTCTTTGAAAAGATATACAAATTACTAATTTGAAAATGAGATGTTATCACGAACTCCGTAAAGGGGAGTCGTATCTGAATTCGTTAATTGTGTTTGTCCGTTGTGTGTTTGTGTGTATTTTTTTCGGAATTTTAAAGGTTAAACAAAGCAGGGGTATTTTTTCATGAATACGAATGTAAAATCAGCGCTGCTTGCTTTCATGGTCGCATTGGTGCTAGATCGAAGCGGTGGCTTCTCAGCTTTTAGAGACTACAGCGGGGGCCAGCGGAAAGAAGTAGGTCAAACGATTTTAAGATTCAATAGGAGCCGACTGGCTTTAGGCTCGAGCAGTTTCAGCTGCCTCGGTTTGCAATAGAGAGTGCGTCGAGTGTCCGGTTACTGATGCTTGCTTACAGCTTTCGCATGTAGGTGTCTGATAAAGAAACGCCGAGCATAATGCTTGAATATCTAATAGTAGAAATATTTTAGCTTTTGTGTGGGACTCGGAGTTGCAAGATAAAGCTTACACAGAATCAAAGGTTATATGGTAGTGATTCATAATCCCGAAGTAACAAAAAATTTAAATTGCGAAAAAAGGCACTACCTACATATTTAAAAAAACAAAATAACATCGTCTTAACATAGAGGAGAAAATTAACATCTAAAATTTAAAATTTATTTTGTATCTAATATATTTTTTCGATTTTGGAAACTTGCGTAATACATTGTCTTACGGCAAAATAAAGCTCAAAACCTAATTGCTCGGTTTAAACTTCGCAAAAATATAAGTAAAAAATTTTTTTTCGCTTTACACCGCATTTTCAATATTTAAGGGTGTGTTCTCACATAACACCTTTACAATGAAAAATTTTTCAAAATCAATAGTCCAAAAACTAGAAATTAACTGCGCATACATTTGAGAGAAACACTTAAATAATAGAGGTGCTGATGCTGTAACGTTACTGTCTAAGGAATTACTGAAATAAAAAATATTTAAAAAGTTATTGCCACTTTTCTGTATTATAATAATGGAAAAACACGGAGTGCAACTGCCTAGCGTCTAGCACAATATTATGATTGAACTTTGGACATCAAATATTTACGAATATTTTTATTGCATTAAAAAAAATGAAATCCTGTAAGTGAGTATGTGTTTCAAATATGATTATACAGTGGTGGGAAAAAGCATGGAAACGCAAATACTCTTGTAGAGATTTCAATGAAATTTAGTAAATACAGAGCGATCAAAATTAAAATTGATCGCGGGAGCCCATGAAATATACTGTCGACACTGCACTTTATAGAACTAAGTACATTTGAACTGCAATTAGCTGAATTATTGGTTCATGCGACTTTGGCACAGTCTAATAAAATTAGCTACACAAATATGGCAAAATATGTAATTTAATCCAATAAATTGATATGTAACATTAAAACAACAATGGGATAAGTTAAAAAAATGGTTGAAAGTTGAATCCCATAAATTAACATTTTTAAATAGAACACCCTGTATATTTTTCACTACTTGGTCGGGGAATCTGATTGAAAATTTAAAAATATCTAGTTTTGTACATTTATTGAGTTTTAAAAAATAAGGAGTTATTAATCACTCCTCATTAAAAACGTATATCGTGGGAAAATCCACGAAATTAATGAACTAATTAACCCAGAAAAGAATACAACATAAACTCTGTCCCACTTTCAGTCTTTCCATTTTTTAAATTTCAATATCCACTCTGTTGAACTAGTCAGTTAGCAAACTGACTGCAACTTTTTTTTAGAATAAGGCTATAATTTATACAGGTTTTTACCTCATTTGTAACCAAACAATTTCATCCCTTAAAGTAGGGATGGGCGTGTGACGTGAAAACAGTCGGGTCACGGCGGGTTCCGTCGTGAACATGAGCAATATTTGAAAATTTCCTAGGCGTGATTCACGTTTGACGTTAAATATTTAGTAACGAATAAAAGACTGCAGGGTGTCCCGCTCCCCCGCTGCCCACCCATGTGGAAGATATAGAGCTGGAGCAGGAAGTCATTCTACTTCTGTGTGGCAGCCTACAGCGACGAAGCTTCACACCTGTGTTGTGTTGTTAATGTTGTGTCTACAGTCAATCGCATGTCTGCGTCTATAGGCAACCAAGTAGAACTTACTTTTAGTTCCTCGAACGTAAAACTACTTTTAAACCTAGGAATTAAGTGTTGGCTAGCAACATATACGTTTTTGTATTCGTATCAGTAAGGGAAATGCCACAATTCCAATGACAGCTTTTGGTATTAAAAGTAATGTCTTTGAAAACGGTCGCAAGAACTATTTTTGCGAAACATCAGTACGTATCCCTTATAGTAAGCAAGTGTTGTAGGTCAATTTTCATTTAGTTCTTTTTGTGTCGACTACTCTGATCACAACATATCCCGTAAATTATTTCACCACGAGCAAAATATATCTTATTTTAGAGTTTTTAGTTCCGTTGCGGGTTCTTTATTGTTTTGAAATTTGAACATTCTGTTCTACCTGAATTGGAATTGTAAATAAAAGCTGCGGGTCAGGTCGTGAGTGGCGGGTCACGCCGTGAACGTGAGTATTTAAAGCAAACCTTAAATGTGCGTGACATGAGCGAATACTCACTCACGCGCCCATCTAAGAGATAGAGCTCAAAGTAAATCTCGCAAATTATCGTTAGATTATAAATATATAATTTGATTTAAAATTCCTGGTGAAAAACTGATATACAGAGAATGTCCTGGAATAAAGGGTCAATACTTTGTTGCATTTATATGAGGATTTTTATTGTTGTCGTCGCTGAAGCGTCTTTTTTATCTAACCGTGAGCGCAATTCTTTACTATATAACAAGTATTTTCAATCAGATTTCAATTTCAATTCTATTCTTCCGTTTGGTTCTTGGTTTCATGACCCATTCATTTCACATACCGAGATGATTTTTTCCATTCTACGGTATCCACCAGCTTGTACTTTTTACTACATTCTAGTGATGTATTAATAACAAATAGTACGGGAACGCTCATTGATGAGCGGTGCATCCAAGTTTTTGAAAGGAGTCCACAACAACAACTGATACCAATTTTTTTTTCTATTTGCAAAAATAAATATAAAAAAATATTTGTAAATATTACGTTCAAGTTCAAGTTCATCAAAGACGTGCAAAAATATTTATGAAAGTGTGAAGATAACTTTAGATGATGTTGGCCATATTGCCCATATTGATGATCTTCTATTATGACGTTTGGACAAAAGTTCCGGAACGCTTTCCATCTCTACAAAAAGGCACAGGAACATCGTTCTGCCACGTTCCGGCCCGAATACACCACTGTTTCAATTTACCTTGAATCTTTTCATATCTTTGTAATGCTCTATCTTTTTAAAAGTAGGTTAATACTACAGAAACCTCTACACCGAGTGATAATCAATGATTGCAGTTCGTTGAAATTGGTTTGAGATTCCGTCTTTTTGCTTTTGTCGCTTGATGATGTAGGTATATGTCAACGTAATATGCACTTTATACACACAGAAGTGTCAGAAGTTACATAACACAGTTACAATAATTTATAATTTTTATCTAAGTATACAGCCCCACCAAAAAAGCTTTGTAATTTGCATTCCGTTTTTGCTAAGACACGTCTGTAAAGGTAGATTTTAGTTTAAATTGCTATATTTCTACCATTGAAACATACGATAGTTGGTAATTAGCTAAGAGCTACGATGGCAGTTTGTTGCCCTTACACAGCTTACACTAGTATTGGTAGTAGGGTATTATTACGATATCACTCATCTTTTCAATGGATTATGTATCATTGAAAATAAAACTTCGATCTAGCTAAAAATAGGCGCCTAATTTTGAAGTTATGTTTATATAGGCCAATCTGAACGGTCTTGTAATTTATAATCAAGTTTTGATGGGAACATTATACACATGTCGTGTGAAGGTGGACTTGAATGTTATTCTAAATTTTTTATATATTTGCTCTCACTGGTTAATATTCAACATTTGGGATTACACTCTAGAACCAGTCCATCGACAAACTGACCTTGCAGCTTTCTTCTTAACTACTTAAACATGCGGTTTCGTGAATAATACGGTCCTATTTTTTGTACACACAATTCTATCCATGCTTCAAGCGTTCTGTCATGTGCTTTCAGAAACACTTGACTGTTTTACAACTTGACCCTATTGCATATTTTTTCTTACCATGAGCTCACATGTATTTATAACACTATCTTGTACAAGATGATAAATTATTGCGCGTTTTTAATGCAGCAGTTACTCATTATTTGGTTTTTTAAAACTAGTCGATTAATCAGACATAGCAAATTGGTTGGTGCCTAAAACTGTAGAATAAGTGACGCATGATTCTGTGAAGACAACATTTTAAAATATTTTTTCGTAACTATTGTAAAATACGAGTAGATCACTTTGTAATTCTCATACAAGTTGGAGGCTGGAGGCTTCGATGCTTTTAATATCAGCTCTAGGCGAGATAGAGCCAGTCAAGCTAAAAATCGACCTTATTCATCTACTGATTTTTTTGGCACGGACTTCGGTAACCTTTTCTACTGGAGCTGAATTGGGTTTTAAATTGACAATCGATTGAAACATTGAGATGTTTGGTGTCAAGTTGAAATTCGCATTGACAGGTTTTATTCGCTCCCCTGGACAGGTTCCATTCATTTTAATTCATTTGTCCTTTGTACAATGGTATTGTTGTAGTGTTTTGAAATCGGTTAGCTGTACAAACTTGATTTCTGAACCATACCTTGTAATTTATTCTGCCAATTATTAAAGGAGCAGTGCTTGGTGAACGGCTTAACTTTAAAATATTTATGTTAGATCGTTAACAGAAGTGTTAATCGTATATTTTATTTCTTGCCAAAGGCTGTCCAGGTTGATTTAGCTTTGAAGGATAAGCGTTTAATTTAAGGTTATGACTTGTTATTACTAAAACGTGATTTTGGAAAGTTGACTGCAGCTATTGTTATTATTAGGTGTTATAAGAACTATGAATATCAGTTATAGTGATTAAATTGTAATTGCATTTTAATACATGATTTGCATTTACTATATGGCTAGTTGACCTAAATATTCAAAATCATTCTTAATTATATAGAACGCTGGTATTACTAGCAAAAAAACTCCTCACGTAAAATATTGAGAAATTTAGTTGTTACTCGAAGATAAAATATTCATGTTTGCTAGACCGGATGCCAATTTGTAAGAATACCAAATACGATTATGGTATAACGAGTACATGCAATATTGACATCAAATTCACTTTCAATACAACTGTTGCGAATTGGTTTGGCATTTTTCCAAATTAGGATTTTATAGGTTCCAGCGTAGGTTGTGTCAAATAAAAAAGGAATTTCACTTCTATAGTTAGTCTTTCATGGCATTATTTATCCAATAGCACGTTTGAATCCAATGTACTGCCCTGCATCAAAGGCAATGAATCTGCAATTTATAACTGTCAGCGTGTAGCTGTAGAAGGTAATTACTTATATCTGGTAATTAGTGTCAAGATTTCACTGTCAAGGCTTGAAATTTAAAAACCATTACTTTAGAAGGCTAAACTGATAGTCGTCCTGTATGGCGTGCACTTTTAAAAAATAATAAATCTTCAACTGTCAATATTACAAAATTAATTACTTTTCATCGTTTTTTTATAAAGCTAATTAGCTTAACGATATTTTGCATATTTGTATGCCTATCGACGATAACCGATAAGGTACGGATAGATCACACCTCTGCAGTTTGTCCATTTAGTATTGTTCGGGTATTAATATCTGATTACATAAAGTTCCGACAATACATTACAGTCGAGTTATACCGTATTTGTAACTAGTATATATTGATCTTAAAGTACGCGGATATACTATTGTATATTATTCAACCTCATCATATTTTATCTAACCTTCCTACATGCGTATTTTTAATGTCCAAAATCAAATCGTTATGAATTTGCAATTATTTATTTATTTGGTAAAAGACTGCTTGCATTTTGCTAGCTCAATAATAATACACTTTCATTAACGTGATATTACTTGGCTATAATTAAAAATCCAGAAGAAAACTAACTTTGGTTCAGAAGGGGACTAAAATTGTGATGAACCACTCTGTTTCTGTTCATTCTCATAACGTGGTATGTAGTTAAACGAAGCAGCAAGGGATGCACAAATAGTCGGATGAGCTGAAAGAAAAAACATTAATAAGGTGCAATGTAACTAAGAAAGGAAGGTCTTAAGATGGAATTTTGGATGAATAAGTTAGTAACGAACATGAAAAGGGGCTAGGAAGTTATGATCTTGATTCTGAAGAGGATTTGTTGTATTATGTAAAAGTTTTTTTTTACACTAGCTAAGAATAGTATTGTAACTAGGCTGGGTGCTTAGTGAACTTTATGATTTAAAAATAATAAACAGTGTATTTCACATAATTACAAAATATAAACGAATTTTTATTATGCTCTAATAAATTTAATTGTACAAGAAAGTAAGTGATTGAAAATTTGCTTATTAAATTGAGATCGAATAATAGTACTTAAGGCGTTGTTATTTGGCACGTATCTGATAATGGGAGTGTCAGCATACGCCACTATGATGCCAACAATGGAAGAATGTACACTAGGGTGGAGCGAAAAAGTTTTTTTTAGAAATTAAGAAACCGCTAGTGCGCAATAACTGTCTATTGTTACTAGAAATGTCATGGCAAAAGCTAATTTTTTTCCGATATGTTTTTGAGGTGCCCCACGTGCTTTAAAATTGGATATCTTTATTCTGATTTGTAACCAGAATTATGAATAGCTGTGAGTGAAGATGTGCGGTTGATTAGAGCAAATATCGAATTTTAAGGACTCATTGTTGACTAATGAACCAGAACCGCTTCAAGCTGCGACGTTTACATCGAATTCGTCTTCTGATACTGATGATGATGATGATTATGCAAATCCGCTTGCATCAACATCAAAACAAGGAGAAAACGGTTAACAAATGGGGATTTCTCTTCCAATTTTATCAAAAGTATGCGACCGAACAAGAGTTTGAGACAGATCTGCAGCAGCTATTGCATCTGCTGTACTAGAAGATTTCGAAATTATCACCTCTAGCGACACATCAAAAGTCATAGACCGAAGTAACGTGCGACGTGCAAAAAAGCGAAAGCGAAGTGATTTGTAAAACATAAGTAAAGGAGTTTTGAAGGGCTTGTACTTTGATGGGCGGAAAGATAAGACTTTTGTGCGGGAATTAGAGGAGGAGCATATCATAGGAAAACTGTTAGAGAGGAACATATCGTGTTAGTGGCAGAACCCGGCTCAAAATATATCGGACATATTACACCAGCTTCAGGATCAGCGTTAAACATTAAAAAACAGATTGTGACATTTTTAAACGAAAAGACTGATTTTTCTAAATTAGTTTCTGTCGGATGTGATAGTGCGGTCGTAAACACTGAAGCCAAAAATGGGGTAATTAAATTGATCGAAAATTTTGTTGGTCGCCCTCTTCAATGGGTAATCTGCCTGTTTCACGCTAACGAGCTACCACCAAGACATTTATAGCAGCATTTAGACGGCCACACAACTGGACCTTATGGATTTTTAGGACCTATTGGAAAATCACTAGAAAAATGTGAGCAATTGCTTCTAGAGAACTTTTCTATAATAGAAAGCGAAAACTTACCTAATATTGACCCTGGAGTTACGGACCAAAAGTATTTATGGAATATGTGTCACGCTGTGTCATCTGAAATATGTTCTGAAAGCTTATCTCAAGAAGACCCTGGCAAACTCTCCATGCTCGCTGGCTAGTAGCAGCAAACATGATTCTAAGACTCTATGTTTCAACAAAAAGTGTATCCGAGAATCTGCAAACTCTAACCGAATTTGTAATGAAAGTTTATGCCCCAAATGGTTTACAATAAAACTTAAACCGTTGTGTAAAGATGGTCCACGTCAATCATTAAACATGATAAAATGGTCAAGAGTTTTTCAGGATCACGTTAAAAAAATAATTGATCCAGTGATTCAAAGAAATGCTTTTTGCGGACATCCTAATAGTATTTTAGTTTCAATGGTAACAGACGATAGTACAACGATTAGAGAATTGGGTTTTCGTCGTCTCCTGAAAATCCAACATGGGAAAAAGGACGGTGGAATACGCGAGGTATAGTGGGCAGGCATGCAAACTAACAGAAGCACCGATGCTTGCTATTCTTTCAGATGAAGATTTAAAAAATGCTATTGAGGATCCTTCTGTATTAGAAGTCATAAAGTTTCCTTGTCACACACAAGTCGTACAGAGGTGTCAGACTGATAACTGAAGCATCGACGGCAATGTGTGGAGAAAATAGCAGGGATGTTTCATAACCTCCAGAATAGAGTCAAGGGAGCAAAGGACACATTTGAAACAAAACGTAATTATTCTGTAAAACAGTCCTTAAAAATATTATCGTTGGGGTAGGGTATAGAGGGAGGAAAGGGGAGGGGGGTAGATCTCTAAAAGCAGCCACTTCCACACGGTGAGTTCTGGGTTAGCCCTTTTTTAACAAATGTATAGGGATAAGCGAAGAGCTGCTCTTATATTTTGAATAAATGTAAATATATATTTCAACCCCCCTGGGGCACCTCAAGATGTGATTCTGCAAAGTCCAGCTTTTGGGAACATTTGAGTAACCATAAAAGGCAACTATTTCTCACTAGCGCGAAGCGATATCAGAAAAATAATATTTTAGCTCTCTTTTCGCTCCACCCTAATGTACACCTGTAAAAGTAGAGAACGTCATAAATCATAAAAAGACGAGATTTGTGATCAATTCCTTATAATTAATTAAGTAAAATAACATGGTAAATGATATCCACAAATGCAATCAAATTCTGAGTAAGCTGTCAACGTACACTTTATATTAAAGAAAGCTACATATTCGGATTTATTTGAATGATAAGAGTTGTTGCAAGTCTAATAGAATAATTATAAAATGCATGTCCCAACCTAAGAGAGGGAGTTTCATGTTACGGAATTAATTACTGAGATAGTAGATAAAAGTACATAATAAAATGTAAAATAAATTCATTCATATACCCACAGCTACACCAGAGCAATACAGTATAAGTAGGTTGTAAAATATATCGTTATAATGTTAATATGCTGTTATCTGTTAAGCTATCGTTACGATACACAGTCTAGCATTGTTGTAGTTTTATAAAATTTAATTTTTAATTGCCAATAATTCTATACTTTTAACAACTTATTGATTTATTAATATACAGGGTAATTTGGTTGTATACAGTGACCGCCAAAAAGTCGGCATAATATGGGACAATTATTTATATTTGATTTTTCAAACAAACGTTTTATGGCAATAATTTGTGCTTGTCTAAAAAAACCTATTTAGTCCCCTTCACATATACCTAGTGATTTTTACTTATTTAGGAAATGGTGTTTTTCGAAATTGTCAAAATCCAAAAAGTGATATTTTACGGAAATTAAGTAAGATTTTCATGACTTTTTTTTAGAGTGTGGTATTTTTAGCTAACTGAATAATCTCAAGGCCAGAAAACACCTAATATTTTTAACTTTAGCTAAAAATTAATTTTTACATTTTTAAAATATTTTTTGAAATTTTACATACCATTTTTTTATGTGAAAACCTTCAAGATTTATAATTTGAAAAAAGAATATGAAATGTTAATTACTTTTTTAGATTTTTTATTATCTACCGAAAGATAGTATGTAGGCATAATTTTTACGGATTTTATGCAAGCTGCTTTGTAGAAGAAATATTCTAATTAATATCTTTTTAAATGGCTTTTAGAAACTCTAATCTAGCTCTGTTAATGAATTACTGTTACAAAAATCCTGTAAATGTTCTTTTACAGTTGACTGAATGAAGAGGTTTTTGAGAACATGTAAATTGGATAAAAAAAACTCCTCATTTAGACAACTGTAAAAAACATTTAACAGGATTTTTGTAACAGTAATTCATTAACAGGGCTAGATTAGAGTTTCTAGAAACCATTTAAATAGATATTAATTAGCATTGAAAAGTATTTCTCCTAAAAAAAACAGAAGCGCCTTGCATACAGAAAATAAGAATTATGCAAACATACTACTTTGTCGTAGATAATAAAAAAATCTAAAGAAGTAATTAATATTTTGTATTATTTTTTCCAATTATAGATATTTAAAGTCCTTACATAAAAAAGTTTGAATTTTGATATTAAGTCTTGTAGTACAGTCATTTGGTAGTTTTACCTGGAAAGTTTTCCGGGAATTTTGAAAATGGGTAACTTTATAGATTTCAATGTGCTCTTTCCGAATTTAAACTTTGCCACCTCTTATCTTTGCCGCTCGCGCCGCCATATTGAAAATAAGGCGCCTAAAAGCAGTCTTTTTACAATATTTCCTTTCCGACTCATTTCACTATAAAAACATTTATATACAAAATAAAACTAGGGAAAATTTCCTACAATTTATCTAATGACCTTTTTTTTCGTAAAATTAATAGTTTTGGCGTACGAGCGCTGCAAAGTGTAGTTCAACACGTATTTTGACCAAAAAACTCATTTCCACACCACCTTGAGGTAGAGTAAGCGGTGCGTTTTTTTATCGTGGTATCCCTAGTAGGCCTAATCCACATGCAATTCACTATTCCAAAATTTAGCGCATTCTCCTTCGCTTCGCTGTTCTTGATGGACCAGGTGTTGCGAGTTCATTGTCACAGACTTAAATTTCTTCCACATCATCCGCGATGGGATTATCAGTTTCATGGTAATCCTCTTCGTTCTCGATTTCATCATACGTTTGTTCGAAAATAATCTCCGTTTCTTCCTCTTCATCGCTATCTTGTAGTGGAACTTGCGAGTTATCACAGGTACCACTACAATTCGTGCATATAACGGAGCACTTTCACCCAGCCTTTCTGCATCCACAGGTCTTCTGACATCTCTTTTTGCATTTGCAAGAAATACGTTTTAACAAGCTTTCCGGAGCTGGAGGCTTGACTGTGGTGATAGGAATTAGCCCGTTCTTGTTTCTTTTTCATCACCATTGCTCTGCATTTTGTTCATTCCCATACCACTGCTGAACCTGTAGATAGGTTCGGAACGAATGTTGTCGTGCTGTTGCTTCTGTTGGTGGTAGCGACGCAATATTAAATATTCTTTTATATGCTGATGTGAAGCATGCATATCTATAGTTGTTTAAAGACATACTTTTCACATTACTGTAACTGTATAATTCAAGAAGGAAGCGTTCTCCAGCTTTAGCTATGATCTGTGGATCAGCATTTGGATTTTTGAATACCTGGATGACCTCCTTTAAATCTGGATTTTCTCGGAATACATTAATAAATTTCATTTTTTCTTGATTATATAATGCGTAGATGTATAATAGTTTGCGGCGCTCGTACGCCAAAACTATTAATTTTACGGAAGAAAAGGTTATTACATAAATTGTAGGAAATTTTCTCTAGTTTCATTTTGTATATAAATGTTTTTATCGTGAAATGAGTCCGAAAGGAGATATTGTCAAAAAACTGCTTATAGGCGCCATTTTTCCAATATGGCGGCCCGAGCGGCAAAGATACAAGGTGGCTAACTTGAAATTCGGAAAGAGCACATTGAAATCTATAAAATTACCCATTTTCAAAACTCCCGGTAAACTTTCCAGGTAACCTCTTTTTTTAGAACCAAATGACTGTACTATTGGTACTTATTGAAAAATATTAAAAAATTGAAAAATTATTTTTTAGCTAAAGTTAAACAAATTAGGTGATTTTTAGCCCTCAGATTGTTCAGTTAGCTAAAAATAACAGACCCTAAAAAATCTCATTAAAATCTTACTTAATTTTTGAAAACTCAAAAATAAAAAATTTTCCCATATTATGCCGACTTTTTTGCGGTCACTGTATAAAGTAACAGTGATGCTGGCATTTATTTGGTTGATGCACGGTGAAAACGATATATACGGTACGATATAGGCCGTTCCTTTAAACCAGTGATTCCCAAACTGGGCGATACCGCCCCTTGGGGGGCGCTGGAACGATCCAGGGGGGCGATAGTAACCTCTGGCGCATTTGGGGGGCGGTGAATAAAAATAAGGGGGCGGTGAAAGCTTAAAGGAGGAAGAGAAGATAAGAAGATTTAGAAAAACCGTTCGTACATATTTCATCGGTTGTGTAACATAGTGTAACATTATTTTCCAAATAAACGCACAAAATGCAAGTTACAAATTTATTTATCCCATAAAGACTATTTACCATTATTAAATGTTTTTATTCTTCTTCATACCATTTGTTACTCTATTTATTCAGTCTGTTTATTAAAATTCGTTTATTCTCAGTTTCTTTAATTTTACTTTATCACATCCTTTATTTAATACACAATCCAGAAAGTAAACACCATTATAATAAAGGGTTTTTATTATTCAAATTTGCTTTTACTCAAAATATAGATTACAAATACAGAAAAAAAATGGTTATTTTAAAAGTATCATTTTCTCTAGCTATAATAATAATTTATACCAAATTTCTTTATGATATATTTTATTATAACATTTCATAATGGACTTTTTCAGCTAATTATTTGAGTTTGGCTTTCACTTTAGTTATTTCGATTGTCAGTTAATACAAATTAAAATCTAAGCTCTGATGTTACCAAACAACTATCCCAATTAAATCAACTTATATGCTCGAACTTTTTTAATACACTATTCACAGTTTAACAGTAACTGTATCGAATGGATCATTCATTAAACAGTTCTTAAATATTTATTTTGTACTTTTAATGTATAAATCCCCCCTTGTACTTTTTAATTGCTAATTAATTTATTCTTTCAAAATAATTTCCTACCTGGGAATACTCTTATAGATAATTATCAGTCTCAAGAAGCTACCACTACAATATCTTTCTGTTTGTTCGCTTAAAGAATGTAGATTTCCAGGGGGCGCTGAGTAATTTTTTTTTTCTGAAAAGGGGGCGGTAAGCCAAATAGGTTTGGGAACCACTGCGTTTAAACCATATCCGATATGAGATGGATACGAAACACTGAGACAATCGTAGGCGATACAGTATCGGAACTTTGGCCTGGTGATTCCTATTCGGGGAGTTGGAATATCCAACTAAGTTGAGACTTGCCTAACCGACACGATCATACTTCCAGAAGGATATATTTCCGGAATGAAGTGCATCACGTACAATCTCTCTAAAATACTAGTGTGGTTCACGCCAGCAGGCGCGATCGGAGCGTAAAAATGCTCGCTCCACCAGCAACCTCCATGCTTGATGGCGAATATAAAACTGATGACCTGTGTCTTCCGTCCCCAGCATGCTGAAGGCATGCCGCTAAACGGAACGAAAATAAATCTACTCTTTTTTTAAAACAATCTAGGAATTTTCACACAAAGGGATTATAATTGTTTTATTGTTGCCTGCACACTTCGAAGGTATCTAATAATAAAGCAGTTTGTAGAAAGTATATTGAATATTTGCAATTTTTTTAAATGTTTTATATTTTGCTAGGATTATATTTACACGTTATATGAAATAATCAAACAAGGCTAAATGCACGTTATTTGAAATTTAAGATAGGTAATAATGCTTGAGTTACGACCGAGTCCATATCCTGCATTATTTTCGCTCAGTGGCACAAAACATGGATGGTGTTTAGCGTCGTTATAATGCCTCCAAAGAATCGATTTTGCAATTTAGTAGGACGCTATCGTAAATTATTCCAGAAGATGTTTCGAAATTACTGAGTTATGGTCATAGTTTTAAACTAGCGTTGGTAGTGTGAATATAAAAGAACCACTTCACCATGCGCTTGTCGTAACTTTTCGGCAAAACCGCCAATTGAGAACGAAATTTATAAATTTAAATTGTTTTACTTTTCTATTTTAGGATTTTTCAAGTCTGAAGTTATCTTTCAAATTATAATATGGAAATTTGTATAGTTCCGTAAGCAAGCACACCTTATAGATTATACTTTTAAAACGAAAAATTATTCTACAAAATAATATAACGAAGACCATCGTTATTTTTGAGTATTAATTATATTGTAATTGTAGCAAAGCAGATGATTTGCGAAAGTGGCATATAGGGTTCGTGTACTCGTAACGTTGCCACTTCGAGATAAACAGATAAACATACTTATTCATGATGATAGAATTGTATCCATATAAGGAAATGACATATGAATAGTCGTACTTCATCTGAACTAAGATGATTTTCCTATTTTAACACTTGTAATATAAAAGCAGAATATTTCGTCTCACTAGGATCCAATCACTTTATTCTAATCAAACACGTAGTGCTGTACACAGGCAATTGAGAGAGATATATTATGCCAAGTCAATAGCCAGCTATAAACAAGTTTCTCCCAAATTTAATAAAAGGAGGTTGAGTATAGTCGAGGACTATTATTTTTGGAGTGCGATTTTTTTTTTAATAAAATGTAAATAGACTTATCAACTTGAGTTTTAGTTTCTTTCGGAAATGACTTATTACAGAAAAAGTTTTTGAGTGTGTATATAAAAGTCTATCCGTGGTTAATGCACTCCAAAGGGAAAATCTAGGCTAGCCCCTGAAGTTATCTACTAATTTATATCAGAAACGATAGTTTAGAGCCGTATAACCGGCAAGGGAAAATTGTAAACGTTAATTCACCCTGTCGGCATCGGTGCATTACAAAGCAGCTTACGCCTTTTAAGTTAGTTAGGTTATTTGCAGTCGTCGTTGTTGTTGTAATACTCGATACAGACAATAGATTAAAATAAAATACGCGTTGACGTCAAATCAATGATGATCACGATTTGGAGTACACCCAATATCAAAAATTGCATGCACTCTGGTGTGCACTTAGACACAGCGATAATACTACAAGGTTCCTGTGACAACGTTACACATACTTCTTAGTTCTTTGAGTGCATTCTTCGATGACGTCATCTAAGACTACTACAAACGGTAGTTGACTGCAAATCCCTCCATTACCGCATGTTTCCATCACATTTTTTGTCATTTGATAGCTCATTATGGTCGCAATTAATCTTCTACTAACTGTTTTCTTCCTTAACATCTCATTTCTTCGTATTAGCAAGCTGTCAAGAGCTTACCCAAAAATGCCATAAGCAAAAGTTCATCCATTACGAATGTTTTCTCTATAATATGCTACGAGTGAGTACACCCCTTTGCAATTAAAACTGACCGAAATTATTCATTCACAACCCTGGAAAAGAGCACACTGATCCTCGCTATTTTTTTAATTACATCTGGACCTATTTTCAAAAAAGGTGACAAGTTTGACGCAAACAACTATCGGCCTATCAGTTTAGGAAGCATTATTTGCAAGGTTGTAGAAAGAATAGATAAATTACTACCTTTTTTACTTGATACCAACAGAATACCCAACTGTCAACATGGCTTCCTCCCTGGCAGATCTGTTCTGTCTAACCTGCTGACTTCACTAAATGATCTGAGGCTGTCATTGGATCACGATAGTCCAGCGGACGTCATCTATCTTGATTTTAGCAAAGCCTTTGACAAAGTCCCACATCGCCGACTTCTTAGTAAGCTTGAACATGCTGATGTTAATGGAGAGTTATTAAGTTGGTTGAAAGCATTTTTGTCAGGCAGGACCTTAGCTGTAGGAGTCGGAAATAGCTATTCTGATACCATACCCCAGACGAGCGGCGTACCGCAAGGCTCAGTTGTTGGTCCAGTCTTGTTTTTATTATACACAGCAGATCTTCTATCTGCAATTCAAAGCAAAACCAGCGTTTATGCTGACGACATAAAATTGTATGCAAATCCAGTATCTGCTTCAACATTACAAATGTATTTCGACACGGTTGTTCAACATGGCTTCTCCCGTTAAATGTTAAGGAAGAGAAATCAAAATACAATATATTTTATGGACAACACGCCACTTAGCACTGTAGACTCTCAAGTGGATTTGGGAATTACCATTACGAAGGACTTGTCGTGGTCTAACCACATACTAACCATTGCCAAAAGGGCTAGATCCAAAATGTACCTCCTTCAAAAAGTATTTCCAAACCCGTCACCAGATTTAGCCCTTAAAATTTATACTACTTATATCCGACCGCTGATCGAGTTTGCATCACCTGTATGGTCTCCGTGGCTCCGTCGAAACGGGCAAGTTCTAGTTCTAGAGAATATACAAAGAGCAGCAACTCGTTGGCTCAGACAGCTCAGACACTTATCCTACGAGGCTAGTCTTAAGTCATTAAATCTGACAACGCTTGAGACTCGAAGAGAGCTGGGTGACTTAATTCAATTATATAGATTTACCCACAATCTGTTTCCTTCTGCTGAAAATATGGTAGAACTATCTTTAGATCCCCGCTTACGTGGCCACAGTCACAAACTCAAGAAAGAACCCTTCAGGACATCTCACCGCCAACATTTCATCTCGAACAGAACTTTTCAACGATGGAACGATCTTAGTGACTGCACCGTCGTTAAGTGTGTTCAAAAACAAAGTCGACTCATACTTAAATCCGGAGTGAAGTGCATCTCGGGGTTTGTTGTTTACTGTCCATTGATGTTCACACTAGATACATTTAAAATTCATGTCTCTTGGAAAATTGTTTTAATTTAGGAAGATTTGTTTAATTTAGGAAGATTTGTTCAATTTAATTATATTTCGTAATAGGTTTATTGTATGTTAATTTAAAGTGTGTTTAAAATTTTTATTTTAGTATTTGTGATTGTTTATATACTGTTACTTTGGAATCCATATTAATTTTTTCTATTTTTTTTTAATTTTTCTTATATTTGAATGCATAACCGTAGTATCATTTATTTTTGTACTATGCTCATAGGTTTATTATAAGCATGTAAAGTTTTGTAATAATAATAATAAAAAACACCGGTGGGGTTTTGTCAGTCTGGAAGACAAAGTTAAGAGTGGTTTGAAATACTGCATGGTGCTTTTATTTGTTCACTAAAGGTCTTATTTAACGACAGACGTCAACATTATTCCTCTGTAATGGAATATGTTGGGAGATATAAAATGATAGCGAAACTATTAGAAAAATATGTAAGGTATAATCATTATCACTATTTCCTAAGAGAACAACGATAAAATTATTGATCGACAGGGGGAATGACTTGAGTGAACAATTCTTGACAAAGGTACTAATTGCTAAGGAGGGATGTCCATGAGATCACACGAGAAAATTGCCATCTACTTTTGAGTATTGGAATTGTAAAACAAGCGTTATAACATATGTAAAACGAACAGGTCTGTGGTGTAGATTAGACCATTAGCTTTGAAAATACTGCTAGTCCACGGGTGAGGATGTTGATGCCCAGTATTTAAAAATGATAATACTTACGAAAAACAACAACTATTTATTTATTTTAACAAGAATTAATATAATCACACATAAATATGTACATGTAGGACGATACATAAATACGCAAATATTTGTGCTGACACTGAAATGCGCCTTAGTATTTCGACAGGTGTCTGTGAACTAAAATGATGTTATTACTACCGTGGACTTCGAAACGTTTTAGACACGGAATTCCGAATGTCGTAAACCGAATGTCGTAAACCGAATGAATGGCACCGAGTGGAATACACTGGAATACCTCGGCGCTTCCCTGCCTGTGCAGCTTCTCATCAGTTGCATCAGTAGAGGGTTTATTACCTATCGGTGTTTTATTAACCTTTTGTCTTGCGAGTTAAGTTATGAGCGATGCACGTGGCTGAGTGTCTGCTACACCTTGTGTGCATTACTGTATGCATATTTAAAACATAATCATAGAGAAACATACAATAACGAATAAACAGCTACCGAACTTCAACAGTTCGTAATTACTAATTTCTTGTTGAACGACAGTAAAAAGAAGAAAAATTATAAGGGAGCCTAGAGGACTTCGACAAAATACTATTTTACAGCCGCAAGCTACGTCAGTTAGTTACAGAGATGTTGGAAAAAATTAAGGACTTGAGCAATAAAAAAAGGCAACTTTACAATAAATGGTTATGATTCCAAATCCAAATAGCCATTTTTATGCATCCCGAAGCGGACAAAAGGCCTCCCCCTTTTTCTGTCACCAGCGCCTGTCTTCTTATTTTTCGAATTGATCGGTTTTGGGTAATTATTCATTTCACAAGTGGAAAACCTAGACAGAAGTTGTGATGAAGTGGAATGAGATTATAAGTTTCCTGGGTCTGGAGGTGTACCATCGCGCTATTACTAGAACAATTTTTGAAACTACACAGGATTGAGCGCTATAGTTTCCAAGTCAGACGGTGTGTTAAGATATTACGAAAAGCAGTTGATGAAGAAAAAATGAAAAATATGGTGATGCAAGACGAATGTATATCTGAAAGATCCTGCTCTGATAACTTGTTCGTAGAACTGAAAGAAAAAAATGTGGAATGTGAAGGAAAGATCTTAAAAATGCATGGGTGTGGACAGGTTAATAGATTATGGGCATCAATAAAAGAACAAAACACATCCTCGATGTAGCACGCTATAGAGAAATGTTATGAGCATGACACCGTCTCCATAAAAACTGGAGCAGGATAATCAGACAACTTTGGCTAGTCGCTGCTCTTTTATCTAGTTTATGAGATACTTAAAAGAAGTAGCATTCATATTGACGAAAGAAACTTGATATAACGTGAAAATTAGCAGAAGAGTAGAAACAGCGGGCTCAGAAATGAATACAGAAGATTCACAATGGGTGACGATCGAGAATGAATGCAACAGTGAAACATGATTCCCATTTGCTACCTTACAATGATCTGCATTCTACCTTATCCATCATTCTTACATATTTATACCGATAGCTTCTTTACCTAGCTCCCCCCTCTGACTATATCATCCACTTGGCACACTTTCTTGATCTGTTCAATTCTTACTCCATCTCTGAGTAACGTTTTGCTCTTGTTTTGAGGTATTTTCATTTCCGTAGTTCTTATCTGTGCAAGTACCTTGATATGAAACTATAAGCGATAAGGGGGAAGTTGTAGTTAAACTGTGTAAAGCCAAACTGTACGAAGTAAACTCTGCTATGGAACAAAGCAATATGGGAAGAGGATGATTCTGATCTGGAGTTAGGTCTTGGTATGACCATACGAGAAGGATACAGGAAGAGAAATTCTTGACATTGATATGGGTCTGCTATGTAAAAGTCCTTAGAAGGGTATAACTTCTGGGTGAAAGGGCCAGAAGTTAGATGAAATGCCGTATGAGAAGAAAATCAGAAAAGAGGTAATTAATAATTGTTAAAACTGGATACATAATGCGCAATAGAAGAAGAAAATTGGGAACACCAAGAACCAGATGAAAAGATAGAATAGATGAAGCCATAGCACGAAAGGATGTGAGTGTTTGGTTAATGAAAAATAAAAAGGAATCACATTAGGAGTACAACAGACGGTTAATGCAGAGTTATGGGTATTAAAATTCGGTCACTTGTGAGCCTTGTCTACTTTCAAGCACTAACAATCATCTCTTCAGTGGCCCTGAATAGAACAAAATTGGTGTATGAAATGAAAATCGGGGTTACCTGAGTCACGGTGGTATCTGATATCTGTACACTGCAGCAAGGCCTTCGTTGCTCCAAATGTTATATCACTCGCAACATAATGAACTAATAATAGTTTCGCTTACCTACATCCTGCAAAACAAGCAGCCGAATTAAGAGCCAGAAGATAGCCATAACTCAGGGCAAGAGTTGATATTTCCGGCGATACACCCACTTACCGGTTAATTAGGCGGCCGACTAAGGATCCGAGGGGCTGCAGGCAACTCTCGCTCCAAATTTTGGGTTTAGTGCTGATTATCTTTCTCTTCCTGGCTATCTGGCAGGCTGGTTACATGTAGGCACGTGGCTGGGGCCATGAGTGGTCTAAAAATAATGCTTGAGGACCATCTTGCGATTCACCTTGGCCCACCTGCGGAGCGCCGCGCGGCCGAAGAGCTCCAAACGTGTTTGGATTAATTTGATCTTTAATTGAACTTTATTTGACGGTAACGAGTAATAATTGCGAGCGTTTTGTAACGCTTAGCTGTAAATTGCGGTTTTGACATTTCCCATTATGGCGCTTTAGGAATGCCTGCACGTTTCAGCTCTTCTTAAACTTTACCTTACGTTGCAGAGTAAATACGTTTTATGTAATTGTTAGCTTAATTCAATTATTCAAGCTTTTAACGCTACTAGGTATAGGTAACTCGAGGCATCCCAACTATTGCTAGAACCAGAATATAATTTTTATTTAAAAACATATGAACAAACAGTAAGAAAGTAAATAGTATTTAACTTCCTTCGTCTCTAAGATGAGGAAGTATTCTAATGGTGAAAAAATCACCTTCCGAGATTTCTTCAGATCGCGTTCCAGGGTCTCTAGATGACGAAAACCATGTTATCTCAATTCATTTGTCTGTCTGTCCGCCTATTGGCGGTATAGCTCAAAAACTATTTGTTGGGGGAAGTCTATATTTTGCATGGGGATTATATGTCTACCTGGCGCCAAACCGAATAAGCTGTCGATCACACATATACAGGGTAAACACCTTATAAAAATAAAATTTTGTCTATTTTAGCTTTAACTGAGGAATAGAATAAAAGACGTAATTTACACATCGCTCATAGCCCTTAACGAAAATGTGACCCAACCAATACCGGGTAAATGTTTTTGTTAATACTTCGCTAAATTCCGGAATTATGTTGATTCATTTTTGTTTTTCCATTATGTATGACTATAAGACTTTTTTGTTATGTGTAGTGATAATAATATGGATATACTAGCTTTTGAGCACACCACATCGGTGGCCTTATTCTAATCAAAAATATTTTGGCATTTTAAAATGGAAATCAAAAACTGTTTTTGAGGCTATAAATAATATCAGAAACAACAAAGTTATGACCTTACAAACACTTACGAATATAAAAGATAAAACGATGAGATACTTACAGAGGAACAAGAAATTATGGAAAGGTGGAGATAATATTTTTGAGATCTACTAGAGGGAAATGACATAATAATAACACAAGAAAACCCAAATGAAATAGAAATTAGCCAAACAAAGCCTTTGAACCATCCGCACGATGAGGACATAATAAGAAGATGAACGTAGGGAAAGCACCAGGGCAAGTTCAGATAACAGCAGATATGATAAAGGCAGGAAAGGGGCCGATACAAAGTTATCTCAAGCAAGGTATTGAATACAGGGAAAGCACCAGAAGACTGGAATAGGGGATAATAACACCAATATAAAAAAGGAGACACGAAAAACTGCAACAACTATGGAGGGATTACCCTATTAAGTACATTGGGTAAAATATAAGCTAGAATACTGGGAAGGAACCTAAGAGAGATTTTAGAAGAAACAATGGAAGATGAAGATCAGGGCTTTAGACCAAATCGAGGCAGAACAGATGCAATTTTTGTATCCCGACAAATATCAGAAAAAGGAGGAGACGGAGAGATCCACTCTGTTTTGTTGATTTAGAGAAAGCATTCGAGAGGGTGGACAGAGAGGGCACTTTCAGTATTTCAGAGAAACGAGGAATAGAGAAAAATAATTCAAGGAGTAAAAGCTTTATACGAAGGAACCAAGAACTATGTAAGAATGAGGCAGGAGACATCAGGGATGTTCCAAACAACAAAGGGAGTTAGACAGGGGTGCATATTAAGCCCCCTACTATTCTCGGTTGTGCTAGACGAAGGAATAAAAAAGACAAAAATGAAAGTGAAACGGTTCAAAACCGGATATACGAAAATGGAAGATGTAAAAATATCTGAAATGCTGTACACGGATGACATGGTGATAATTGCGAAAGACGAAGAAACACTAAACGAAAATCTAAAAATATACAACAGTAGCTTAGAATCAAGGAACATGAAAATCAATAAGCAGAAAACGAAAACTATGTTAATAAGTAGAAATGAGAAAAGACATGGGATAAAAACGGGAGATACAGAGCTAGAACAAGTTAAGAATTTTAAACATCTAGGCTCCATATATTACAGGATGGACGACTTGATGGTGAAATAAAAGAAAAAACAGGAACAGCATGACATTTTTAACATTGCGAACTTCATCTAAAGTTATAGGATATTTTTGTACGTTCTTTACAGTTTTAGTGTTATTTTGTCACTTGTAAACCCTACGCATAAAGCAAATTTATTCATGTGCCTAGGCATATGCTAAGTGCTTAGTACTATGACACAACGTCGACTGAACACATTGCCGACCGTGGTTGAAAAAATAATGATCAAAGGGTGGAGCTCATTAAACAAGCTAGAACGAGACGCAGTATATTGCCGAATATTATTATACGATTGACATTTAGGCAAATGATAATTTGTCTGAATTTGCTTTATGCCTATGCCTACATTTTAACAGACGCGTCAAATTTGAGCAATAAAGGACCAAGAAGACTCGAGAATTATGAACAAGTATCAACTACAACAGAAATTCGCATTAGTAACTTGGCAATAATTCACTACGATATAGCCTCCAAGTCGATTGTTTTAGGTTTGGCTGTTGAAGATAACCAGTTATTGTAATCATGTTAACAGAAAAAACGTATATGAATTACTACAACGTTGACCATAAGAAAATATTTGCACAACGAGATTCGAAGACAATAGAGTAATGTGACGACAAAGATAATTTCCAGAGTACTCTACTTTAAATATGATAAACAGTTATTAATGGCATAATTACTCATGCGCAAGACATTGCAAAAGGGGCCCGAAAAGGCTTTATTTCAGATACAAGCTTGAACATTTTGCATTGAGAAAGAATCATGTTCATCTATTATTTGACACTTTTGCAGTTATTTGTCTTACCATTTCGAAATAATGCATGTTTGGGTTCACAAGATACACTGCGCGTAAATAAAAGATACCTGTGTTTATCTGCACACATGAAACGTCTAAGCAAAAATTCAAATTTTACTTTTGACACATCCTCAACTATAAATACAGGGTGTTCCATAAATGTACCGACAAACTTTTAGGGGTGGTAGGGGACATGAAAACAAACTTTTTTGCCTTATAAACATGTCCGAAAACGCTTCGTTTTCGAGATATATTATCAAACTAGAACTCGTGGCCAGCCTACGTCTGGCCCTGCCAGCGTAAAGAAACGGTTAACAATAAAAATGCTTGATTAAGCCGGTGGCCAGCCGACGTCCGGCCTTGCCAGCGTTAACAATACAAATGAGATTTGTAGAAAAAAACGCTTCAGCCAATTTTAACGAAATTTTCAGTTTATTGGTAACTTTATGAGGCATCTTTTGGATCTATTACAGTTGATACAGTAATTGCAGGGGCGTGCTCACGGGGCAGCCTGTTAGTGTTTTTGCATAAACAAATAACACCCAGTATTTTTTTTTTGCAATTTTTAAACTTGTTTAAGATGAAGCAACTAAACACACAACCTTTCTTTACTTGAGGGTTTTGCGTATCTTGCTTCGTTTTTGAGAAAAAAATTACCATTTTTTTTACAAATTTTAACACCCTGTATCTCGAAAATGAAGCGTTTTTGGACATATGTTTATAAAGCAAAAAATTTTTGTTTTGATGTCCCCTACCATGCCTAAAAGTTAGTCGGTATATTTATGGAACATCCTGTATATTGGATATACATAAAAAAGTTTTCATTATTCAGTCATTTATAACGATAAAAGACCAAAAGGCAACAATAACAATTAAAAATCAATTACCTGAACTTCATATGTGAAAAGGCGTTCGTCAAGGATCAAGGGTCAAGGTTAGTCGTACCACCTATACTTTTAACGTGTATGTCGAAGACATTTTCAACGCCGCCTGCTTTAGAAAAGCTAGAAAATTAGTATTAGCTAAGCAATAAACTCAAATATAGCAATTATGTAGTTCTACTATCGAAACCACAGAGAGTAGATGAGCTGCAATGAAACATAATATATGTAAAGGATATAACAAATACTCAAAAAAGAAACAACATCAGCTGGTGTCGAACATCAATAATATGTTTATTCGTAACAATGACAATGAAGTACGCTAGGTTCGTGAATGCAGAGCGAATCGGAAAATACATTATTGACATGTTAAGTAATATGATAAATACGATGCGCAAATAGTAGACGGGAGGGCCAAGTGAGCAAAAAGGTCTGACTTGAATAAGGGCGTGCGGTACTGATTAAGCGAAGTGATAAAGGCCCTGAATGGAAAACCCCAATCAACACTTAAGCAAAACTATACATTGAGCTCACTCGCTAATGTGGTTGTTGAAAAGGCGCTTTCATAATATGCTATAAATAATTGCTATAATTTCCGAATAACGCATATGACTGTATATAATCAGGTTAACCCGTTTAATATTCCTGTTACAATTCAAAACATAATACGAACTACAAAGGTGTATAGGAAAAAATATAAGGCGAATACGAATAGACATTCATTCATCAACAGTAAGATTTATGTGGATGCAAAGTTCCTTCGGAAAACGACTTCTGCTTAAAAAACTTGCGTCCCGAGTGGTGTAGCTTGAACAAGCGTCCACGTTCGATCAGCAGAGTTAAGCAACCCTGTCTCTGGTCAGAACTTGGATGGGAGTTCCACGGCTGTATCTCTCGGCGCCTCGTGGTACGGCTATCACGGAAAAAAGTTGGTCCCGGCGGTCATACACCATCATGACAGTCGTTAGTGGGGTTGGAAGTCCTCATAACTGCACAGCGACGCCTGTAATTGGCCTAACGGCTGTTGGCTGAGTGCAAATTAAATAAATAAATAAATAAAATTTAACGCTTTATGCCCGCGTGAAGTAATTTTCTCTAACGGGCGTATTTCCGCAGAACAGGAGTTTCTCTTGGAATTGCGAGATTGTGAACTCTATAAATAGGGGAAGGTTATCGCTTAAAAAAACAAGCTATTCATCGATCACCGGGTGGTGCTCTTAGCAGTGACATTGTATCCATTTATTATTGCAACAAATAATAACAAATACAGACGGAATCCGCAAAATACGCAGAGCAAATAAAATCGGTAAATAACTCAAGGTTGCTTACTAGATGGAAATAATCAAACGAACGAAACTAATAAACAACAGAATATTGAAGTTGTAAAAAGAGATTGAATGTAAAATTAGTAGTAAATACCTAACTCTAATAACGAACATAGCCCGGCAAATCATGCGAATCCAAGTCGCAGTAGGACACGACAGGAGTGGTAACTGCGTCCTCGGGTACTCTATAAGTGGAATAACTACAACCTTCAATCGTAGACCATCTACGTTGGAAGATCGTAGCAATACACAACTAAACTGGGTCGGTACTTGTGTTTTCTTTTTAATGTTCGTCGCCAGCTCTAGACGGAAAATTCACGTTCGTCGTTCAAAAATTATTACGAGTCACTCATAATCCATGTAAAGAACATGGAGGTTGCTTGAGACACGGAGAGAGATAAAGAAAACGCCTAGAAATAACATCAGACCACGTAAATATGATAATTCAGCGCATACCTTCCAAATATTATCAGATCCTGATTTAACAGACGGGCACAGTATTCCAACAAACCAATAGAATAAAACCTGCGCCGGATTACGGGAGATTTTTCAGTTTCACCCCCAAAGGAGCTACAAAAAATGTACCTTGCAGCACCGGAAATAAATTGAAGACTCTCAAAATGACCAAAACTGTAGACCGGAAAATAGCTATGTGCTGAAGTTGAGTGTACAAAATTCTCAAATCTGATACGAAACGGCGTTTCTTGTAAATTCTTCAATGACAATAAATTGTAGATTGTATGTAAGAATCATTAAAATTTAAATCGATTTCGCTGCTAAAATATAGCAACCAGCAGTAGCAGGCAAATCTAATTGAATCAGAATTAAATTTTAAAAGATGTAGGTAGCTTTTAATGTCTTGTTCAAACCAAATATGGGAAAATAATTTATGTAGGCAACTAAACAGAATTTAATAGGTTCAGTTCTTTAGGAGTTACGAGTTCTAAATTTGAAATTATTATTTTAAATTCTAACAGCAAATTATTAACGCTGACTAATTTATAAATTACTATAAATATGCTGCCGCTTGCAAAGTCTATACTACAAATTGGAATTTATGGTTTGCATAATTAAAGTAAATTATAGCTTTTGACAGTTCTAAATTTGGATCACACACGCTGAGGCTTCTTTATTAAACTTTGTATAAGTTATTGGATTCTATCTTTGAAATTTACCATGCATTTTTGTACTAATTTGATCATTAGGTGGTAAATTCTGAATTTTGGTAGATTTTAATTTGAATTACAATATAGATAGCTGTTTTATCAATTACTTCAACTGAGTGATAATTTGAAAATTATGATAGGGATGACAGCTCGCAGGCAGATAGTAATAGAATGTAAAATATTTAGTGTTTTGAAATTTACAAAAACTGTTAAAGTTTGAATGCCAAAAGCATCCAGAAAAGTGTTAAGGAACGAAAGCACTCTAAATGCGTAAAATAGCAAATGCCGCATTGGAATGATTTTATTCTAGTAAGTCTTTAATTTGGATAGGCGAAAATATATTTTTGGTTGGTTATACAATTTTAATTTAACTGTCCATGGTAGTTCTACATTTTGAAACAACTCTAATAAATTACACCACATAATAAATTCAAGTCAAAAACATCCAATTATCGTTGAACCAACTCTAACCTTGCTTTAGTCAATAAATATAAACCCAACAAATTTGTTTACACTCGAAATTTAAATGTAGTTTCTACAGAGGTACTAATTTTATATTTGAAAAACCCGATTTTTGGCTGCTAGAATTAAAAAAAGTCCGATCTCAACGACCAACTCCGCACAACGCAAATTTCCAAGGATTTCGCCCTTTATTATCTAAAAAATTTAAATTAGCTCGGAGGAGTGTCGCCGTTTTTAAGAACCATAAATTTAAGCTGCCAGCCCAATTACTTAACACGTATATTATCAGATTTACACGATATTTGAAAGTTGTCTTCTAACGAGAACTCCATTTCGTATTAAAGCGGATAACACTACATTTTTAGGGCAGTTCATTAACAAACTAATTAATTAAGCCGATCCCTTGGGCGAGCGCGAATTATTTAATTAGCCCCGGAGGCAGTAGTCGATGATAACATGCGTAAGACGATCTTATCGGCTCTAATTTGGGCGTAAAACTTAACAATTAGTTCCGATATTAGATACATAATCAACGGCTTTGTTGCGTTGGTAATCCTGCGCTTATGCTTCGCGATCTGCTTTTGATCGCAGAATGTAATAAATGAAAACTAAGCATCGGCGAGATTACATTTTGTTATTGATAGCTGTTTTAAAATCCTACAATTTACTAACTATTGCTATCAAGGCATAGTTATTGTCATTTCATAAATCATATTTTATGATCATTTTATCAGTCGTTGTTTCAGCTAACTGCAGTGATATTGTTATTGCGATAAGCACATTGGTTTACAATAAGTGTAAAATTGCGCTGTAGTTTGAAGTCCATTGTGATTACTATAGTCGTAAGTTACTTGCAGAGATTAGTAATGCAGAAATGGATTGAAAATGGAGCCACTTTGTTACCGATAGGAGAGAACTCTGAATTCAAGGGCGACATTTAGATCGTTTAATGGATGTCCAAATTATTATTGTCAAATATTCTAAACTCCTTTTAATATTCATTATACAATAACTTCAAACCAACCAACAGTTTTCACGATGAACTCTATTTTAAGAGAAACTAGTGTTAATTCACTTGTACGAATTAGGTGAAACCATTAATTTCATGTAGAAATTCTTGAGTAAACAGTCACGTTGCAAGGTGTCGCATTTCAGGGTTTAAGATAGGCTAATACTGGATATGCTGTCTTTGTAGGTTGTAACAGATACTTACGTTTAGTTTCTTTTTACTTTTTACCTTGAGCTTGCTTTTAATAAAAACGGAAGATAGTAGCTGGTGGTCGCTGCCACAATCTGCGGACGGTAGGGTAATCCCACCAGGAGAGGCGTTATAAAATCAACAAAATATTCTTTTTTGAATATGTTTACTTTTCTAGATAATTAAAATTCTTATATATTTAGCAAAAAAACTAATTTTTTGATATTTTAAAATGTCGAATATAAAAATTTTAAATATAATTGTGATGAAATGTCGATGACGTACCCATAAAATTACAAGAAATAGAAGAGACTTATTTTTTCATATTGGAGTAATAAAAAATCTACTATAATAGCCCGATCACTATAGATGTTATCTTGTAAAATCGTATTTTATGCACGTAGAATACTGCATAGTACTTCCAATTAAACCAATATAAAGGTATTTCCTTATATTCAAACTGGTTCTATATTTTTATGAAAACAATTCGTTATTTTTACTTCCTTTTATATTAAAGGAAGTATTGGATTTACCCCAACAATTCAAAATTGAGTTTTCAACAGATCTTCACGTTTTAGAGTCCCCTGAATCCAAAAAACATGTTTTTGTTCATTGTGTGTGTCTGTGTGTGTAACTGTCTGTGAACAGAATATCTCAAAAACGAAAAGAGGTCCGGCGTTTAAACTTCATATATAACTTTGTGTATTATCTAGATGCTACAGCAGGCTTTTGAAGAAATTCGCATAATTGGAAGTATGGTGTTGACTCTTTTTTCAAAAATGGCTTTAACGATTTTTTTCAAACTTGACATTTTTATTGCATTTTTAATGTGTATTGATGTAAGATAGGTGATTTTCCAGTTGGATACCTCGATAATTGGTTTCTTTTGTTTTTTTTTTCTTTATTAACTTCTATTTTAAATGAAACACCCGGTATATTGTAACATTTTTGAATTCAGCTTAATATTTTAGAGAAAATTTGTCTTGTCAACTATTTTGTACGGTTTCTGTAGAATTTGCAATTTTTGAAAATTTTTCAAAAATTTTTGGCTAATTATAAGATCACTGTAAAAGGAAATTGTTTGCGTGTATCACACCAGATTTTTTAATATTCATAACGGTGTAGGTAGTGCTTCAACTTCTAAGAAGAGTTTTAGTTGGCACGTTCGCACTACCTGTTTGCCAGTAGGGTTTCCAGTCCCGGGATCCGGTCCCGGGACAGTCCCGGGATTCTACCACAAAAACCGAGTCCCGGGACCACAGCCAGAACAGGCGAAGTCCCGGGACCATGTCAACATGCGTGCGTATACTCGATATCAAAGAATTAGGACGGGTATTCACCGGCATCCGGCGTACTACTCATGTCTCTTGCACATTTTGAATTATTTGCATTTTGCGTAGGCAGGAGAGGTATTATTTTCGGTAGGTTAGAATTAAACCCGAGTGTTGTTTCAGCCACATTTGCATATATTCTTCGATTTATGTATTTGTCTGTTTTTTTTTTGTTGGATTTAGACATGTGCGAAAAAGCTGAATAATTTATATTTTTGAGTTTTAAGTGTGTTCGTTATTTGTCTGCTAAAGCGTTACGATTAGAATGAATTCCGATTCGCAACCTATCTTCCTTCTACACTAAAAAAACGATTTGAAGTCAATATGGCGACAATTTTATGTATTGAAGATAAAACAATTGGCGAAATGTAAAGTTGGTTTCTACAAAATTATCATAATCAGAGGCAGCTTGACGAAAGGATTAAACAAACACTTTGCAGTTCAAACAAAAGCAAAAGATGAACAGCGACAGACATTTTCAGTACCAGAAGAAAGCAATGAAGTTGTAGACGAGCACCAATGCAAATTATCAGCACAGAAATACTTTATTTAACTTAAAACACTAGTTTTTCTTTGGATATTGCATTCGGAAATTTCACCTGAACACTATTTCCCTTTCGGGACCATTTTCGGGATTTTCGGGACTAGTCCCGGGACTTGAAATTTAGCTCGTAAGTCCCGAAAACGCTTTTGGTCCCGGAACTTGGAAACCCTATTTCCCAGCTTTACTTGTCTTTCCATTTGGGTTTGTCGTATGTAAAGCACTTAAGGTTCCGCGTTACCAATGAGAAGACGTGCGGCCAGCAAACTTTCAAAAATAATGTTGACCAATTAAACTGATCTGTTAGTAAACAGAAAATCTAGTACCAATATTTACACAGGGCTGATTTATTAAACTTCATTATGCCAATATTTCCTTTCTAATTGCCCCAACCTGTACGTTTTAGTATTTTACAGTAGAAGTCCGTTAGGATAGCCTTTACTGCCGAGCCAGAGAATTTGTGAGACGAGCTCGAAGAGCGAGTCGAATAATACTGGCGAGGCAGTAAAGGCCCTAACGGACGTGTATTGTACAATAGTTTTTGTAATACCTACATACAATTCGGTCATATCTATATTTTTCTAATTTATTTTCATCAAAACGCTAGGTTTGTGTAATGACATTTTAGAATGATTGAGAGTGCGTAGAACGTTGCAACTGTTGTTTATAAATGTCAGTTATTTCCAATTTCGTGTATGGTTCTACGCAGTTTTAAGTTGTAACCAGCTCGTAACTTATGACGTCTGTAGAAAATGATGAAGATATTCCTAAAGACGTTAAGATTCTGAATGAGCAAGTTATTTTAGCGTATGTTCAGGAGTTATAGCAGTCTTTTGCGCCTTCTTCTATGTGGAGTTGAAGGCTTGCTTGCTGCTGGATTTGTGTGACAAACATCACTTTGGCACACAATTTAGCAGGCCGTGGTCTTTACGGACACTTTTTACGGCCGGGCCGTAAAGAGGTTGCTTACGCAGTAGTAAACAGTCCTTAAAGAAATATTTAACAAGTAGGTATTACAAAATAGCTATTTTTGTATTAAGGGCGTGAAGGAGGCGATTTTGGCCCGCGGCGGAATTATAAACCAGAGGCCCGAAGGGCCGAAGGATTATAAAACGCCAAAGGGCCAAAATCGCCGTTCACGCCCGAAATGCAAACAAGATTTTTTGTAAAATCCACCATAAAGATTTGAAAAATAAATAGCACGATTCGTTCTCAAAAATCAAATTGTTGTTGGCTGCCAATGTGATGCTGGTTTTTTAGGCCTTAGGGCGCAAAAGGCATTATTTACGCCCGCAAATTATTTTTAGGCCTTAGGGCGCAAAAGGCACTATTTACGCCCGCAAATTAATGCATAAATGACCTTATTTTAATACGATTTTACAAAAACATTTTTATTACTAGCATAGGTGGACTTACTTTAATTAAAATAACTTTTAAATTTTTAAAATGAAAAAAAAGCTACAGAAGAAAGAATTTTAATACAAAAAAAAAGCAATTACTGATACAAATACAGAAATTTCCAAAGAAAAAAAAACGATGCAGCAGGTGGTATTTGAACCCGCGCTCCTAGGCGGAATCCGATTGCTAGCCCGATGCTTTAATCACTCGGCCACGATCGGGCACATATTATATTCGCTTATGGCTGCCTTATAAAATACGTGGTGACGACACGGCCGGTCGTGGACGAACTGCGCCCGACCGGTGCGGATAAAAGAGTGACGCAGGGACGCTGACATAACATACGTTTATATGTAGGGATATGTTTCTTGAAAAATTTATTAATAATTGGATTTCTCATCGCTGCACTGATGTGAAATCGAATAATTTATTAATTATCAAACAACATAAGCTATAGTTTTTTTCAGGAAACGGTAATAGAAATATAAATTTAGATTTTGGCTCAACAAAATGGGAACACAGTTGCATTTATAACAAAGTATGTATTAGTAACATTTTTTTAAATTTAAACGTAAATTGTTTCCTACTACTATGTCAGTAAGTTGTTATTATTGATGACATTCGTAAGCTAATAAGTAGGATCAGGGCCGTAACTAGGTATAGGCAGAGTAGGCACCCGCCTACAGGCGCAAGCGACCAGGGGCGCCAAAATGGCAGTGGGAAAAATTATTTCTTTCATACTAATGAAACAAAAACAAATCACTGAGTGGGCAATTTTACGCACAAATTAATTTGTAATAGGATTTTATCCTAAATAATGCTAATTATGATCATGGGAATTGCTGCCAATCTGGTCGACACATTACATTCCATGCTAACGATCATTTTCTAAATTATAACAAATTACGAAGTTTCTAAGGTCAATTATATGTCAAGACAGAGTGTCTTACACAGGCTTAATATCAACAGAGAGACCTCTTATAAACTATCTCATTTGAGCTATATGTATACGTATTTCAAAATTTGCAACAAAAAAAAGGTGGGATACGAACCCGTGTTCCTAGAGGGAATATGATTTGTAGGCAGACGCGTTATGCGCGGACAAGAAATGCGAACAAATTGGGCCCGACCGGCAACAATAAATACGTGACAGTCGCAGACAGGCAGACACACAGGCCAAACACGCATCATACCTTTATAATAAAGCACAACACTACATGCCATGTTAAACCGGTAAAAGTACCAGGGTTTTATTTAACGGTTTACTATTTTCGGGTTTTTGTAAACAAACTTTTCATTACTTTTAATAAGGATATTATCGCAAAAACCAGTTATTTATTATGCCTATTGGTTGTGTTTTTTAAAACTACAAGCAGAAGTATATTTCATTTAATAATAAAGAAGGTTTATTACTGGCTTGCTGAATGTGCCCAAACGCTACGTTTAAGCACACCCTTACAAATCGATTTTCCGTCTTTGCCGCCCGCTACTAGTTCGAGTGGCATTCGTGGCAAAAAGATCTGCGCGCACCTCACACTAACGCACGAAACTTTAAATTCGGCGGGCCCAGCAGGCTACAGATAGTTTATATACAGGGTGTAGAAATGCTTTACGCACCATAGGGTTTTCAATGGTAATTTTTTCATATGACAATATTTGCTTCCCTAATTATTTTAGAGCAAACTTGTAAATAGGTTTTTGTAGAGCAAACAATTCTGCATCCACTTATGCCATCATTTTTGTCATTTTACGTCAGAAACCCTAATAATGAAAGAAACTAGAATTATCACTTTTTCAAAAATCAGTGCAAATTGCGAAGTGGTGGTATGCTGGAAGCAGATCAGGTGCAATAAGTGTCATGGTTGCCGCTACATTTGACAGATGCAAACAAAAAAATAGCAAACTAATTTGTTGATGCTTTGAGATGCTTCAATAATTTCAAGGCACCACTGATTTGTCTAAAAATGGTAATTTTATTTCTTAAAATTTTCGGTTTTCCGAAATGTAACATGACAAATGCCGGCATAAATGGATACAGAATTTTTTTCAGTAATAATGTATTAAGGGCAAATGCTTTTGCCGGTAAAAATGTTTTACGAAAGTATTTTGTTTTGGCAATGTCACAAGACAAACTAACTTGATCAAATTCCCTAGCCGGAACAACATGTCTTCACTCTCCTTAATTATCAGGTAATCATCCATCACGAGCAAGAACCTCTGGCATCTATCGTTTTCTGTTGTTTCCAAAAAAGCTACCAACATGATGAAACCAACTAATACGTGCATTATACAGTAGCTATCATCTGACGCATTAACTAAGAATACGCATAGCACTGCATTGTTGCAACTCATCCTATTATAATTAATTATTGCTTCGAGCAATCGCATACGCCAACAACTCCGAAAAATATGACGCTTTGACAAACATCCATCACGCCAGTGCAAGAACTTCAAACATTCTGCCTCGATTCGAATTCTATCCCTGACCAGCACACATTCTTCGACGCGATACATTAGTTGCACTTCCACTTTGGTTCTATTTACCAAGATTGTATTTTACTTTAGGGTTAATAATTTTCCAGACATGGTAAGCGTAGTAACCAAAATTTAAAAATAATGCACTTTCACAAACTACCAAATATTTTTAACTTAGCATATATTATTTTACCAGTTAGTTGTTTATTTTTAAAACTTTTAAATTAAAAATGTTGGATTTCGTTTTAAATACCTACCTATTTGTTTTCAATATACATAATATATACTGAAATAAATGCAGACGTCATACACTAAAATTAGTATTTTGTCACCGCTATCGTTAGTGTACTGAGGGGCGCAAAAATGTAGGCTTGCCTACAGTAACATTTTGCTTAGTTACGGCCCTGGACTGTACAATACAAAATTGTATTGACAGCCGTGAAAAGTCATAGTGACAGTTTGGAAAGTACCGCCTGTGATTCATGTTATACGTTTGGCAGTACCATAGAAATGGATACTCTACGAGTAACTGGAACGGCCTTGCTCGGTATAAACCAATGCACGTTTGTGAAGCAGGCGCACTAACGAAAGAGATAGCACTACTGTAGTATTTGTATTTCACTCCAACTCACAGTCATTTACGCAAGACGTGTGCCAGATCAGCGAACCTATTTGATTTTTACCTGATTTTACATAGTTCCAATCATTTCAAGGTGTAGAATCGGTGGTGGTTTGTTCGTTTGTTGTATAATAAAAGTTAAAAGTGAGATTAGCTTCGTGAAAGTATTTTAAACAATTAAAAACTAAGAAAATGCTGCTGTAAACCATTTCGGTGAAAAACTGTATTTATTTGTCAGCGCGTCCGGTATCAGAAAAAATATTTTCAGAAGATTTGTACGAACTTCAGCTAGTGAAGAATATTGTAAATATTTTCTTACAATGACGCATGCAGCACCATGGAAAACTGTATAATTTAAATTCCATGAAAAACAAGCCTCAATTAGGCATAAAATGTCAAAGTTAATTTGATTTAAAAACTGCTGTTTTTTGTATAGTATACGTATAGGTATTGTGTAATGAATATTAATAAACAATAAATGTTACTATTTTTTGCTTTTTACCTCCTTTTACGATAAAGGAAGTACTTATTGCATTCACTCCAAAAATTCGAAATTGAGTTTTCAACAGATCTTCACGTTTTCGAGTCCCCTGAACCCAAAAAACATGTTTTTGTTCAGTGGTCTGTGTGTCAGTCTGTCTGTGAACTGAATATCTCAAAAACGAAAAGAGGTATGGCGTTGAAACTTCATATAAAAGTTTCGTGTACTATGTAGATGCGACAGCAAGCTTTTGAAGAAAATCGCAAAACCGGAAGTATGGTGTTTACTCTTGTGATTTTTCACTTTCTTCGATTTTTTCAAAAACTGATCTAACGATTTTTTTCCAAATTTTTACATTTTTATTAAATTTTTAATGTGTATTGATGTGAGATAGGTGATTTTCCAGTTGAATACTTCTAAAATAGGTTTCTTTTGTTTATTTTTTCTATTTTTGTATTAACTCCTATTTTAAATAGAACACCCGGTATATTATTGCATTTTTTAATTCAGCTTAAAATTTTAGAGAAAATTTGTTTCCTTAGCTAACGCTGTATTTTGTACCGTTTTTGTAGAATTTGTAATTTTTTAAAAGTTTTGACAAATGCTTAAAAATTAAAAATCATATTTTTGGCTAATTATATGATCACTATAAAAGGGAGTTATGTGCGTGTATCACACAAGATTTTTAAATTTAAATCCCATAACCTAAAGCTATTATAATTATATATTTATTATCATTTTGATTTTCCTGTGTTAGTATCTTAATAAGAATGAATACTGCATGCAAAATGATTTAAAAATTAAAACATAAGATTGTTTATAATATGATAGCGCAATAGTTTTATTCATACAGTGTGTCCCCGGATTGAGTTCATTATAGGTATAATCGACAAAAAATTTAACAATTTTATTTTAATGTTTTGGGATTCCACCCTGCTTGGTCTGAAAACAATTTTAAGCAGAGTTTTAATTTTTAGAAATTAAGTCGGCCATGAAAAATGTGGAAAAACTATTTTCTATTTAGGTAAACTACCCTTTTTGTTCATGATACGGCAAAATTTTGTTAAGAAAAGTTGTTTAGAATCATAAATTACGGCCCCATGCAAAATTTCAGAAAGATCTGTTGACTTAGAAAACTGTTATTTTTTAGATGATTGTATTTTATTTTCTGGTAAACTACTTTTTTTGTTCATGATACGGAAAAATTGTATTAAGAAAAGTTGTTCAAAATGAAAAATTATGGCCCCGTACCAAATTTCAAAAAGATCTGTCGACTTATACTAAACCGTTATTTTTTAGATTACACAAATTGCATTTATTAAAAATGACGGTTTCATCTAAGTCAACAGATCTTTCTAAAATTTTGTATAGAGCCAGAACTTCTCATTCTGAACAACTTTTCTTAATACAATTTTGCTGTATCATGAACAAAAAGCGTAGTTTACCTGAAAATAAAATAGTTTTTGCTTCCCTGCCAAGGCCTACTTGTTTTTCAAAAATTGAAAATGTTCTTAAAATTCTTTTCAAACCAAGCAGAACCGAATCCCAGAACCTTAAAATAAAATTCAAAAATTTGTAGGTATCTCACCTCTTGTATAGTTCGTTTTCTTGGTTTGCAACCTGACGTCACTAATGAACTCACATTTACTGAGTGCACGTATGTCTTTTATTTTTTCATGCATAGCCATTACTCATAACCTCAAAATGAGCATCTGACACATGTCTTTGGCAAACATAAATGTCAAATTTCAGGTCAAAAAAAGCGTTAATAAACAATTTTCTGTCCTATTGCAGTCAAAGTCCCAGATAACATAATAAAGTTACCCACGAAAATGAACAGGAAATGAGCAGTTTATTTAGAAAATGTATTAAAATATAACAAAAAAACATCATTAGAAATCGTCTTCAGAACCCTCTGAATCTGAAGAACTGGAATCTTCTGTTGTGTTGATAACGACCGGGACAATATCTCCAACGTCTATTACTCTCTGATTCTCCCAAGCTGTGGTTATTTCCTTCTGGCAGTGGTCGGTATAATTCTTCCAATGTTCCACTGACACAGACTCTAAGGCAGCATTCCGAGTTTTTAACATAATTTCATCCGTTGACGCAGATGTAGAGGATATCCTGCTATCATACAGTCGTTTACACTCCGACCACAACATCTCTATTGCATTAAAATGGCAATGATATGGTGGAAGGCGCAGGATTTTATGCCCAAACTGTTTTACCCACTCGTCAAGATGATAGATTTTATTTGTGTTCCTGTGCTGCTTTACTGTGTTCCATACAGTATCTTTAATGGCGCATTCTGAAAAGTCTATGTTCTTCTTTTGCAACCATTGTATTAATTTTGCCTTTGTCCATGACTCATTGGGGATTTCGAATTCTAAACCAAAACGATAACTAGCGTTATCAATTATTATAAGAGATCTTGCTTCTAAATTTGGAACAAGTTTTTCTTTAAACCACTTTTCAAAATTTTGTCGATTCATGCTGTCGTGATAATCTCCTTTTTTTTGACCCACTCTTAAACACTAAACTAGCATTTCTAACAAAACCATTTTTGTTTCCAGCATGTACTATGATATAACGAGACCCCTGCGAAGTTTTTTGACATGCAGTTGCCAATGTACCATCCTGCCACTGCATACGAAATGAACCTTTGCTGAAAATCCATGTTTTATCTACAAATACCGGCGTAAAGGGATGTTCAGAATTCAAATTATTAATATATTCTCTTAAAAATGTATTTCTTTTAAGAAGTATATGAGATTGTTCCATCAAAAATCTTCTGTTATCACCTCTTTGCCATTTGAAACCAATTTTTGTTATATATTTATGTATAAACGATCGTGAAAGGACATGCTCCCCACAATATTCCTCATTCATTCTATTTTGAATTGTATTTAGAGTTACATGTTTCTTTTCGGCATATATTTTATATACAACCTCTCTGATCGAACTAGTAGCTGTATCTTCATGGATTTTCTTTTTGTGCTTAGATGTCGATTCTGCCACGTGTTTCTTATAAGCACTGTCAGTAGTCACGCCTTTACGTTTAATTTTTTTAACCGTACTTTCACTTACTTCTAAAGCTTTACTGGCTCTAACGCACACGTTCCCAAATTCATACGGTGCACCCAAATCTTTCTCCATTGGAAAGAAAGCAATTACGTTTTCTACAAGTTGTTGCGCCTGTTCGCTGAGTCTGGGTGTTTTGCCCATACTGCGTATATAATATGTACTTATTGTAAAGTTATTTTATTACAAACCCACAATTAAACAGTTTGACACTGACATGTAAATATCTTAATATTTGACAATAAAGCGCTATCTGATTATAAACAGACACGATCTTTCTTAACCTTTTTTTGTTTCACTCGTTTCAGTTAAGAGAGAAAAAGATAAAAAATAATGACGTCAGGTTGCAAACCAAGAAAACGAACTTTTAACATCAATCCTGGGACACACTATTGTATTTTCTTTTCAGGTAAACTACCTTTTTTGTTTATAATACGGCAAAATTTTACTAAGAAAAATTGTTCAGAATGGGAAATTATGGCCCCATACAAAATTTCAGGAAGTTCTACCTACTTAAATCAAACCGTAATTTTTAATAAATAGGTACAATTTTAACGGTTTAATTTAAGTAGGTAGATCTTCCTGAAATTTTGTATAGGGCCATAATTTATCATTCTGAACAACTTTTCTTGGTAAAATTTTGCCGTATCATGAACAGAAAGGGTAGTTTACCTGAAAAGAAAATAGTTTTTGCTTCACTGTCAAGGCCAACTTGTGTTTTCAAAAACTGTAAATATTCTTAAAATTCTCTTCAGATCAATCAGGGCGGAATCCCAAAACATTAAAATAAAATCGTAAATTTTTTTGTCAATTATACCTATAGTGAACTCAATCCGGGGACACACTGTATTGCTGTAATAATTACATTTTTCCTGTTTTAAAGTTAAGTTGCCGTAATTCGTCCATAAGCATTAATGAGCTAGACAGAGAGCGATATACTACATATAGGCGGGTTCCATAACTTCACGAGCTGACACGCTCAATGAACACTAGAGGCCTATCCAGTTATACGTAGTATTTGTATATCTATGGGCAGTACTTACGTGTATTGTCAGTCTATGTCAAATTCGAGGTTAGTAGGTTAGGTTTTGTTTGTTATTTGACACAGACTGACGCAAAACTTAACCTGCAAATTTCGAATTAGACATAATTTGACAGTGCTACCAACAATGCAGTAGTACCTAAGTGACATAAATAGATAAAATCCTATTTTATAATTCTGAAATGAGTTACACTACAACTTTAACCGTAAGAATTGAATAATAGTTATTTACTACACAAATGGGATGCATTATTAGTATACGTGTGTGTAAGCACAAAAGTATATTAATGATGCATTATCACACATGCATTGTACAAAATTGTATCTACAACTGCCGAATATATATTCTCACTAATTGATTATGTTGTACATTTCTCAAATTAAATGTAAGTTTCTTTACAAAGGGCTTATCTCATCCAAACGCCTACGTATATTTCCCCCCCCCCCCCCACTTAATCAAAAATTATACCACCAAGGTGGCAGCAATTGAATATGGAAATTATTAATGTTCAAATCTGCTTGAACTAGTGTAAAGATTAGGTTAGCCAATCAGCGACTTAAATTTAGCTACATAAGCTAGCTTTAAGTAATGTAAAATATTTCCTCTTCACAGTAATGAAACGAGCTTAATTTCCCAACTATAATTTGACAAGGTGTAGCCTGGATCCTGGTTCCTGGATATATCCAACTTGAAATGGAATGGACAGAACTAATGTCCACGTCGGAACGATAGCCGAAATTAACCTCTAAGGGCAGATACAAAATCGTACCACGATTAAATTGAATTACAGTACATCTTGCTACCATACTGCACACTATCGCAATGAAATACACCATGGGTTGCTCGCTGGTCTAATCAGCCAAAAATACTTGCGCAGAAAAGATTAGTTCAATAGATAACCTACAAATAGCTACAGATACCCCCCCCCCCTCCAAAAATAGTTCTTGATGTTGGATTCCACCGGTCTTTACCTGGTAGCAGCTAGAATGCATCCACAGGAATAATCACATCTAGCAGATAACCTAAAAATAGGTTCTTAAAAAGAAAAGACTACAAGGAAAAGCTAGGTTAGATTACAATTTCGGAAGCAAATCGGTCTCTTGCCAGAGCCCTTCCTGAGTTGCACACACAATTTACTATGCCATGCCGAGCACGAGGAAAAGTTAACCTCGATAAAAAGAGCTGGAAGATAACACCAGCATCCATTTTACGACAATCTTATGACAAACCAAAAGCTTGCTTGCAGCGCTGAAAATATAAATTATGTGCATGCTAGCAGCTATGTATTGATAGTTATACAATAGTTACAAGACTCGTAACTCAGGAATTCCTGAATTCCAAAACTATCTAAAGCCATTTAGTTACCACTTATATTAATAATTGTTACGTCACAGCCAGTGAGAGAGCAAGAAAGGGCCTCTTTTAACACAATTTAAACTCCTTCAAACTTTCCCAGTATCGAGACTTTTAAATATTTATACGATCGATAACTAACCAATAGGGTAAATAAACAACCAAACTTTAAATTGGTACATTTTCTTGGAAACCCAGTCGGTGTAGAGCTGTAGACGCATTCTAAATTTCGCTTTTATAATCCCAAATGTAAACTTTGACGGGCTTTGCAGTTCAAATCGAAAATTCAAGCCTGCCAACGTCAAAGTTTGTATTTGGCTTTATGGCCCATATATCGTACTCGAAACCCTTGCATTAATAAGTGCTGTTAAAGTTGCCGACATTAAACTTCGGAGTTTCTGTGTAAAATTACTTTCACATTTCAAGGTTGAGCTGTAGTAGTGGGCGTAGCTCAATTTTTAATTCATATTCGATCCTAAAATAGCGTTTAATTGAAGATCTGGGTACATGGTGATACGTACTTCTGAAATTACTGGAACTCTCTATTAGCTTTATAACGATAAAGTGAAATAATTGTATTTCACCCACAATTTGAGAATGAGAATGTCTTCGACCTATATCTTACAGCTACAGCACAGAGTGCAAGTATCATCATCACATAACTATAAGATAGTAATCTAAAAGAATCTGTAAAAGGCTTTACTCAGAACTTCCCTCGTCGACATTGTGACACTAAATAATTTTAAAAATGAAATTAAGTTAGGAGTAAAAATATCTTCACGTTTCTAAAAATTAAATACATTTTTAAATAAAAAAATATCCGGTACTGGAGGGATTTGAACCGCGGTGCTTGCGACTGCGAAAAAAGCGAGTTCGCCAATTTTGAACAACGCTACGAAGACCTGTTGATATCGTTCCGTTTCAGCAGGCTTAACCTTCACGCCGGCGCCGGGCATGTTTTAAGTTTCGTGTGCGAGTGCGTTTTAACTACCTAAATCGGACAATGGAAAATTTATTATACTTTTTACATCAATAAACCAATGCAGATCATTCTTTCACTAAAAATGTATTTATTCATTGTTAAACATTTCATACGCAGGGTATATACACTTATCTGTAATCGTTTCCAAAATACGTCGATGCTAAAGTTTATCCCTAAAATTCCTCGTATGCTTTATTTAAACAATTTCTGTAGCAGCTGTTAAAAGTAGTTTTGAGAGTAATTTGATGTCAGCTAAATGTAGAAAGAATAAGCTTTCCACTAGTTTAAGAATCATCGAGAAATATTCAAAACTAAGCTTGTATATGCGATGTATCCATAAAATGCCTCTATTTTCACCCTGATAGCCTCGCGAAAAGATTTGCGCATTATGCGGCTCCCGGCATAATTTAAAAGTTAGGAGTAACACTTTCTTCACGTTTCTAATAAATTAAATAAATTTTCAAATAACAAAAAATTACCGGTGGTAGAATTCGAACGGCAGACGAAACGCGTGTGCAGCCACGACGTTTTCCGGGATTTTAAGGAACCTTGCAATTTCTACATGCGCCACGAAGCATCAACCTCTCGTATTGCTGCTTCGCAGATATATTAAGTAACTCGCTAATTTGTGCCTCGTTTTTGTATTGTAAAAAATGTATTCTGTATCTATTGGCTTCCATTTTTGGTAAGAATAAAGCCTGCACTATATACAAATTATTACTTCTATCTATGACTAAATTGAATAAAAAATAAACAAAATTTTATTTTTTAAGGTGCTCACTCTGTATATATTTGTCTGAAATTTTACCGGTTTTATTCCAGGTATATATATATAATGTGTATTCAAAATATCGTCTTCCTCCGACAAATATTTTTTGAGTTATACCGCCAACAGACAGACAGACCGGCAGACAGACAGACAGACATACGGAATTGAGAAAACCTGTTTTTCGTCATCTAGGGACCCTGAAACGTGAAGATCTGAAGAAATCTGGGAAGGGGATTTTTTCGTGATTACAATACTTCCTTCGTCTTTCAGACGAGGGCAGTAAAAATGAGAACTGGATAATTATACCGTGTGTTTAAAAAGAAATTAAATAAGGGGATTGGCCATGAAAACTAAAAGTAATGCAAACAGCAAGCTTTAGAATTCCTTAACTGGCCTTGTTGTTGTTATTATAAGTTTATATTATAATCTGATATGGAAAATCTAAAGTTTGTTGTCTCTGAAGCGTGCTGTTGTCATTGGTTTTGATTTCCATTGCCAATTCTTATGTATTTTTTTTTAATACATGATACTTGACTTGATTCGAATAATAAGACGCTGAAGGGATTGTCAAATCTAATGTACGATTACTTTTTGATGATCACAGTGCCCCAACCCGTTGATGTTTAGTCGTGCAACAAGTTTTACCCCGGCTACTGGGTCAGTCGAGACAAGTTGGGACTAGATGAAAGTCCACAAAATGGTTGCCCTGGTGTCACGAATTCTGTACTGGGAGCCACGTTTGCTCCCTTGGAATCCTTTGGTGATACTGTTACTCTGTCTGTTAACTGCCGTACAATTCTTAACAGAACATGAGAAAAATATAATGAAACAAACTCGAAATATGGCCAAACATCTATTGAATATTCCAAATATTAAATGTGGGGATACATATGCACAAACAATCTAAAATATGCACCTTTGGAAGAGCCGCCAGAATACAAGCTGCTTATGTTATACATTTTTATTGAGTAAGTGCCTGAAGAGCTAATAATTTAATAAACAGTGGCTCAAAAGCGGCCCACGGTTCTCTATAGCTAAGCATCAAAGACGCAACTCTAACCATTTAATAGTTAAGAACGTAACGTTAATAGTTCAGCGTTTAGTATGACAGACACAGTTGTAAATACACTTCCGCGAACACTCAGTGCATACAACACAATTTCAGTTACCCTAAACAGTTGGCAGAAGGTGATGGGTTGCAAAAAGCATTTGCTGTCGGAGAACGACGTCACAAGCCCAATGTAAAAAAGGGCAGAACGTGGGGATGCTGTTAGAAGCGCTAACACTAGGAGATGGGGTCCAACTCAAAAGCTGCTGTGATGGAGCATTCGAAGAGGATGACAGGGGCGAGGGGCGAGAAGAAATGGAGTAGCCGCAAAAATCCACTATGCGTGAAACTCAAACGGCAATATTGGCCCTACAGTACACTTCTTACTTTTCTATGATTAAAGATGTACCTTAACAATATTTGGTTCTCCTATATTACGTGGTTAAAAATCCCCCGCCCGTTACAGTGCAACTCACTCAAGCAACTACCCCGACGTGAATGCCAAGTCAAGCTGCAATAAATGCAGTCTCCCCTCTAGCGCGCGGAGTGTAAATACACGAAGAAAATCCCCAATGCAACGTCAACGGTCTGGCAGGTACTACTTAACTGCAAACTCACACTCTCACAATTTCGTGTAAACGAATGAACAGAGCCGGACTTGACCTAAAAATGATCGAGAATTGAAAGAGTCCAGAATAAGTGCGCTAAAAACACAAAATCATAATACGTAGTTATAGAAAATAAAGCAATTAACTCAACCGATAGTTACTTGTATAAACACTGTCACAGGATAAATGAAAATAATATATAAAATTTCAAAGAACTCTTATTATGATAACATTGATAGTAGCATGTTTGAGTGGGTCAGCCTTGTAGCTATAACCGCAACAAAGATTTCCCAAAACAGGAGTTATACCTGCATGTTGTCAGAAAGTCTCATCGCTGAGCCCGGGGAAATATTTCCACAGAGGAAACTAATATCGATACATCGGCGCTGCGCGCCGAAGGCGTTACTGCACTACGAACGGGGATATACTCCAAAATTATAACATGCAACTGATTTGCTAAAGCACATGCCAACATTGTCCACAACTTCCGCGGATAACATCTTATTCTAGCACATTGTAACATATTTAAAATTAACGGTAAATTACATATGCAATATCTTCTTCTTAATCTAGATACTATTGCGGAAAAAAGAAAAGAAACACTTACGATGATCTAGTGCTCACTTTTATTGATTTTAAACGTTCGAATTCTTTCTTCCATGTCATATTAACTCAAGAAAATGCCACATTTACAATTAATTATTACAACAAAACCGCGAAGTGTTGACCAAGATTCAATGACATGCAAAATATGTATTTATAAGATATAAAAATTAGTATCCACATTTTTTGTCCAGTATTGTACATCAAATACACTTCAAATTGACGGTAAATCACACATGCATAAAATGATAAACCATAAATAACGTAACTGAATCCAGAGAATTAAATGAAATGCAGGAACGGCGGACTCGCACCTCGCAGACAACGGTAGCTCGAGAATATCTACGGACATTCAGCATAAATCCACCAAGCGTTGAGCGGAAGGTTTCTTCCAGTGCCTTTCGGGATGCTGGAGGGTTGCGAGACGACAGATTGATGTACACTGTGCAGGGAGGGTATCTTTGAGATTGTCACTATGCAGAACATAGTTGGCCGCGATACAGAGCGTTCCTTTGAATTTGAATGTATCCAACCATCCGTCGATGTGAAATTTCACTAAACCTAAACGATGGTATTCGAAATCTCATACTTATACTAGAAGAATAGCTATCGAGGTCGTGATTTGCCTAACCGGTACGATAGGGCTCCTCGAGTGGCTTGTTCACGAAATTAAATAACACGCTGCACGGACACGTCTGTAGTCGACTACAACTGGGCACCTTCTGACGATCTGTCTCCTCGTGCTTTGACGCGAGACGAAATTCGATAAAACGAAATGCACGGCTCCCTCTGGTGAGTGCATTCAAAAGCTAGTGGCACGGGGATTCCTAAAAAATCCTCAAAATACTTTGGAACATCTCCAATATTAGATGACAAAGACGATAAAGATAGGTCAAGGAAGAAAAATGGCATAGCAGCTATATACAATCTAGCAATAGATTTCAAACAAAACGTAATAGAATTTAAGACGTTAATTAAAGTACGGCTTGCGCATCAGAGATAGGTAGTAATAAAAAAAATCGCAAACACAATAAATGCAATGGAAATAAATTAGTTGCGAAGCTACTGCGAAAATGCAAAGGCTTAAACGTTTTACAAGATGAAGAAACTGGGAAAGAATGGAAATACATAGGACACTCACAGATATTATAGAAACACAAAACTGCTTTGGCACGGAGGCGAATGTCACATGGAAGAACAGAGGTAACCCCAACAGTTATGGTAATGGTGTTTACCAGAATGAAGAAAATAGGAAATAAGGAGGGCAATGAAAAAACTATAATAGTAGAAACAAACCAACGGATAGGGTGTCAGAAACGGCCAAAAAGGATGTGGTATATGTGTTAATGGTAATGCGTTTCGTTTTGAAATATCCCGATCCAATGAATTGTGCAATGTATTGATAATTTTTCTTGTGCTAGTTACCTACCTGATATTAATTTTCAGCAAGCGTGAATGCAATCGGATGGTAAATTGGGGTACTCTGTGCCATGGGCTTTAATGAAATATACAAGTTGCTTCTGTTTTTTAAATAGCTTCTGAGAAATTGGCTCCTCTTCTACCAATTGATAAAAATGTTAATTTGCAACAAACATTAATAGAAAAATTAATAGAATTATGTTCTTTAAACCAACTTAGAGTTAATAACACGTTTTTCGACCACCCAATTCAGCAATAGATCTAAAGCTCACGATAAAACGAATGCCTGCTGCTTATATCGGAAAACTTTGTATAGAAAGATTAGACAATGTGGACACAAGGATATATTAGTGGACCAAGATTCAAACAGAAAATAAAGAGAAAGAAGAATGAGAAGAAAAATAAGTCGAGAATGGAAACTACTCTTCTTCTTTATTTGCATGTCTCGGCAGACGTTCTGTGGTCCATGAGTTTAACACTCTATATTGTAGTCTCACGGTATTGGATTGCTGAACGTACGCTTTCCCATCATCGATCTTCGGTTGTTTGCCAAGCGTATTGCTACACCAAACCTTCTTCCAGTAATGTATTTGCCAACATCAACCCAATGTTTTTATGAACGTCCTCTTCGTCTTTTTCCGTTTGGTTGTCCGTGGACGACCAATCTCTCAATATTATCTGACCAAAAAATTAAGTGATTCTTGTATAAACTTGTTCGACTTGCCGTGTATCGAACTCTAGGCATTTGTCTCCATACACGGAGCTCAAAAGCTCAATTCGTCTTCTGCCAGCTTTCATTTCCAAGCATATAAGAATATTGAGAGGATGAGCATTACTACCCTAATTTTCGTTCGCACCGTAATATTTTTAGCACGCCATACTTTAGTTAGCCGAACTGTTGGAGATCTTGGCAATTGTATACAACGATGGATTGCCATATTGGTACAGTAAGGATTGTCAATCGGTGTTAACAGACTCTCGCTCGAATTCATCTACGAGTAGAAGCTGTTGTAACTAGATCTCATTGGATGCTGCCAAAATAGTGTCGTCGGCGAACCTTAGATTAGAGAGTTTCTTCCCACCAAGGGCGACACCATCATGTCACTCTTCCAAAACTCGTCGCATTGTATATTCACCGTATATTTTGATCATCATGGCCGATAACATACAACCACTTGAATTTGTTGTCAATTTTAACTACGATTAACAAACACCTCCGGTACCCCCATTTCTCGCACAATCGTCCATATTTTGCTCCAATTTACATTGTCAAAGGCTTTGTTGTAACCTATGAAACACTAATGTAGTGGTACGTAGTATTCTTTGGATTTGTGTATAAGTTGGCGTAGTTTCAAAATTTAATCCGCCGTTCCACCTTTCGCGAAGTATGCTTGTCGTGGACCTGGCTCCGCAGCTCAGTGGTTAAGCATTCTGGCTACTGATCTAAGGATCGAGAGTTCCATCGCCTATCCCGGTGAGGTTTTTAAAAATAAAAAATGCTGATGAAAACCCCTACAGAATGCTATCATTCGGAAGTAATGTAAAGCCGTGAATCCCATGTTACTACGATGTGTAGTATGTAAAAGATCCCTTGCTACGGTTGGAACTCCTTAGTCTCGGCAAAATTCTAAGTAGGACTAAAGACTAAAGTACTTGTTACTCTGCATGTCTAGACCCTGTCCACAGGGTTGTCAAAAAGGGCCTATGAAGGTCTTGCTTGACATCAGTCGCCCCCACAACAAATACTAACTGAACAGGGACGCAAGGTTCTTATAGCAGCCCGCCCTCAGTTGGGGGAATTGAAATGACCCTGAACCCGCTGTTGAACAACCGAGCTTTGTGGAATACCGGTGACGCATCCAGGGTTTAACTCTCGCGGCTTCTATATAGTATTGGAATACCCTATCTTAGGCAAATGCTTGAGAAGTACTTATCTTGTAATTCGCGTTCTTGGCTGAAGTAGGACGCTCCCACAACCTGCCCCCAGTTGGGGGAATTTAAATACCTCGAATCTTTATATTTTTTTAGTGATCGTAAAAAAACGGTTTTTCAGATGTTGGGGCAGATCAGATAAATGAACGTGATACTAGCTTTTCCAGGCAACATTAAAACTTCCCTCGTTTCCCCATAATACCACCACATCCAGGAAGTTTATCAGATTTCATCAAACATTAACCTTGGGCAGTAATTTGTTTGCTGTAGTTGGACTTCAATAACTGTCTTTACGACGAATACTTTGGCGTTTTTGTTGGAGCTACTACTAATTCCAGCTTGCAGGTATCTTAACAGAAATTGTGCATCTTTGATATCACTCTAAATGACAATTCTTTTCTGTAATATGTGATTGTAGCAATTTGAATTTTCAACCAAGAAATCCAATTAGCGAATGTTTCGAAATAAAATATAATAAGCAAAAAATTGAAGTTAATATTACGCTTTTCCCACGACCACTTTTTTTTTAATATGCCTTTATTAGGATTTTGAGTTTAATTTTAATAAATGGCTTTGAAATTATAGAATAAGACCACAGGTCTTTGTTCATAATACACAAGCGAGCATGCTAACTCACAATCTCACCTCCACTATACACAATTACCGACAATTGTTTAGACGCAAATATTCTGGGCGCTTTCCCTGTGTGGGAAGACTTTTTAATTTTTGGTGTGCCCCCAGGCGTGGGAGTAAATTTAAACCACGGCATTTTGTTTTATAGGCTCAAAGCGAGATTACTTTTTATTAATGTCTGAATTTATTAAGAACCGATAAAATGTAAGCACCTTTGCGCTAGGGCTTGGGTTGAATTACGGTTCCGCAGGCAACTCTATTAAACCGATTTGTCAATCCGCCGCAGCGATCGTAGGATCGATTAGAATCGAAGAAGTGTGACACATATATCATATTTGGTACGAGCCGTTGAGTGAAAAACCGCCATTGCATCATGCCACCTTTTATAGAGTGGCTCCACTTGCCGACTTGTCTATAAATTAATTGCTACGCTGTTTTAATCACCGACGAGACATAAATCTGTCCGCGATTTGATTGAGGGACGTTTCTGTTCGCATCGCGGCATTATATTATTCTGGCGTGTTGGCATTTGAATGTAAGTATGAGTACGGTCCAACCTGTTAGAACGAGTAGAGGTAGTGCGATTTTCAGAGAAAATAAAAAATGTATATTACGGTTACAAAGGGTTATATTATTATAATTGAGGCAACAAAATGCTGAAGATAAATGTGTGTATTGTTTTACTTTCGCAGGATAACATACCTTGTTGGTAAGGTCAGTGCAATTATAAGAGAAGATATTCGTGTACAAACGTAGTTAACCCACGATAAAAATTAAATTTACACGGCTCTCATACTATTTGCCTGGCTTGCATAAACTACGTAAGAACAGCCGCCATGCTATGCCTTAAAATAATTGACTATTGTTGTTCTAAACAACTCTACAGCATCATCTAACGCAGCATTATCCGATCGCAGTTTTTGCTTTTGTAAACTTTTTTAAGGGAATGATATAGTCTTCTCAAGCCAATACGGAGACGTACGAAACTTCTTCGTCTAGTGGAGTTTTGGTGGCAGCGCATTGTCCTGCAGAAGCAAGACAGTTTTGGTCAAGGCACAGTCTTTGTTGATAATGTTGTAACCTATGTAGAGTAATGTCTGTTTAGCTAATCAGATCATTATTATTCCGTTTTTATTTTTATTTATTTGTTTCAAAAAGAACTCTACTAAACACGAAACCGGTGTTGCCGAACATCCATTCTATGGATGGTTATTTCTCCCTGCCCACCAGTAATACGTTGAAGTTTAGTGCGGAGTGACAATTCTATACAAAACTCATTAGAGTAAACATAAAAACGAGAAGGGCTACGAAATGATAAATAAATGTACAAAGCGATAACAACGCTGCCACAGAGCCCGATTAAGGATATGTGAAGCACAGGGCTAAATTTTTTTAGAGGCCCCATTCCCATTTATGCAACGGGTACAAAGGGATCTAAATGATTAGAAACCGCACTAGATTATAACCGAACTCGAATCTTTTCGAGGCCCCCGAAATTCGGTGGCCCGGGGCTGCAGCCCACTTAGCCCCCCCCCCCCCCCTTAATCCGGCTCTGCGCTGCCACCATAGAGAGAGCGTAGCGGAACACGTTACGGTTAGCATATTTGAGTTCGCTCGATGCTACAGCGCAGTCCGTGAATGCCAGACACAAAATTTAGGTTATAACAAAAATAAATTTTCATAGATCTTTTGAAGTACATCAACACAAACTGCAGTAGCTTTGCAAGAAAATAATATAAGCAGCGACTCCAACAAGTATTAAAAGACGACGAAATTCAAAATAACAAATAAGTATAACTACTTATTTATTGTTTCATACAATTCAGCTTAAGTAGTTTCTGAATAGGATGATTTCTTAACACCAAAACAGGGTAAATCTTGTCTGTTCATCTATAGATAGATAGATATTTATTGGTGCTAATATGCAACAAGTGCACTTACGTAAGTCAAAAAAAAAAAAGATTACAATAAAATTAAAACTAATAAGAATCGTCGGTTCAAATTCAAACGTCATTCAAGAAGGACACGAAGTTGGCGACCAATCAGAGCCCGGCATTCCCGGTCCGCGTTGTGCCATCGAGCGAACTCAAATATGCTTACGGTTAGTATTGTATCTGACTATCGGTCGTTGTCAAATACCACCAAACCGGAAAGGCACGACGTGATTCGGAATCTGAAACCTAAAGTCTGCAATTCGGTGAGATATTGTGATTAGCCTTATTCACGGAACAAAGTAGCACGTCGGTGCCAGATTACATCTGAACCATTGCTGACGAACTATCCTGCGGCCCAACGCGAGATGCAATTCAATGTTACGAAACATACGGCGCGGCGGATCCCTCTGGCGCGTGCATTCAAGAGCTAGTGACGCGGGGATCCCCAAACAACTGAAGTGTACTATTTATGTGTTTATTGTTTATACTGTTCCTAGATATGGTGATCTGAACTCTCATGTTTGTGGATAGCATGTGTTGATGATAATAATCGACATAGGTAGCATATTGCATCTTCAGTAAACAGTGAAACAATTGAGTGCAGGTGAAATATTGAAGAAACATTGTCGAAATAAATAGCATTTGAAGTTGGGGTATGAATTGGAAGCACCTCGTACTATAACTTGTACGACGCGGGCCGAAAATTCCTGGTTTACGCCCATGATACATAAATAAATATAAATAATAATCAATCAACCAACACACACTAATGGATATTTAAGCGCCAGCCGTTGGTGTTTCATCCCATGTGAGAAGTGTTGGTTATTTACAGGTATACATGTTTAATATTCGACAGATTAAACGAAAATCAATTATAAAGAACGTCAGTGAAAGTTAATAGAGGACTCCCAGTGCAATTACGGACCGTAAAGATGATTACAACAAATTAAAGAAAAAATATATTATATCAAATATACGACTCACTAACTTTGATTGCGTGTGAAATATATAGACAAATTTCATATTCCACATCTACTAATGCCTAAAAAAGTTCAGCTAATCCACGGTGGTTGTATATCCTAGACATCAATGCACTCGTTAAACTAATTATTCAAACTTTATTTTTTTATTCCTGTGTCTCATACGGATCTGGCTTGTTCCTGCACTGAATCCGTCATATAAAAAAACTCACGATTTTGTTATTTTCAACTCTTGGCGATTAAACTTAAAATGTACGCTGGTTCACACTGGAGAAATATTTCCGCAAAACTTGCAGCTTTGCATTTCATGGATTTCTAAGATGTCAATTCTGATGCCTTTTTCGTGTTTTATTAAGTAATCTACATGGAGTCCCAAAATTTATGAAAGTAATATACAGGGTGTTCCAAAATTCATAGTAGAAGATAATTATCTAGCACGGTATAAGGTAATATAGCTCATGTTTGTAGTTTTTATTTTTTTAAATGTATATATGTATAGGGTGCTGAAAAATGGCATATTAACTGGATCTTACGTTGTAAAGGAATACTCCCTGAGTATAAGCAAAATAAGGAAAAAAAATTTTGTGTTATGTATATTTTTGAGATTTTTAAAATCTTGAATTTTAAAATTTCTTGAGTTTCTGTTCGTTAACTGACAAAATTATTGACGAGTATTTACATTCATACTATTATCTTTAAGTGGGTAGTGTTTCTCTATCATAATCCTGAACATTAAAGGAATTAGTAATCAAACTTTGGGTCCCCATATTTTCAGAAATATAACACGAAGAATTTTTTCCTTATTTTTCTCATACTCAGGGAGTGTCCCTTAACAACGTACCATCGAGTTAATACTCCATTATTGCAGCACCCTGTACAATATTTGTTTGGAAACCTCAAAAATCCAACCTTGGAACAACGCTTATGAGCTTATGGCGGTGTTCGTGAAAGGATCCGTGTTTAATAAACACGTACAGGTCTCAGACAGCACGAGACTGATTAATAAATATAAAGTTTATAATATACCATGTATTACATATATTGTTGAAATTATTTGCACCATCACAGAACAACATGTATTAATGTTTTATTTTAATTATCTGATTTATTTGCACTCATTATTGTTATTTGTTAATTTTAAATAATGGTAGGCAAACATATCAATAACACAATATGAAATAACTAGGGTTCTGACTGAAGATCAAGGGTAGTGTTGTACTACATATTTGAATTGGCATCCTGTGGCTTCCCCATTTTTATGCCAAATAATTAATTATTATTGTATTGCAATTTTTGGAAAATAAATACATTATTATTATTATTAAGATTACATCCAGTTTTAAAACTAGTGGACTTACAGTACACCTGCGGCATTTCTTTTCTTGCCATAAGAAACTCGGATCCTTGAAACTTGGGTTATTAGGTATTAGCAACGTGTGTAATTATTTTTAAAAAAAACTAACTTACTCCAACATGTACCTGTCATTTTTTTAAATAGTTTGGAAATATAACGTATCCGTGTTTATCTTTTAGACTATGAATTTTGGGCACCCTGTATACGGTTTTTTCTTTCCTTCTGTAGCGTAGGGGTCGTCGATCAAAAATGCGACACCGAGAATGCAATGCGGTTAGCGGCCCATTTCATGTGGCATGTGGTCACACACGCTCGCAGGCATAAAACAGCCAAATTGCAAACCAGGCATCTAAACAAAAGTAAGCATGCATACCTAAATTTAGAAGTACGTGTTCGGGATGATAGTACTTACAGGTGGTTTTGTGGCCCCAGCGACGCTTTCACGTATCATCTAGTAGTATAGCTCGATCAAAGATGATTTTCATGTGTCAAATTCCTGTAATATGGATGCTTATCGCATCTAGTGCCCATTAACCGAATTCTAACTAGACCAGTGAGCTCCAAGACATATTAGTGCAAATTGTAACTGCGGTTGCCATCCCCGCAGAAGACCGAACTCACAAGGCATCTGTGGGATATGAGCATTATATGACCATGCAGGTGTGCTTCTTTGATCACTGATAATTGCTTATCTGGTCAAGGGTTAGCAATCATCTCACCGGATGTTTGCAAAACCCAAATAATATTGCATTATATGCGGTACCAATTGGACACCAACCCAACAAAAATAATGAGCAGCCAAACAACGAAGCTCTCTACAATTAATACAGCAATATCAACAACGAAATGTTGTTCAACTTGGCTACACAATTGAACTACATTCAACCTTCATTGCAAAACTGCTCAAACAACATATTTATTGCAGACCTTATTATTTCATCATTTCTGTTAATCTACATAATTACCAAAAGTAACAGCTCAAAAATCACACTAGAGCAGCTCTCGAATTGGAATGAAATCCTCGGTGGTATTAAGTTTCACATCCACGCATACATATTTTAAGTCCCGAGATATAACAATCCCCTAAAATAACTTCTGAGAAACATTTAGAACGTAATATATTTAGCGGTCGATCTATTGCAAGGGCGTTGTCTTCTTCATGGATAAGGCATCATGGCCTGTTCCGATTCAATGTGCCATCGTATTCGAGGTCTTCCTATATCTCGGGTTCCTCTAGATTGTGTTGAATTGCCATCTTCGGGAGTCTTTCTGTGCCCATTCTGTCTACATGTTCTTTCCATCTTGTCTTGTATTTGATCTTGCATTGATTGTACTTGTAGCTCGTATCTGATGTGTTCGTTGGTAAACCTGTCTAACCGGCTACATCCTTTGACTTCTCTTAAGAATCTCATTTCTTCGGATTGGATCTTCGTGTAATCCTTTTATGTCATCGTCCATATCTCACTGCCGTATAGTAGAGTGGACACAGCCTCCTTTCTTGTTTTATTCCTTAATGCTCTTCTTATGGTGCCGCACATCCTGTGAAATGAATATATCTTTTTGTTGATGTCATGGTCATATTTGTATGGGACATCGCAACGTAGGTATCTGAAATCTGTATTTGTCCCTGCAGGCTATTATTCTTGTTTTAGGTATTGATATTTGACAATTATATTCTTTTGATATATTGTTTAGCCTGTACATTGCTCGTTGTAGAGTATCTTCTGAATTTACGATTATAGCCTGATCGTCTGCAAGCAGTATGGTGTTAACATGTTTGTTTGCATATATTCGGACTCCCCTTTGGGAGCTTCTTGTGTCCATGATTTTATCAAGTCATCCATATAAATATTAAAGTATAGTATGATCAAAAATTATTTTCATCAAATATGGCTAATGGAATAGCTCCTAACTTGTGAATGCAACTATAAGTCACCTGAAAATCAATTGTCATTAACATTTAAGTGTAAATGTAGCTGCATTCATAAATTATTCCGTAGACACACTAGATGAAAATCATCTTTGACCATAATTTAGAATGGGCGATAAGCCACATCCCTGTCTTACGCCTTGATTTATGTATGTCCAGCTCTTGCTGTCGTAGTCATTTTCTATACTAATTTTAGTGTTGTGATAAAGGCTTTTATTGTTTTAATTAAATGGGAAAGAAATTCATTTTCTTCTATAATCGACTATAGTTTTGACCTTTGACTTTGTCGAAGGTTTTAGCGAAGTCAAATGCTATATGGCTTTCCGAGTTTCGTTCTGTACGTTTCTCTATGAACAGTTTTATTGACAGTTTTATTGCATATTCTTGCCTAGTTATACATACCATCTACAGTTGGATTCGTCTCGATTGTTCACTTTTTTCGTTTCTATTATGTTTATCGTTGCGGTATCTTTTTCCTCTTTGATAGACCGACTCCTGTCGCCCGTGTACTTCATCTTCTATAGTCGTAACATACTTGTACCAGCTGTTGGGATACGGTTCTCTTATAGTTCTTTTTTTCAGTTTCTACACTTCGTTCTTTGTAACATACTTATTTTTCTTCCGTTCTTGATGTTAGGCATTGTTGATCGCCCTACATGCCCTGCGTTCGCTATTCCATAGCTTAAATCTTTTTCTTCTGTAGTTCTTGCGTATACCTGTTTTATAATTTCCCATTCCTCGTCTGTATCTTCTTTTGTTCGAGATGTTCAATGTCCTACTCTTGCAATAAGTGTGTTTTAGGTTGGTTCTGTAGTTCCTTTTTTTATATAGTTTTGGTTTTCACTGAGAACCTGTATCGCTACCTCTGTATATGTGTGCGTCTGTATTTAAAGGGGATAGTTTTTGTTTACTATCGCATAATCAATCATACTTCGAAAATGAAAGGTTTATAATGACAAAAATGCTTATAAATGTGAATATTTATAAACAAGTTAAAGGGTATGGACGTAAATACTACAACAGGAGAAAACATATTTGCTAATTAAATTATGGTGATGATGGTAGGCAGTTCACTATCTACTTTTTTATTGTAAAACTTCCAATATGCGACGCTAGCGGAAAGGTAGTGAATCCAGCTATTTTGTATCTCCGTTTGGATTATAATAGCTATAATATCCAGGCTCCAAAGAATGTAAGACCCCATGTAACATGAGAACGCAATTTTGCAAATGTCTACCGGCTCGTGTATGGCCTACGCGTACTTCAGTTTAATTTGATTAGGAGGAATACCAGGCTGGATGGTATTTACGCAACAATTTAACCTATTGTCCGTTGCTTAACATCCTAGACACGGCCAGCCTTGCATATTATTCAGATTTCTCCTGTGCTTTAATTATTTTCTGAATTACTCCTAATTGCTCCCGGCTATTATACGAATAGCCCTCGCAGAGGGCTTATTGTTCTCGAAAAACTCACGATTCAGTTAAAAGCCTTTGTTGTCCAACATATCTCGAATCTGCTGCTAATAGGCGTTCGAGGTATTTTTATGCAATTTGTCCTCGAAGTTTCGAAGCATTCAGAAGTACGTGTTTTGCTTTACAATAATGCACGCTGGAAATATACTTTGCATGGCCACAGCCAACTCGATATTTCGTTTAGATTTACATGCGCCAAACCAGGGAAGTCCATTCAGTGCTATTCCTTTATAATATTTAAAAATTCCAATAACTTAAGGTGCAGAGGCGGCATGAAAATTACCTATATATTTTAATAACTTGTATTAAAAGCATTATTGTTCAAATTTTTACTTTTTTTGTAAATATTTTTTCATGATACGTTACGATGCGATGGCTGTAGCTCGGGACATTTAATACGCATGTGATGTCAGCAATGGTTGCAGAGGGTATTGTAATATGGGAGAAATTATAGTTCGAACTGCATAGAGTTGCAGCATATTATCAAAGTTATATATAAATTCGCGTTATTGCATATGGAAATTCTAACAATCAGATATTCCAGTCTGAATTAATTTACCTACGTTCAATAATCCGGAGAATTCAACTACATCGAATGATGTAGAATTTCATCCATTTAGAGTTCATATAAAATAATTAAAACATGCAGTTTCAAGTTTCTCATATTTTTTTAAATTATCAATTTGTAAATATGAAATTCAAAACGATTGTTAGTTACGACAAAATTATATTCACGCTGTCGATTTTGGAAGATTCCAGTAATTCTTCTGTTATTAATGCGAATTTTTTATTTCTAGCAATTGATGTTTCGTATGTGAACCATTTTTATACTGGAATTTAAAATAGTTACTTGATGAAGCTATCTTCAACATAAATGCGTTTACTGCACGATTTGGGTTTATACTGCCTATTCGCATTTTCCAAGTATTAGTACCAAATGTATGCCAAAATCAAACCATTGTGGCTACATGGTTACAGTTGAAGACCGGCGATCTAACAGTGAAGACGGCATGTGTTTGTTACAAAAGCTTAAATTCATTGATCATTACAAAAGGAGGCGTCAATAAGCCTTTATACAACAAATGTGCTCAGATAGAAACGAGAACCCATAAACTGAAAGATTAATCAAAATCACAATAGTCTGAAATGCAATATATAAATATCATAATCAGGTTTGCTTGAACTAAAACTTACGTAACATAATAAAATGTAGAATCGTCAGCAACGTGGTACTAATGCAAACGTCCTATACGCCGGATGCACCCAGTAAACATATGGTCTAAAATAATAGTACTAGTCTATTACAGATCTTCCAGCACCAGTTGGCCAACGGGAACAAAACACCTTAAACAAATATGTGTATAAATACAGTAGAAATCACGTTAAAGGACAAGCTAAGTTATTACAAATTCTAAAGTGAATAACATTACCAAGGCAAATAAAGCTCCGAAGTATTCATCGGAGGCATTGCACAATCAAAATGCAACGTACGAGATCAAGGACAAATTACCAAATTATATAAGCAAAGATGAAGTTCGAGGAAGCCTGAATGGATTCAATCGAATACGATGCCATACTAATCTCAATCAAAATAAGCACAAGTTGAACGGAGAATTTGATAAACAGACTTGGAAGGCACACCAGAAAATTTAAAATGTAAGAAAATAACTACGCATCCTTGGCCATCAGTAGAAGCACACGCTGCAGTAGATCAAGGCCGCATTACAGACGCGGCGGCCTGACACCACAAATCCTAGAATCAAAGAAATCGGACAGCAAATCCGGTAAAACTGCAGCTTTAGGGAAGAGCTAACGCGATTAGAAAAGCACATGGACGAATGGGACGAGAACACTTGGATACGAGATTATCACAGCTCGATACCGAATCAAAACAACTGGTTACTGGATAACAACAGCTAATAATACCTCAAGATTTAAACCAATTCGGCAAGAATTAGAACGCAAGCTGCAATGACCATGTGCCATTACTGAAGAGATCTAAATTGCGCGCTGATACGGATAGATATGTTAGCGTTGACAGAATCGGGACTAAAAATGGGCCGAAATTCGCCAGTGACTAGTGAAGAAAATAACGTACGTTAAATAAATGTTATCGAGAGGGCTTTGAACTAGATTTTGTCTTACAGCTGCATGTCTGTGAGTCACTTGAGTTGTCAGTTGTCAAGGTGAGGGGATGTGTTTATACGTAAATTAATACATCGTTCTAACCAGAATTCAACGCGCTCGGTCACATGAGTTGTCAGTTGTCAAAGCGAGGTTGTGTGCATACGCTATACATGAGATAAGTTACGACATGATTTTCAAAAAATTACTGTTTGACACAAGGCCACTTGATAACGGTTTTTTAACGCACTTTACGAGAGCGCCCGCCGCGGCAAACTCGGAACTACAGCGCAAACAATTCAAATAGTACGCCAAATTACTGTAGTTCCAAAATACGCCGCTTTTTGCCCGTAATAATATTTCAGAAGCAATTAAACATAAACAGGAATACCTAAATAAGGCACTCGAATAAACAAAATTTGCATGTAAATAGAATTTGCCATCAAAAATTACATCATTTGTTGCATTCACTTAGAAGTATATAAAGAGCTAAGGTAAATCAGATATAGCTACGAAACCACGCAAACTGTATATACCATGCGTTCTTTTTAAAAGTATACATAGGGGAGACTCGTATGTATACTAAAAAGACAAATTCCCTTATTTTTGCCACAGTATGCTATTTGTTTTAAATTAAAACTTAAAATTGAAGTTTGCTGTATAATTGGTTGTCTACATATAGAGTAAAACTAAAAAAATAAGGAAATTTTTTTTAGTATAGAAACGAATATCCCCTATGTATACTTTTAAAAAGAACGCATGGTATATTCAATTAACATTTTCTTGTTCCAAAACTTTGTCCTTGCTTGTTAAAAGGCATAAACACAGCCCTCATTTATTCTGACACAACAGCGCCGCAGGGGTTACACATTTGACACAAAACTTTTCTAATTGTTCCTTGCAGTTGCTGCCCTTTTAACGTTCCGGTCGGAAAATAACCAGGCAAGCTTTGCTTACAGTTTATGAGAAAATCCGATATTTTAATCTACTATTTTGCAGTTTTCATTAGAGGGTAATATAAAAGTTCTATGCATTAACACGCTTAGTGCATGTGACCGTAAAAAATTTACATTTTATCTACTGGGGTGCATTTCAGCATACGTTAAAATATATTTTGTTAAATCCGGTTAGGAATTCTTCGATTTTTCAATACTCAATTGGATGCGAAAAAGTTGAATTTTTCCAAACTAGCATGGAAAAATAAGACAAAAAAGAATCAATGCAAACTTCATTTTTTATATATGTTAACTACAAAATTAGAACAATTTCCACTAATAGCACACGGCGACAGCAGCTGTCGCACCGTAGCCCACGGCGACAGGCGCTCCGCTCCCCTGCTTAGAGGATTTAATTAAATTAAAACTTTTTCGTACTTTTTTGTAAATAAAAACCGGCCTACGATCTAAGTCTAAAAATTAGAAAACTTTTAAGCCATCGAGTTGTAACTCAATCGGTCCATTATCTTCGGAGGAGATAGCGAACAAACATAGAAAGAAAGGCAGAAAGGCAGAAAGAAAGAGAGCAACGATTTTATGTTATAAGATAATTAAATAATGGGTAATTTTTTACTGGATTTAACAAAATCTTGTTTACAATACGTTGGGGAAAGCATGTTTTTCCAACTTATTGTACAAATAGCTATTAATTTAGTTGTATAATTTTCTAGTCAGTTTTTCTAATTGTTGTGTTAAAATAAATTCGTACGGAGTTAGAAACTCGTTTATATCTCAAACAGTATCGATTTTTTGGAGAAAAGTTCTTCTAACAAAGTTTTTGTTTTTCTTAGTTTTTTCCATTACAGAACGTTTTCCGAAGAATGGCGATTTGAAAAGGGAAAACAATAGAACTGGTAAACAATTGAACTTTTATAAGAATCATCTATGGCAACTATGATATTCGTTAACAGATGACTGTCTCCTACTTTGTGAAATCCACCTAACTTTTGTTTGTTTAAACGCTCAAAGAAAATCACACACATAGCTCAACAAATACATATGATGCGGTATGAAAGAATGCTAAGAAGGAGAACAAAAGCTACTAAGAAAGTTAAAAAGATTGTTCTCAATCGTCAAAGCAACGAGGGTCGGTATTTAATTAAAACTGAGAGAAAATGTAAGAACGACTTTAAGAGAGGTTTGGAAGAAAATTGTTTCTGCTCCTCCAAAATGAAATCTTTACATAAAACATTTAAGGAGCTATACTCTCAGTATGCATGCCAATTTGGCAATTCGCCTTTTCTTTAATGAAGAGTCATGAGACCGTTCTAATGATTGTAAATGGTATGCCAAATGTTTCTGTCATCTGCTGCGTGTATAGGTGGTTATACATTTATACCAGTTCTGCGGCGTTGGCGGACGTCCTCATCGCTTGCTTTTCACTTTTCTTTGGGCTACTAGGCATTCTATATTCTCATTTTTTCTAACTGTCCGAAAAACCCCATAATATTGTTTTCAATGAAAAACAAGGCCTCAGTTCTCCGGCCTGATATCAGCACAAGAAGGTTAATTGGCCAATGAGAGCCTTTTATCTCGAGGCTCGAGGCGGAGTTAATTTAATCATTGGCCAATTTGGCCTTCTAGTGCTGACCTAAGGCCGGAGAGCTGAGGACTTGTTCTTCAGCCGGAATTGGTTTTGTTCCCAGTTCTTCAAATATTAAAACATTGGTCCTTCATCTATTGCAGCGCTACAAAAACATTTCTGTCCTGCTGTCTGATCACCCATGTTTTCACTGTGCAGAGAAATATTGCATAGATTACAGCTTTAACTGGGCGCACTTTTGTTGATGTGCTGATATGACTATCCTGCCATTTTTTGGCGTTGGTTGTCTGGTAGCAGTTCCGATACTTCTTCAGCGTTGTTATCAAATATGGTGGTGTCATGTGCATACCTAAACTGTATTATGTTTTTACCACCGATGACTAACCTGCTTTGCCAGTTTTCATAATTTTACCTACTTTGTACTCAGCATATACGTAAATTAAATAATTGCGGTGATAAGACATATACAGGGTGTTATGGAAGTCCAATTTTTCCTATATCATTTTTTCGATAACATTCCCAAAACTCAGTTAAAATTTAATAATTTAATGTAATGGCACAACACATAAAAAATTTGTCTGAAATGCAAACCAACAAAAGGCTGCACAGGTCTTTGTGCTGCAAGAACTCAGCAGTTTTAGTGTAGTTGTGTTGTTTATCTCTAACTCACATGCTTACTGAAAAGCTCGTCAAATATAGGGGGTATAAATGATTGCAAAAATATACGATTAAACGAAAAACGATAACTAGAAAAGTTGTTCAGTTTGGTGAGCTCTTTCACTTATGATAAAACGACATTACGAAAACATTGGGCGATTACAAGCCCAGACCGCCCGAAATGGCGGTACTGAAGAAAAGTTTCCCGGCAGCTAGTCGAGAGGGCGTAGGTTATTTCGGGATTGTCCGTTACACAGGGCAAGGGTTCGATAACTAAAAGGGGGATGAATTGCCTGAGCGCCACCACTTGTCTAATGATAATACTGAGCGATTTCTTAAAAGTGGAAAGAGAAAATCACCCGTAGGTGTGTTGTTGATACTGCTGCAGCGACGCCCTTCTTTGCGCTGTCCCTGATGGAACTTACCTTAAGTGATATCCTACAGCTACAGCCTTTTACACTTAAATACAGGAAAAAAATCATTAAAATTCAATATATTAACGTCAAAACACCAAAATTACAATGTACAATGATCACAGCTGACATTATTACCGAATTCTAAGTCCTACATGACGTCATGGTGTTTTACAAACTGCTAAATATTTTCATTTGGTAATTTTAATTTGATTATTTACAGGATTCTGAATTCGTAAAATGATAATGACTATTTAGCCGTTATCTGAACTCTATAAGAGGTCTTTCGAACGTGCATCACTTTAATTTGCTTCCGCGACACTATTTCACTTAGCGAAAATGTAATATACATTATTATAAATTTTACACAGTACCTTTTAAGATATTTGCTGCGGCTTGAGTTGCTTGATGGTACTTCCGGAATCACGCTTTGAACGTGTCGCTGCAGTGCTGCAGAAGAATTCCGGGAGCTCGATAGAATTGAATGGGGCAAGCAAAGCCGCCGTAACTGCTGAAGAATCCGGGAGAAAAATCGATAACACGGAATGGCAAGCGATGCTGCCGTGCGAGAACTTGGAACGTGTCTGATCCCTTGTGCAGGAAAATCCGGGAGTGCCGAGACTATACGAAATCCGGTACGCACACCTTATTAATTAACTTAAATCGATCGGTTCCGTAAATTAAATCCCACAGAGCGTATTGAGGAGATATCTCCGGAAATTAGAACCTTCGTGGTCAACACACGTAAAGACACCCGGCAACTTGCTTTAATGCCACAACTGAAGGAAACTTCTGCAGAAAACTATGCCAAATCATTTTAAAAGATTTGAAACCGATTGCGGCGGGGGAATAATGAGACGTTTGCGACCATTAGTTGAAAACGGGGCTGGCGATTAATTCTGAAATTTCATTGGCTGAGGCCCTATTGCAGAGATAACGTGACTGATTTTTACGAGTACGAATTTACTGCTGTACACTTGTTAGTTTTATGGCTCATATATCAATCTTGAAATTACTTTTACAACATTTTTAGTGGCCTAACGAGCGATGATTGATTCACATCTCAAAATTGTCTGCTCAACGTGTGTGTTCTATGGCTCATATCTTAATCTTGAAGTGACTTACTGCCTTTTTAATGCCCTACCGAGCGTTTTGACTGATTTTTAGGCAACAGCGGGTCGTTATGCACTGCAACTGTAACCAAGGACTATTTATAGAGGTAGCTGCGCTGCACACCTGCGTCCCTGTCATTTTGAGTAATTTATGAGACAGCGGCTTGTTGAACACGTGGCTAATGGAGAACGTATGCTGCAGAAAATCTAGCGTATGAAATTCATCTAACACGCTGGCTCAAATTATTACGTGGACTTCTATAACACCCTATAGAGCACAGATTCTTGTCGTGTACTTACTCTAGCTAGTGTATTTTCGGAGAGCTGTTTTTTTGTAATGTAACAGTGGCGTATTACCCCAGAAGCATAAGCAGGCCAGGCTTTTGGTGCAAAATTTCAGGGGGGCGCCAAGTTGGAATACCTAACGACAAAAATTGTGTCTCGTAAAATATTAATTCCGAGAGGCATATATCTACTGGAAATTACAATCTATGTAACAGTACGATGTGTAGCATTTAAAAGATCCCTTGCTAGGGTTGGAACTCCTTTTTCTCGGCAAAATTCTAAGTAAGACTTTGACCGTATGACCATATCAGTTGGTGTCTAAGATACCTGATACTCCGCCCGCATTACAAACAAACAAATAAACAATCGTGGGATTTAGGCCTTCACGTAATACTAAATGTCGAGTAAATTATGTGTAAGCATATGATTGAACAAGTTTTTTGCGTTACAATTATCTACTTTCTGACTGTCTTAATTGTTCTTGGTCTATATTTTTTATTTTCAAGGCTTAAAAATATAACAGTGTAGATGACAACTTTCGCAGACGTGCCACTAGCCATTTAAACTGCCTCCCAGGACACACAAATGTTCAAGTGAGTCATCTGGGTGTTCTGCAATGCAGAGACGAAAAAGGCAATGGCCTACAGATCTGCTGTAATAATAGAAACCCTCATTGGTGCTTTGTAATATATATTATTCGTTGCCAGCCTTGTTAAGATCCCTACTGTCCTTTGAGGTGGTTGTAGTCATTAAGACCCCACGGTTGCCAAAACGATTGTGCTACAGGGGAAACCCCGTTTACAGGTAACAAGCCTGAAAAGGGTTCAGTAGCTGAACGTGAGGGGGTGTCGATGTCGTAGACTAAAATGGAAGGAGGATAAATTGGTGTTATTTAAGGGCGCTACCTGAAGTTTTGTATTCCGTTATGTACTGGGGGAATTCCTACCAAGAGAATGTTCCTCGGCGATGGGAAATATGTACATGCTCAGCTTCAGAATTTGGACCTACGTTGTTTCGTGATCTCTGACACAGCTTATATCTTACTTCATAATACGCAGAATTGCACTGCGCGTTATAAATAAAATTCATGGAGTAAACTTAAGACCTCTATTAAGATAACATTAACAAACATGGGTAGCTCCAATATTAGATAGGGACAGTCGCCGTCAGAGCTTTTCCCAGGACTTCGTCAGGAAGAATAAAAAACGGTAGTTCAAAGATTAGCAACGAGCAATCGGCGTGAATCCACACGCGATATAACCCAAGGCTTTTCCAGGGTTGCTTCGGTGACGAGCGCTGCTTTGCAGGATACCGGTAGATAGCGGAAAGATACGATGCGGCGATCGAGATGAAACTCCGTGGCACTCAAACGAGACGAGAATCGGAATTTCAGATTGCTGGGCTGCGTATTGGAAGATGGGAATATCCGCCAATCATTCTAATTTGTCCAAATTGCCACTATAACACGGAATACACTCCCATGACGCACACAAATCTTTTGTTCGACTGCTCCCGAACCTAAACTTGGCGTGAGAGCTGATTGAATTGTGAACTCCTTCAGTAGCGGCGTGAATTTTCAAATAGACCTAACAATTGCTTTTAGAGAATTTTATGTAGTAAAAGTTATTTCAAATATTTGTGAAATAGTTGTTATTGGTATTGGCAGTAGTTTTAAAGGCATAGTGAAATTTCTATTGACGTATGAGAGCTTCAGTCTAAAAACGTATCGTGAAAGAAAGTAACGAAACGTATAGAATGTCGGGATGGAGGGCCATCATTTATCTTCATTTTAGAAAAAAAATCGAACCCAGTTCATAATGCAAAGTACTGACATTAAGGACGTTTAGCATGCGGCGAGAGGCACTGTTGTCACTTAATTTGAGAGTTTGAATTTCCATTTAGAGAATTTGTTATGTGCTGTGGTATTATTAATAGTCACAATAAAAGTGGTGTACACGAAAGCGTACATTCAAAATATCTTCATGTTATAACATAAGGTCATAAGACATAAAATACTGTTGTCTTCCAAGGCCACTTAATTGAAATCATATGTTAGTATTTTTATACTACAAAATTTAAGGAATTTTTATTTAACTTCGACGTATGTAAATCATCCGTCGTAAAATGTTAAAATATGTACTTCGATCTCACATATCTGTTGTATCTCAGGATACCGGAAAGAAATACTTTCAAAAAATAGCCTTCTTTAACATCGATTGAGAACTGTATGATTATTCTTCTTGCAGATTTCACTATGTAAGCGCCAGCAGGAAAATATTTACGTTCAGCACATCCTTCTGTTTGCACAATTTTAATTAGCAGCTGCAAGAGTCACTGGCGCATACAGATGAAGCAAAGCGAACATTTCTGTGGTCTAAGAGGGCGGTGTAGAAATTTTCTGAATAATTTATCCTCACGCCACGACACAGCCCTCCATAAAGAGCTTTGGAAAATAAGCAAAACAAAGCTCCATAGTGTTTAAATAACGCACGAGCTTTGGCTACCTAATAATATCGGCCTGCGCCTGCGGGAGTGCCGTTGCTTGGTTGGCTTTGAGTTCTAACGAGAAGAAATTGTTGCTTTTATATACTCTGATGAAGCAAACATCCGCTTTGAAAGCTTCCCACTCGTGGCCGCTCTAATAAGCAACTGCATTTCTCTCAATTTAGGTGTATGCTTTTTCCCTTTCCTTTCGCCACCGAGATCTTATTTGCTTTGTGAGCTAACGATTTCCTTTTGTTGCAGAAACAAATCGGAGCGTCGTTCATCGGAAGAGTTCTTTAGCGCTCACTCCGAGGATGAACCATTTGACGCATATGTAAGTTAAGCAAATCAGTGTATAGTCTCTTGTTTGTATTATTGTAAATAAAGACGAATGATTTTTGAGAAGACTGAGTGTTTAGCTTCGGAGACTTGAATACTCCAGTAAAGTAAAGTTCGGGCAATTCATTCCATGTAGGAACATGGCCTGTGACAAGGCGAGTCAGGGTCGCCTAAATTTCTCTTTCCGAAACTCAGTCATCTGGCACACCGTTACCGGTGTACTGGGTGATATGGTTAGCATCACGCATTCGACGACTGCCTTACTTTCTCTACTTCCACAACTGTGGTTTCGGTACCTATTTTTTAAAGCATCTAGTTGGGCCGCCCGCCAGTTGCCAGACGTGGGGATTGAACCCCGTACCGTGGCACCGCAGCCTGACGCCCTAACCGCTCGGCACGCTGGCAACCTGAGTGCTCTAGTAGTGGCATTAAATATTAATTTGTAAATCGATTCGGGTGTTGAAAACTACGCTTCCAACGGGTTGCGGCGGCTGGAGTGCCAATCGGTAAGGGAGTAAGTCAGAAAAAAACACGGGATGCTGAGGTTAGCTAAGTTGATACTAGATGCTCTTTACCTAAAGGTGCCACAAGTTCTTGTCTCTAAAGGCATTGACTCTTTTATAACTTGAGTGGAAAACTATAACAACGAAGTTACCTTTACTACTAGCTGGTACGCCACTGCCATCTACCCTTACAAAGGAAACACACCTGAGATAGAATGAAACGAGAAGGGTAACTGAATGATCTATTAAATAATTTCAAACAAATTCACATATACGAGGGCATAACAAATATTTTGAAGCCTAGAGGACGTCATCATAATTTTACAAGCTGCTAACTTAAACTACCCTACACAAGTCATGATATTAATCAATAAACGATAACATAGGCCTGGGGCAGGCCGAGGGGAGTGTATTAATTAGCGTGCTGGACGCTATTAACGCTGAATTTAACGAGGCAGCTTTAAGATGTCAAAATCAAAGACACATTTCCACAAATGTACAAGCGTGTAACGGTACCTGGACAGGTAGCGGGCGTTTGCTCGTTGATCGTGGGTGTCCGTGTTTCAGGGGGATATCGACGTGTGTCAGAGGGATCAAATGTCGGGGGGGGGGGGGCGTCCTGGAGAGCATTTCTGCGAAAATTGTAGATTGAGCAGCCAAGAATCGGGAATAATTGTAGCGGCACTTCGGAGCAAGAGTGAAGAAAAGGGAGAATGTTACGAATGTCCACCAAGAGGGTAATGGAAGAATACTCGATAATACAATGACACCTGGCCACGATATGTAAATTTAGAAATCCGCAGTATTAATCCGACACAGGCTGTATAGTGAAAATTGCTACTACATAGCAGCGTACGACAGTTTTTCTTCCTGTGCCAACAATAATCGACTTAAAACGTTACTTCGGGTTTAATGAACCTTCAAAAGGGAATGGGAGGAAGGTGCAGTTTCCTTCGGCACGGGAGGCCTACCTGTAATTATCCGGGAAAATATGCAAATGACACTGTTTTAGTGACTAATGCTGAAAACTGGGATATTGTTAAAATTCAGTTATACGAGATCTAAATGTTATAAAAAATGGTTAGATGCAAATATATTAACGTTAAATTTCTCTAAAAGTTATTTTGTTTGCTTTAGTATTTATGAAAATACACAACCGACATATTCAGAAATTATAATACACAGTAGTAACTGCCCTTTAAGCAACTGTAAATGCATAAAAATTCATAAAGCTACATCTGTAAAGTATCTAGGCGTTATTATCGACCAATATATGAGATGGGATGTTTATATTACTAACCTGTGCAGTAAGCTCAGAAAACTATCGTATACTTTTAAAAAACTTAGAGAAATTTTAACCTTTCGTCAGCTTACTGTTTTTTATTATGCACTAGCGCAATCACTAGTATCATATTGCATTATTGGTTGGGGCGGAGCAGGTGGGATGTATGTGGAGCGTGTTCAGATAATACAAAAATGCATCTTAAAGGTAATTCTGAAAAAAAATATTTTATATCCTACTCACCTCGTTTATCAAGAAACTGAAATGTTTAACGTTTCTCAAATGTACTGTCTTTCTATCTTAAAATATATAAATAAAAACCCGTTGTCTATTAGTCGATTTGCTCATGAATATAGTACTAGAAACAAAACTGATGCTATTCCAATAAGAACCAATAAGGCAATTGGCCAAAAATGTTTAAAATACTATGCACCAAAAGTTACATTAAAGAATCAGATATACATCTAAATTTCAGAAATGTTAAAAAAGTTTGTAAGATCTTTGTGAGGCACAATATTAGAGACATGACAGATTTCAGTTAAGAGTTTCAACAAAAAAAAAGATGCAGTTTGGAGCGGGAGCGGTTTGTGTGAATTAATTTAATAATTGATTCGCATAAATAGTTTTTGTTTTAAAGTTAATTTGTTAATTAATATGTTACACATCATTTATCGTTTTTACTTTAAATAAACGGACAAGTAGAATAATTATGATTATACAGCGCAATACCACACGCGACCTTTAGCGGTCTAAGTGGTCTAATCCTGTTATTCCTAAATGATACTGTGTTTATATTATTTTTGATAAATAGCTTTTTTTATATGTATGTATAGATAAGGTTCTTCTTTATTATTACTATTATTATTATTGTATATTCATGTGTTTCATTTCGAATAAATATTATTATTATTATTATTATTAGATCACCCTCGCAGCGCTGGGTGCAAGAATTGGTCAGCAATTTGAAGTATGTGTGAGCGAAACCTTTGATAGCGTCAAATTTCACTGCAAACTGACATCTGGGATATGTTTGATGAATATACAGGGGCATACTCGAAGCCTGCATGAACCACGATAAGCGGCATAAAAATTCAAATGGCCCTAACAAATGTATTCTTAACGACCTAGTTACCTATACCTCTATCGCAATGACGTGAAGCAGTAGGCAAAGCTGGACCTCTACTTTAAGATAGAATATTCCAATGCAGATGATAAATCATGTTTAACTGTTCCCTCCTCTATAAATATACAACTTCCTGTGCCACTTCTACATTTGAGTTTTCGAAATAAATTTAGTAGTATAAAACTAATGGTTAGTCCAACTGATCATTAAAATAGTCGTAGTTTAACATAGTACCTAAAGTACGCAACATAAGATGCCAAGCTATAAATGTCATCTTGGAGGAATTCTATCAAATAAGTTTACTCCAACTTTCTTCTGCAAAAAATTCTGCATATTGAGCCTTCGTATAGGCGCTCGTTACTTCGAGATTAATGGATCGCCCCTGTGACAGTAACCACTTACGTAGGTTTTCTGATGCGACGATTCACTTTGCTTTATTTTACATTGAATTAAGAGGCGATGCGGATAGATCCGATAAGGATACTAAGCGCGCTTGTTATACCGTTTCGAATCGAGATGGCAATCTCACCTTTTGTAAAACTGGGCTGGACCCGTAAAGACGTCTCCCGGCGACCATAGCGATCTCAAAAATGCTCAAACAATTCAAAATCTATTTTTCAAAGAAACACCTGGGACGCAACAAAAAAGCTAGAGAGACCATTTGGTAACTGTTCAGTTTGGGATGTCTCGCATGCGACGAATGGTGACTTGCATTGTTCTAGAAGCAATTAGAACATATGTATATTGAGGTAAAATTACAAACATCTGATTTTATTTAGCACACCGATGCACAATATGTCATTTTTAGTTCGACATGCTATAGGTAAAAGGCGTACTTTTAGTATCGGTCGTAAAAAAATTATGTTAACAAACAAAACAGTTTATAATCGTCATCCCACTCAATCACAAACAATTGAATCCATTATATCTGCAACTAACCAAATAAATCATCCTCAAATAAGTAGCTACAGCTATGTTGAAGTAGCACGTATAAGCACAGAAAACACCGATATAACGCTTTTCCACTGCTGAATCTAATTTCAGTTCTTATTTGCGCAGTTGGTGAATCAAAATAATACGATAATAAAACTATTGTCCTCTCTACTCAATAGCAGACCCCATCATGGATAAATCTATAATAATGGAAGAATGGCACTTTAAATTGCAAACGGACTGTATCAACATCGCTATGATGTCGAATTACGTGGGCGCAACCGTATTGAATTAACCTGGAAGGGTTACAGGTACGACATTAAAATAAAACGTTGGTTATTTTTCTATTAATTTGCAAAATGAACTAAAACAGCAGTCTGAAGCTCATCATCACTCGTAAATTTCTTCCTATACAGGCCAGCCTTTAAATTTGGGAACAGAAAATAACTGCCAAGGTCCATATTGGGCTTGTCAGGTGAGTTGTCGATTTTAGTATTGGCAACAGCGGCAGTGTGCATTGGCGCATTGTCATGCGACAACAGAACTCTTTTTAATTTTCCACGTAAGCTGCATTGCAATCGATAATGAGAATCTCCTTAGAATCTTAGAAAACTGTAGCCATAATCCTTTTTATTGCTGCCGAGACCTTTGCTTTTCTTGGCTCCATTATTCTTTTCAGTTTTTGAACTACGGAAGTGTCGATACGCATCTTACACTGACCTTACTCATATGAATATGGGCATTTGACACAACTCCGACTGGACACGACTCTGAACAAGGACATAACGCGGACCGCGGATACTACGCCTACCTTGGACACAACGCCGATCGTCTGAAGTTATGTAACTCCTTAACTCTCCACAATACGTACCACTTATTATTGAAGATTTTAGTGACTATAAAATTTAAATGTGCCCTAATTAATTAAAATCTAATCTTCAAAACGTGTATGACGAAAGAGGTGTAGAAAATTAAAAAAACTATCAATGGCTGCGACTAAGCTAAACAAGCTAGAACGACACACAGCATCTTTGAACCGCTTCATACGGTCAACGTTGTGTCCCCGGTCGGCGTTGCTTCTAGTCGGCGTTGTGTCCATCCTCCATGACGGTGGTCTATAGTAACACGGTACCTTTGGAAACCTTGTTGCAATTTCTCCGATGATCATTGAATACCTACCTCCTCTTCGATTAGGGTTGTTGTTTCCGGCGCCAACACCTCGACTGGGCGACTCATATGCAGCGGATATATTTTACCCAGCTTTAAACGGCGTTATAGTTTAAATACTTTCACGTTCACGAAGTGATCGAACTAATTTAATACGGGACAGATCTCGTATTGATAAAACTCCATAAAATATATGTGTTTTTAATATCTGAAGGGAATTTTACTGGTAGAAGTTTTTTTCAAATACATAACTATGATATCTACCACACTCAGCGTCCTGATAGAACTGCCCATTGAGGAACGGCCATAATAATAATAAAATTATACCTTTTGAAATGGACAAGTAGAAAAATGATTAAATTCAATCAACTGCCGTCTCAATTACCGGTTCATTGTTGGAGGGGATCTTAACGCTAAACATCTCCAGCATGGATCTTAGAATTACAACAACTAAGTAAGGGGCGTGACATATGAGTAATGGTGAGTCTAGTTATTGGCCAAATGATATTAATAAGATACATGACTGGATTCCTTTACAGCTAAAGGACTTTCCACCCATTATAATGCTGTAAAACCTGTACTGAACTGGACCATTCCCCTATTTATAGGAGAACTGACACTAATCACAACTATCATTAGACATGGAAAAAAGCCTTAATTGTATAACGGAAATACCGATTGGGAGCTGTTTAGCTCAAATCAGAAGCAGACATCGAATATGCAACTGAACAACTGGCAAGGATAACTCAAGACTGACTACGGGCAAATCCTCCGCCAAAGGAAGGCAATGGTGCAGTTATCAACTATCATAAAAGACAAACCAGACGCCAAATTAGACTTCCCAATGACAAAACAAAACTTAACAGGTTAAATGAACAGTTGAAGAACGTATTATAGAAGATCAAGAACGAAACATTTCAAGATTTCATTAGTAATCTGTCACTCGTTGTGACTTAAAGCTAAAGCATTTGCTGAGTACTTGCATACAGTTATCAAGCCAAATCCTCCCGCAGATGACGACAGTGAGAATGAAATCAACAAATACCTTTTGTACGTTTTGTCCATAAATTATTAATTAACAAAACACCAAGTTATATTTCTGACAGACTGACATTTAGAATTGATACTCATAATATCAACATCCGGAATAAAGGGCTATTAACCATCCCACTTCACAGATCTGTACTTTTCGAACGTTGTTTTTCATATAGTGCTGCTAAAATTTATAATTGCTTGCCATCCTGTAGCAAAGATCTTTCTATTGCTTCCTTTAAACGATACGTGTCATTGTATCTTGTTGAACGTCAAGACAGTGCTTGAATGAGAATAAAGGATAATTAAAAAAAAAATTAATGTTTGATTAATTTAATATTAGTGCACAATATTGGCGGGTGAGTCGCGGATTCAATTTCAGCCAATTATATTCAATTTAGTTTTTAATTTTCAATTTTGAACTTTTGCCATTAAAAACAACTTTTTTTCGTACTTATTTTTTGTCGGTTGAGTGTACGAGCAGATGCAATTTATTGCATCTGAATTTTTTAAATTTTTATATCTGAATGTGTTATGTATTTTTTTTTTTACAATAAAGTCTTTTATTATTATTATTCTTACTTAGCAGTGTTACGTGTAATTTTACATTTAAATGCAGTCAAGAATTGTTTTGTATAATTTTTCGCTTAAATACATTCAGATGCAGTTTAGAGCTTTAGATTGACCTGCAGTTCCTAGGTGTAGATTTGGTTGCATACTCGTTTTTTGGCATTTTTGGATGATTTTGAAAAAACCTTGATATTTAGGGGATTATAGTAAATTTGCAAAATACATTGCTAATACGATTTCCGTCGGCCATTTTATGAGACTGATTTCGTGGGATTTTTTCCTTCTGGAGCTGCATGTGATTTTTGGAATTTTCACTTTATGTGGATCACGTAATTCCAATATTATTAGTGAAATCTGTTGATCAGCCATAGGAAATGTTGTGTTATATTGCTAAAATGAAGCCAGTTATACTGGGATAATTATATATTTCTGCAATTTACTCACTCGAGGCCATCCAACATCTCTGGTATATTATTTGTGGTTCCGTTGAACATCGATATTCGATATCGTGTGATTAGCACTGCTGTTTCGTTTTCTGACTTTTCGGGTTCAATTATGCCGGTGGCATTGATGTTGCTTGCCTAAGCATCTAGATCTAGAGGATCAGCCCCCACGCCGCTCTGAGCAACTCCAATTCTTGTGGTAGTCTTCGCATGCACTGCTTCTCAGCAGTGCGACAGCCACGAGGTTTTTCCCCAGTGCAAGAACCTGTTTCTGTCGAGGTTATTCCATCGAGTGGATAGCATCTCCGTGTAGATACCCTGCATGGTTGTTCTGTCGACGCCGCTGTGCCCTTTAGTGCATCATCAGGTACCTCCTAGTGATTTAGTAAACTGAAATACCGTTCGTGTTATTGTTATGAGATTTTATGCGTCGTGTGTTACCTTTCATGCCGGCGATATTCTTACCGTTTGTTATACTGTGCGAAACTCTGTGTAACTGCGATGTGCACCACGTGCAATTATTTAGCTGGAATAGGTCATTGACAAATTATAAGTACGTTTAATATTTTCTTCGATTGGCAATGCTGCCTTTCTTTTTGCAGTTTGGTTGCGTTCAAGTAACTCAATATTTTGAAATTTAACAGAAACCTTGTGCGAGGGTTTTCGGGAGCTTGAATTTTGTATTGTGAGCGCTGAATATACATAATTTTTAGTGTAGTAGATTAGATTAGATTAGATTAGATTTCACGACTGCCTTTTGCTGGCATGCGCACGTCAGCCCTTAGGGCTTTTTGTACTGTCGGGAGTTTTCAAGTTAGCAAGCCGACATCCGTATCTTTTACTAGACTTGCAATGTCCCCTACTAGCTTGCGGTTGTCAATAAAGTTAAGGCTCCAATCGAGTTGGTGTCTTTTACGCTCTAATGCTGGGCATTCAAAGAGGATATGATAGGCTGTTTCATCATCCTCTTGGCATAGTCTGCAAACAGGTTCATCTCTATAGATATTGATCCTGTGCATAAATTCTCTGAATGCTCCAGTGCCTGTTAGTAGACTGACTACTTGCTTGATTCGAGTTCTGTTCAGTCTCAACAGGGTTTTGGTGGTATGTGGATTCGGAGTTTTTAGCAATCTTTTGCAGTGTGTTGCTTGATTGTAGTTTCTCCACCTTAGTTGGTGTGCGGTAAAGTGTAGTAACACCTAAACGAAATGGTACCAATTCGGATAGATCGCGATTAGGTAAAAGCGATGTTATGAGAACTTGAGATCTCTTGTATTCCGTTTTCGCAGTCAATGTTTAAATCACTACCGTACAGTTGAGATACGTGTACTCGAGCGAATTGCGAGCTAAAATCGTAGAGTTCTGTTTTTGACTTCAAATTTATTAACAGAAAATCCTTGTACATTTTATAAGTAAAAACTAAAATTACATCTACTATTCCATTTACAAACATATTATTCTATCACAGATTTGTGTTGCCTTTTTCAAGTATGGTGCAGAGATTTGTATGTGTACATACTGTAAATAAATAATAAGGTTATTTCAAGCTATGGTGTTTTCTGTCTTTTATTATTTTTACGAAACAGCTGACGGGTTTAGAAACTTACACGGCCACCTGTAAGTTTTCTGGTTTGGACCGTCTCGAACCAGTGGCGCTTTCGGACAACCCCCCATTCTTGCTCAGGTGTAAGCTCTCTTAAGTAATTTGCTCCTGGAGAAATTCAGAAAGAAAACATTTTTCATCGACAAAAAATCACCAAAAAGAGGCATTATAGCAACCATGTAATACTTAGTACAGTACTGAGAATTCAGTATTTCCTTATACAATGAAAATTTGAACAAATAATTTTAAGCCAAGAATGAGGCAAACCACCAACCTAAAAAAACTTCTTACAGACCAATAACGTTGCTGTTGGAAAAGCTAATTTTCAAGCGTATCAAACCGCTATTTGAGAACTCTGATATCATTCCGCAACATCAATAATGAATACGTTCATAGAGTAGTAGCTGTCATTGAAAAATGCTACGAAGAAGTCTTGCCTGATCAATACTACCGATCTGCTATTTAAGTCGTATATTTGTGAATCCTTTTACCGAGTGAAGCATTATCTGGATACCACCTTAGAAGCAGGAGTTCCGAAAAGCGGAATGTTCGGACCGACATTATATCTAATTTATATAGTCGATATACCCAGCGATGTCCATGTAACTATAATTACTTTCTCTGACGATACAGCATTGCTTCCTTCACACCAAAAGCCAATAGAAGCGTCAACGATGTTATTAAATACTCTGTAAACCCGGCGCATAAATGATGAATAAAAGTGAACGAAGAAAAGTCTATTCATATCACATTTACAAGACATACTACACGTGCAGGGGTCATGATAAGTGGAAAATGAATATCGTCCAAAGACACCGTCAGATACCTCTGTATACACTTGAATAAACGACTTACTTGAAGAGGTATCACCAACGAAAACAAGTAACTTAATATAAAAATCAAAGCAATTGATCACTAGGATATGTATTCAACCTCTCACTAAACAGTAAATCTCGTCAACAATAATCATGAAAACAGAAGACAAGTCGGAAAAGAGTGGTAGATCATATATAATTTTTGTGTTTCTGTAAGTGCTATTAACTATCTATTAATTAATCACGTGTCTTATTATGTGATACATGTGTCTTCTATGCTATGTATTTGAATATAAACCTCGAAGGGTGGTAGGTAACTCTAATAAGAATTACATTTTGACTATTCAAACACATACAAATAAATTTGGACATTTAAATGTCATGAAATAAATAATAAATAGAGGAATTGCATAACGGCATGTTGGACAACTGGACTTAATACGTACTTATAAAGAATTTCATCTTTTACATTGGTAATGGTAAATATTTTAAATGCAATTTGAATGTTCTGTAGTATTGTAATTGTAAAGGCACAAATATTGTGCTAGAAATATAAATGGCGCTAATTTCCGTTACAATCTTTACTCACATCTCCATAGCGCTTGGATTTTCGATAAGGAGATCTTAGCCGCAATGCGCGGGCGTAGCATAAACCGCTACGCCACGCAGTTCCTTCTCCAATCTCCCCTAGAAATGATTCGTTAACGAGGTGGTCGAAGGATATAAAAGAAGAATCCGCAGCCAGTTAACGACGCTTGAGACTTGAACCTGAACGCGATCCTGACTACCAATGCTAGGTCTCGGCCCCTGGACCTAGAGCTTCTTTCCTAGTACCTACCCTAGCTAGCACGGGTGGATTCGGCCCCATCTTGCTAGACAATTTCCTAATCTAGTTAGCACCAGTGGATTCGGCTCCATCTTGCTAACAATCCTGTTTAATGTCCGCATCAGCTGATTCTCCTAGGCCAATATTATCATAACCGCTTAATAACCTTAACCTAGAGCACGGCTTACTCGAATACTAGGAGAAACCTTCAGGCCGCCGGCATAATCCAAATGCCTCGACACAGGCAAATTAGCCCGTCTGCCGTGAGTCCGGACCAACCGCGAGATCTTCCAGCGCTCACCGGCCATTCTAGCTGCAAAGAGCCGGACTTTGGGAAGGTAAAGGTAATAATTCCAGTTTATATTATTCTGAGCAGTCTAAACGTCTTCACAAAAGACGTGCCACTTCCAGCCAGGTTTTATGCACTCTCCTAAACCTCACAGCTGCCATAAAACACTTACTTTCTATTGAATTTGTCCACCTGTCAACTACAAATAGCAAGCGCCATCTTTGCCGGCTGCAGATCTGTCGGTTCTAATACATCAGAGCTTCAGATCAGCCGCGTCTACCGTCTTCGAACATTCTTTGAGAGGATAGCCAGCTGGCAGTGTGGATTGACCAAAAATAATCCAAAGCCAAGCTAATACCCCAAAGGAATTTTATTTTATAATATTTATGTACATAACATTTTTATTAACTGAGAATTATGTTGTATATACTTAAACACATTATATCATTTATTTCTACGCTATGTTACTCCTGTGTTTTATACATTTGAGTAGAACGGATCTTGGGCACCCGAGGCAACCAGTTTTAAACTAATTTAGAGAATTTTGTTCAAGTTTAAAGTAGTTTGTAGTATAAAATTAATAATTAGATACGCTAAGAAGCAATTATATTCTGAAGGTAGAAAATGCCGAGCTTAAATTTGGAATAACTTTTTAGACGAATAGAATATAATTAAATAATATAGGTACGATTATTTGTATAACTGTAATTTTACAAATGCCAAATAGTTAGAATTCATAATGTGCCTATTGGAAATACTGATTAAACAATCAAAACTCATTTAAAGGCCAAACGTATAGGGATTAATTAACACTAATGTACACAGCTATCTGTGATATTTTTCAAGCCCAATAATTTTGAACATCAAACGCGAATTCTGTTTCATTAACGCGGGTTTGAAATGTGAATATGAAACATACGATATTAAATTACAACTTTTTGCGTTGCAATTACTTTTAATTATCTAAACAGATTCCAGTGAAACGTAATCAACAATTCACAAGCTTAAATTAAAGGTTAAAATTTCATGATGGTCGTCAACATATCTACAATTTTTATACAATTATAAAATATTCATAGACGTCCACGATATTTTTCCACCCTTTTTTGTCTTCCGCCTTTCAAGGTCTCGAGGAAATGATGTTCTGGTGAGCATACACTTTAGAAAATAGGTGAATAGTTTTCATGTAGCAACTTTATAGTATATTACGAAAATAGGGTTTTTGTTTGATTTAATTGAAAATCGTACGACACTCATTACTGACCAATAGCAAAATTAGTTCACGAGCCGTAACCAAGCCAACAACAAAATTTTTTGGAATTTTTTTTTGTAGTTAGACTAACCTAACTAAGAGGGTTTGTGTAGTTACGATTTTCTTACCGAATCTGCATTCGAGCATTAATTCATATCCGGAAATTAGTTTTCGTGCATTCCAACAACGTCGTATTAATTTTCCCGAGCGGGAAAGAATTAATACTCTTATGAGATTATATGTGAAAAGCGAAGCTTTATGTTAATATAATTATTTAGTATTATAATACTTACTATTTTCGTATATATGTGTATCTGGAGAGGAGGTTTCTTTAAATAAAAGTCAGCTGCATTTCGAAAAGGTGCTTTAACATTGAAAAAGAATAAGTTTTTAGATACGGCAATTGAAGTTTTATTTCCTAAAAGAAAATAAAGTTCTGAAATAATCATTTGCATTTGGGTTGTTTTCTTCTTTTTATCTTTGAAGGATTAGCTTAAGGTTCACCTCAAAGTTTCGTACATTTTTTGGCTTCATGTAACGGAGTTTTTTCTAATTCTTGTGTAATAGCTTTCTTAAGAATTAAATCCGATATAACTTTATTGTCATTTCTTAAAACTGCCAACAAAGCAGCTAAATTAATATTACTGAAAGAAATCTAGGAGAATTGTGGTTTGCAAAGTATTAGAATAGAAAGTTACGCTACTACTAGTACCTTAAAAGAAAATGTTATCGCTTTTTTGATCAAATTAAAGTATGCTGCGATTACACTTAATTTTTCTTGCTTCTATCAATAGGCTCTATTAACTGTTTCAAATATTAATAATTAAAGACGTGTTAACAGAGGATACCCCCTTTAAGACCGGATAGATGCTTAAAGGGGTCTCGTAGTTCAACGTTAGGGAGCTCTTAGACTATAATCAAAGCTGGCTTACTCGCGACAGCCAAAAAAAATGAATGCCTGAAAATATACGGGAACATATTCGTGTTATTTATAAGGGCACCACCTAGTGCCTGTCAGTCGGTGATGTACCTTAGAACTTTCACCAGAAAAATGCCTTAAAAATAAGATACATTTATGTGGTCACCAGCGGAGGGTAGAACGCAACAAATAGTGGTAACAAACAATCCCTAAGAATTATACGTGCTCATGCGTGATAAACAAAATTCCTAGACATGTGTTCACCTGGAAAACAGTTCCACAGGGGAAACTACTTTTGATAAATTGGCGCTGAGCGCTTAAGGCGTTACTGCACTACTAACGCGGATATTACCGCATAACTGCAAACTCACTTCTAATCACATACAAAATTGGTGGCAATTTACGCATCTGGAAAATCTTTAACTTAGTAGAGATGACATATTCTAAATTTTCGGTAACTCACACATTCAATGTTAAATTATTAATAAGACGTATTAAACGTAGCTCGATAGCCGCCAAAAGTGGAAGCCGTAGCTGGGCTTCATGAACCCAAAATAGACAGCTTAAAGAATGGCGTCAATCTATACGGAAGGCCTTCCAAGGCTGCGTCGGACACCGGCAGTTCAAAGATTGACTACCAGTGATCGACGTTGATCTATACGGGCGTCAGTATACAGAGTTGTGATATACAATGGGTCGGTGGAATTTTACAAGGATTCCTTTAAATATATTTGATGGGAGATCAATATGAACTTCCACGGCACTCAAACGAGACGGGATCGGAATTTTAGATGGGTAAGCTGTTATTTCGAAGGTTATGTGTATCCGATAGTCGTCGTCATATTTACAATCTTGGTACATTTAGGGCTTTCCAACCACCTACATTCACGGAACGATCACGTAATCACGCAGAAACTATTTGATTGATGATCGCTGGCCCACTACTGATCTACTCTCTGGTTGCGAGACTAGTTGTACAGTCTTTTCACTTCTTCACCTAGTGCATTAGAAAGACGTTGAGATAAAGAAAGGAAATAGGAGCAGAAATGAAAGTGTTATTGAAAAAGAGATTTCGATCTTTTTTTGGAAATCTCCCAAATGCAATAATTGCGGAGCGGGTACGCTGTGTAGACACAATATGTTAGACAACACAAAATACGTGCGTGTTGCCCTGTAACACTCAACTGGGTTGTAGTTGCAAATGGGAGACTGGTGCGAGGCAGATATGGAAAAAAGAAAAGGGGATACATTAACTGATGACTTCTTTGAAGAACCAAAAATACTTCTAAGGAGTACGCTGACAATTAGATCACCCGAAAAAGAAACTTCAAAAGGGGAAGACAACAATGGATGATTTAAAGAAAAGGATGGAGGAAATTAAGAAGCAGAACAAAGACTCTGGGAGAGAAATTAGAGAAATAAGGTGAAATAAGAACTAATCAAATACATAGAAGAAATTAAGTTACTGAGAGAACTTCAGGCAACAAAGGAATGCTGGATGAAAGATAATGAAGCTGCTCAAAAACAATCAAACATTTAATAAAAAGCAAATTAGAAAAACAATAAATAAAAAGTGGAAATGCAAGAAAGATAAAAAAACGAACATGTAATGTGGTCATCTGCGGTATAGCTCTAAAGAGCAGGGACAACAATGATTTGAAGGCAGAAATTTCGAATTTTATGAACTCATTATTAGGCGTTATTTTACTGTCATTTTGGACAAATGTCACATTGGCAGCATTATAAAGCAAGCTATCTTTAAAAACGACCTGTTCAAAAACTGCAGATTTTTTGTTTCGTCCAATTCCTTATAGTTACATAAAGCGGAAAAATTATTATGTCACGAAAAAAGCCTAATGTGTAGACTTTAGCTGCCATCCATATTTTTTTAAAACAACTAGATACAAAACCGGCAGTCGAAATATATCACCAACTGTAGAAGCTGCAGAGGCGCGGATTGTGACTGAGATCAGTACATCGTAAGAATTAATTTCAAGCAAGAGGTACAACAATATGACTTGACAGAACTGCAACCTCTTGACATCTTGACACGCAATGTGGAAACAACTAGAAAAACACTGCAGGAAACGACAGCAAAAAGATTATCTAAGAAAGGAGATAGGCGATGCTGAAGACACAAACAGAGGAGAACACGAAAAAGTACCAAGACCAGAGACGAAAAACAAAGAGAGTGGTCAAGATGGCTAAGCGCAGAATTGGAAGAAGAGTATAAAATTAAGAAATCGGAAACCAGTACCAAAATGTCACAATACTAAAGTCGCTGGCAAGCAACAGCGATGTATCTAGGGCATGAAGAACTGAACATAATAGGATCACACAAGCAAGTTACGGAAACTGGGAGAAGTTACTTTTTAAATATGCTAAGTAAAAAATCAAAAAGGGGAATAGAGGATCGAGAAGAACTAGAACAGTCAAATTGAAGAAAGAGAAGATTTATCGTTTCCGGCCCCAGAACAAGCCCGAGCTCCGTGGGAAAATGCAATTGCACCAGAACAAATCAACTATGGCGGAGAAGAGCAGTACATTAAAATACACTGCGCATCTTTTGAAGTGGGTATTTTACATTGTTCAAAAAAATTAAATACGAGCAACAATATATTAGAAACACATATTATCAAAATCAGTATCAACAACTAATGTAATAACGTGTACAACGTAAAAAATCTTTAAAAACAAGAAAGTTATAGCAATAACAAGATATATGTTATTTAGTTTAGAACTTACGATACGATATGAAACAAAAAGAAAGAAAACGCAACATCAGTACTTGGTAGCCGTTTTATAAATTAGCGTGTTAAAAGTGAAATCAGCTGTTTACTTTTAGCCCATGTGCTAAAAGTAAACAGCTGGTGTCGAATTTAGAATTTCGAACTGGAAGTAAGGTTATAAAGTTATTCTAGTTACTGCTTTCGTTAGAGGTAAAGTGTTTTTTAGATAATTAGAGCATTATGTAATGAATAAAGTAAAATGTGTACATTTATAATTACCTGAATTTACTGACTTTGACAGCCACTGGCTACAGAAACATTCGCCTGCACGTGAAGACCATCTCTTTATTATGACATAAATTATAACCGTCATAAATGCAAACCTTTGTTAAATCGACATTTATGAATTAATAACAGTAAATTTAAGGCCATAGAAAAAATATTGTGTGCAAAGTCGTGCATTAACGTCCACTTTTAGTACTTGTTGCACAAATAGCTGTTAAGATAATGTAATTTGGGAAATTCACAATATCCACTTCAAAAGACACGCGGTGTATTTGAATTAATAGAAGAGATCTGCGAAGAAGTATTCCGGAAGCATGGTCAAATGCTATATAATTCCTAACACACGAAAGGCGATAAGAGCCTGTATACAAATTACGATGGAATTTCCTTCCTAGACACGCTACAAACTACTTGCAACATTAATAAGCACAATACTGACTAGATACACCGAAACCATTATCGGAGACTACCATGCTGGATTTAGGGCGCAAAGATCGGTCACAGACTAAATATTTATTCTAAAGCAAGTTCAGACGCGTTGCTATGAATACAAGATTCCCTTAGATACAGTTTTCATAGATTTTAAACAAGCGTACGACGCGGTACATAGCAATTATCTACTAAAAGCAATGAGAAAATTAGAAATTAACCAGTTTAATAAATATTACGCTTAAAAATGCCGAAAACAGAGTAAAATTTCAGGGTAATAGTTATATCGGCAGAGGTTTTACAAAATGATTTTTAAGACAAGGAGACATTTATCGACACGTTTATTTAATCTGGCTTTGGAGTGGATATTACGGTAAAGTAAAAAAATAAATAGTACTACCGTACTTAGCAGTGAACATCAATGCTTGACATACCCTGATGATGTAACAATTTTAGTAAATATAACGAAATAATTACAAAGGGAAGCTTAAGCATTGATAATGGAAAAAACTGGTATACGGTGTTGGGAGATACAGATAATAATAATAATACTAATTTCTAAAAGTGGAACTGAGGGATTATAATGGGTGTTCATAAACAGTCGTCATCCCAGTTGCTTTGAAAAACAAAATGTTATGTCGTTGATTAATTCGTGCAACACAATGAAACGTCATTGAGTCATGTCATAACGCATTTTTTCTCAATTTTAATAGATATACGTTTCTGAAGTCAAAACCTACTGGGATGACGACTGTTTATGAACACCCGTTAGAAAAGAGGCTTCAAACTAGTAAAAGCGGTGGAATTTTTGGGTATACAAATAACAGAAAAGGGCGGTGAAAACAAAGAGGTACATTTTAAAATAACTAAAAGTTGCAAATGTGATGGAGCTTTGAGTGAAGTCTAACGTCTAAAGCGGCGTCTCGCAAAAATAAAATCAGGTTGTACAAAACAGTAATCAGTCCTATAGTGATGTACATGCATATAAGGGTGTGATACGTAAGTGATGAAGAAAGAAATATAAAACAGATTCCATAATTGTGTGTGTTTATAATAAAATTAATATATTATATACCAATTTAATTTAATTTAATTTAATTTAATTTTAATTTATTTAATTTAATTTAATTTGCACTCAGCCAACAGCCGTTAGGCCAATTACAGGCGTCGCTGTGCAGTTATGAGGACTTCCAACCCCACTAACGACTGCCATGATGTTGTATGACCGCCGGGACCAACTTTTTTCCGTGATAGCCGTAACACGAGGCGCCGAAAGATGCAGCCGCGGAACTCCCATCCAAGTTCTGACCAGAGACAGCGTTGCTTAACTCTGCTGATCGAACGTGGACGCTTGTTCAAGCTACACCACTCGGGACCCTACGGACCCTAAGGATTATTACTATCTTCCATTTTATTAATAAATTGTTGAATTTTATTGAATACAACTGACGATTCAAAATTATGGTCGATCTAAATCTATACTCTTACAAGCTTTTTCAAGACTCCAAGCAGTCTTAATAATAGCTTCAGATTAAATGTGATAGCATTACGGGCCTTGTAGGCTTTTTGAGCAATCTTTTGTCTCTCCTTCCTTCTTGTGGCTGTTTCCTTCCACTTTGTCATCATTAATTGTCATATGCCCTATTGGATCTCCTTCCATCTTCTTGTTCTTCCCTCTTCTTTTAACTTCTTTAATTTCTGTAGCTAGGGTTTTATTGTGCAGTCGCTCTTGGGGCATCCTTATGTGTCCCAATCATGGCACCCTTTGTGCCTTGATTTCTCGTATAGTGTCGAGCTCACCGTACAGCTCTTCGTATCACTTTCAATTCTCATACTCCTAATGTCTTCATGTCTAATTTTTTACTCTGCGCGACACTACTTTACTGTTTAACATATCGCATAATGATAAAATACTCAGGTCCAGAACGTGAGAAAGAAATATCAAGTATGTTTCAGAAGATTAAGAACTTCGGTTTAATACCACTGGAATGGAAAAAGAGTATAACAATGCCAATTTAGAAGAAGCTAAAAGGAATGACCCTACTAATTATCGAGACATAACGTTGTTGAGCTCCATACTCAAACTATTGACTAAAATATTAACGGAAAAATGCTGATTAGTAGATGACCATATGCGGAGAACAGCAATTCATGTCAAACAGATCGACATTGGTCGCAGTCGTTATCTTATGCCAACTAATTAAAAAGCCAATAGAATGCAATAAGCTTATTCTTATGTTTCGTCGATCTAAAACATTTTATCCAATACGATTAAATGTCGTAATCTCAGTTCTAACACAAAACAACGTTAGCATAAAACGCTTGAAAATTGTTAAAGAACTCAACAGCAACACCAAATCCAGGATACATACTGATAGAGGCAGAAAATGAAGATGACCTGCAGCGTCTCCTATACAGATTTAAAATAAGTCAAAAAATGTCAATATGCTCATATCTTCTGAAAAGACACAGGCGATGGTGCTCTCTAAACACCCAATACAATTTAAACTGACAGTAAACGATAAAATTATTCACCAAGTAATGCGATTCAACTACTTGGGAGAGTGACGGACATCTGACAGAAGACGTTAGATTGCAAATTAACAAAGCAGTACGAATAGCAGGATACCTTAAAGACATAATTTGGAGAGATAAAACCATAAGCGCGAAAAGCATAATTGGAATCTATGAGACATGCGTTAGACCTGTACTTACATATGCCGTTGAAATAAGAGCGGAAACGTCAAATACGAAAAGAGTGATGAGAACGACTAAGATGAAAGTACTGAAAACCATCAACTGTGTCACGCTGAAGATAGGATATGACGTAATGGGATAAGAGAAGAGCTTGAAGTACAGGATGTTGTAAAATGGATGAGATCGAGAAGACGACCACGTTGATAATCCGCACCGAGAGCGCTTAGCAAATGGGCCAACACACAAAATCCAGATACCAGAAGACTAGAAGGTAGACCCCAAAAGAGGTGGTGTGAAAGCTGGTCATCAACATCGCAAGAGGCAGTCCTATTACAAAGAGGGATAAGAGAAGAAGACATATCGTTTAATACGAGCGCCTATCTACTACCTGCCATTATTCTCGCTCCTACTTCAGCAGATCTGTATTCCCCAGTTGTTTTGTTATTACCGCTTCTACGTAAGTAAAACTTTCGACCTCTTCAAATTTATAGATTTTATTCTTCCTAGATGTTATTTCAAGCCATTTATTTTCTTTCACTTCTTCCTTTTTTGTATATGTCTAAACCAATCTCTTGTGCTGCCTGTTTCAGGTTGCTAACAACTTCTTGCGTGTTTTTTTTTTGTTTCTGGTCATCGCTAGAGCATCTGTAAACGCCAGACACAGATGTCGTTTGTGGTGTATTAGCACCGTCCTGTTTTCGCTTTACTTAATTACTTTTATAGAGGTAGATTAACTAGTGATGATATATTTTATCGGACTTTTTCCACTGTCTCGCGTGTTTATTACACGACGTTTCGGGTATGATAAACACCCGAGGCAGTGGAGAAAGTCCGATAAAAATATCATAATAGACCACTGCCAAAAATGGCATCATTCAAAGAACAACTTAACCAGTGTTGTTGATAACGGATCACGTTATTTTAATCCATTTGTACTATACTTCGGGATGAACATTCTTCTACTCGAAGTGCGTTTTCCATTTCTTACACAGTTTTGTTGCTAAGTATACTTAGCTCTTCCACTGATTGAAACAATCGTCGTCTGTTGATGCTTCAGATTAAATACCTACATAAATGTTGTGACGTGTGCTTCCCTGCAAATTGCACTAAGGATGTGTTAAACACATCTTTCAATTTGTATGGGCTATCTCCGTCACAAAAGCCATCTGGTCTCAACAAGATAGTACACGAAGTCATCTGGTCCCCACAAGAGGTTACACGAAGCCGCAAACAAGATTCAGCTGATCGCACTAGATGATCTAGATACCTCACTCTTCTACCCCACCTAGGTTCTTCCACTCTGTACCCCACTTAAGCTCCCCTAGATGGACGCAGTGGAAGATGGCTTTGAACGGGTATAAGAGGAAGATGCTCGAACAGTTAAGTACACTGGAGTCCATATTTTGAGAAGACTCCACTCGAACTCCACTCGGGAGCAGCCTTGAGCCCTGGAGTGCTTAAAGCGCAACAAGCCTCCAGTCTGGCGTAATCTTGCTAAGCGAATTCTATAACTAATTCAGACGTTTTCCGTGCGCTCCTCCCACGATATTTACCCTCTGAGTCCGTCGATAACTACTTATCGAGCTAAGTCGATATCAGCGTCACAGGCTAACAACCTGAATAAATTTAAGTCGACTCGCCGCTAAAAGTCGCCGTTTGAAAGGCAATAATATGGCCTTCCAAGCGTTAACACCACAGAAGTCTGACACAGACGCCGCCTCATATTCTATATTCCTCTTTGTTAGCCTCTGTCTCTATTCCAGAACTGTCTTCGTTCATCTGTTGTCTGTTACCCCGGCTATGTGTCTGGCCCATATCCATTTCGTGCTCGCACTACTGTTTCTACTACATACTTTCGTTTGCCTTATCCTTTCATTTCTAATTCTGATACGTTATTTTCGCAAACTTAAAAATCTTTGTAACTGGTAGACGTTTAGAGGGTTAGAAGCCATCGAACAGAAACGTTTTGAACAATTAAACGAGGCAAACTTAACGGCGGTGTGTCTAAAGCCCTAAACAAAGTTTTTAACCAGTCTTGCTACGTACAAATCACAGCTCGTATAAATCTATAAATTCATCGCAGAACGCGAGCAAAATTTTGTACCTGCAAAGTGTAGCAAGTTGTCAGATATTTTATAATACACCAATATTTTCTACTCAGGTAACACGTTTTAATCAAAACTGTTATTATCGTCATATTGATTTACGTTGGGCTTAATTTTCCTGCTTTTATAATAATACCTTGTTAGGGCATATTTTAACGGGTCATTGAACCGAGCGATTCTTTACACATAATCGTTCCTTAATTTCAGAATTCAATTATCATTTTCAGCGTTAGTTAGCTTTTACATAAATATACTCGGAGGCTCCCCGGGGTTGGTACACACGCGACGACCTTTCGATGGCCATTTTGCGTTTAAATTTTCAGGATGCACTCACCTCTACCTGTTGTGCAGCTGCTTGTTTAGGAGGCAAATTGATTATGTGGCCATAATTAATTTCCGCAGCGGCGATGAAATTCGGGCATTAAAAACTGTCGAAAAGCGCGGCTTAGTCGCTGCAAATAAATGCCCCGTAATTAGATTACAGCCCTTGTCCGTGCCGAAAATAATTAAAAACGCGGAATAAAGAAAAAGTGAGCCGGCGCTCCTGCAAATCCATAAAAAATTAAATCCCCCGAAATTATTCACGGTCGCCCAAATGCGCCCTTAAATGAGACCTGTTGTTTCGCCATGTCGAAAAACGCCTTTGTTCGGAAAACTCAGCCGTAATTGGCCTGCAAATCCCGAGAAAGGAATGTTTGGGAATCGGGATAAAGATTGGGTTGTGCTTAAGGCGGCATTTTTTTCAATTTTTAACCCACGCCAAGTGGAATTACCTGCGTCTTAACAGGCCAAAGAAGCAACAATGTGATGGGGCAAGAAAATGACGAGCAAAACAGCGGAATAGCGGAGAATTTTATTAAGGGAGCTCTTATAGTTAATAAATAATCTGCTTAGGGGCTTTGAAAACTAAAACAACAGCGCCTCAGAAGCTTTTAGAAATCAGCGAACTTTTTATTGGATGTGAGGACCTGCAGCTGGATTAAATTGATTAAAAAGTTTTGATGTTAGTAAATCTTGTCATCCTTTTGTAAAGTTGAACCTTTTTTTCTTGTATTTTGCCATCTTCAGGGTACGTATATCATTTAATCGCTTTAAAAGTGCATAAACAAAAACGCAGATTATTGATTGAGGGAAAATAGATTGCTGGAGTGTTGGAATGAGTATTTAATGACGTCATTTTGCTATTGACGTCAGTTTTACTTTAAAGCGGCACGCATTTAAAACAATTGAATGATGTCAGAGATAAAAATGATAAAATTAAATTGTTGTTGAGCAAACCGCTATAGTTAAGTGTAATAATCTAAGAATTAATAATTGTCGTAATTTCCTTCTATAAATAGTTTTGATGGTTGAAGATTAACTTATGAGGACAATATTTTTAGCTAACATATACGTAATTTGAGATTTATCTATTTGAAATACGATCATGTTTCTAAAGCAATAAAAAAAAGACAAGTTGTACACTATAAGTGTCAGTAATAGAAACACCTGAAGGCACATACGTGGGTTTTGTTTCTAGAAGAAACCATTTTTTTGTTTAGTAAATATTTGATTGAGATATGAGATCTTGTAATTACATTAATCTCCCCAAAATTTTAAAACACTGAACTAATTATTTATTCCAAAAATAACCAAAAAATGTGTTTAAAAACAGTAGAGTGCAAGTATCTAATGATGTTAAGACAATTACTTGATTGTCAGAGTGGTTTCAGGTTTAAACAAGTTTATGTCACAACTTTGATATACATAATCGATAACATTGTTACCACAATTTAGCATTTATTTTAGTACTAATGTCATCTATGACAGTCCACCAAAGTAATCAGTACTTGTGAATATTGCAGAATTTATATTACATTTATTAAATTACATTGATTCCTTGAAGATGCCAGAGTAAAAATTACTAGGTGATCTTACTTCCAGAGCCCATGTAAAAAGTAGGATAAATTAATAAAGGTAGTAAGGTAGTAAACAACAACGAAGAACATTAATTGAAGTATGTGAACAGTATGATTTAAGAATTATATATGAATGTTACCAGCATAAATAAATTAACAAATTTATCTCAAAACAGCTACCGTGCTAAATTGTATAGGACGTGTTTATGGTATATACACATATAGCGTGTTCCAAAAACATTAAATCCTAAAGCAGATATTTTTAATAGACTAGCATTTGATTATACAAAAATATGTACTAAGCATCCTGATTTGTTTAAAAACGTTTTTTCATCAAACCTATTCTTTGCGTTAAAATTTATAGACATTATATACTGCATTTTTTGGTTAGCATATCTTAGGACTAAATGTTAATTGTATCATTATTGATTACTATAAAAATTGTTTGCTTAAGTATGCATAAACGTTTATTTTTTAAACATGTCATATTGAAATAATTTAATATGATTATGGTCATGTCCTACTTTTATCTTAATTTTGTACCGGAGTTGTTAATTATATTTGTTTATATAAATTTTCTAAATCTTTCAAGTTGGGACGTGCACCATTAATCATTCTTTTTTACTTATTTCAGGTAATCGTTATCGTATTCTTTTACTTTATCATACAACTTTCTGGTTTTAATTCCAATACTTTACCAGGTCTCCACCAACATTAATTGCCAAACTTCTTTATCATCAGCAATGCTACCAAACACAGACCAAGGAGTAAAACTTTACACTCCTGCAAATAAAATCCTAATTGTAAGCCCCCTCTTTAGGAGGGTGTCACTCAGCCGGGAGAAATTAAAAAAAGTCAATGTCTTTTATAATCTCCTATGTTTTTTTAAACACTCTGTGTAGCCAAGTTCGTTACATCACTTCTAGCCGTCTCTCACATTCCATCCTTTATACTTGTCGATCTCTTCATTCTCTATCTGCCACTTAGATTCCGGTTCAAATGCATAGATTCAGCTTTCATCCCCAGTTATGATATTGTAAACTGCTTTAGACCTACCTTCATCATATTCTTTAAGATGTTTTTACATCATTGCACACGCTATTGTTTTGTGCTTCTGTTAAACTGTGTGGTATCCACCGACAACAGACTTTTCGTACATTCAATGATTATGTAAAATCTTGTTTATCGCAGTCATGCTCATGCCCAAGGTGATCCTAATAATTCTATATGTCACTCGATTGTCCCCCTAAAACATTTTTCTCAAGGCAGCTATGTTTGTTTAGGTAACTGCTAAAATTGGCCTTCCTTCGCGAAAATCATCGCTGAGTGAAACTTGTACAAATTTAAATTCATTAAACCAGCTATAAACAGTCCTCTGCGAAGGCGCTTGTACACCAAATGCAACACGAAGTTGTCGAAAGCTTTCTTTCAGAGATACGGCACTTTTTAAAGTCATGGCTCTAAAATGTTCTCTCGTTAATTTAATTTCTTTTGCACAACACTTATTTCAAAAGTAACTGTTACAATTATCAAAACTAAATTTGAACTGTCAAACTAGAAAAGAACATTTGTTTCATGGCAAGTTTGATTTTCATGGTGCACTTGATCTATTATTTTGCAAAAATTATGGATGCTACCCTCGTATGCAGCGGCGGCCAATATTACTTATGCCTTGAATTAATTACCCTCTGCTTTTCACTAAGTAAATACCTTTGATTCTTTGCATATTCGTTTCATTACGGTTTTGTTTGTAACGTGGTAAGTTCAGAATATTCTGACAATGCGACGATAACTTCATATTTCAAAGGCCTACGTCTCTTGCATAATCCATCGAATAAAGTGCAAGCTTCTATTCCGTATCCTGATATGGTTAAGAATAGTGCTTAATTTTTCAATGCGGTAGCTTATCTCCTGTGAGTGGTTCCAGTATTGATTAGGTTATAGCCCCGATACGTTATTTTTTTGCGAGTTCTTGGCTTAGACGATTTTCATCCTTACTTGGTACCAGAATATGGGTATTTGTACTCCTCTCTTAACAGAAAACTATTCTCAATGCTCATTCTGTATGCAAACAGTTGCTTTCCGGTCTACATATTACATATTGCCGCCAATCGTGTAAGTTTGGTTGCCTAGCATTTAGGGTGAATACATGGTCACGTGGGACATGGGAATTAATGAAAACCCTATATAAAGTCGGTATTACGATAATGCCTTTCTCCTAGACACCAGAATGATGTAAAGCGCGATTAATTTTTGATATATTCAAAATCGTTGAAATAGACCAAGGCATTACATGGCGTGCTTTCTGGATCAAAACGTGTATAGTAAAAGAGAATTTGGGTAACATAGTGTCCCTAAATCCGAATTGCCGCTCTTCTCGACGTTTGTGGTGGGGTTTACCTCCGCCGCTTCGCCTCGAGCCAGCGAGGATGACGTTTCTGGATGGTTAGGAAAAAAGATTAATCTCTCGGCGTCCGATCAAACCGGTCGTGCAGTGTCACAATATGTGAAGTATTGTCGTATAGCTTGGGAATCTTAAGCTTTAGTTACAAGTAAACGAGGTGCATTTTCGCAATAGTGTATTTTTCGCTAAGCTCTTTGTTACAATTCGAGTGAATTTTGAAGTATTGCTTTCCCCCTTTCCGTATATTGGTACCGCCGTACCGGCCTGAGCTAAAATCTTCATCGGCGGTCAACCATACTAAATTTAGATATAGACGCCATCCCCAAGACGCATGTACGAAAGTGATTTGGTCAGTTTAAAGTTGAACTACTTCGGCATTTTTTGGAGGACATTAGATTAAAGTTAAACTGTAATGACGGTGACCCCTCGTATGGCCATTTTAACACGTTCTTGTAGATATATAACCTTAGAAAATGGTAAACGTCAATAGGATGAACTTAAGGGTGTGATGTGGGATGATACAAGAAGAAACACATGTCAATTAACCCATATCCTATTTCCAACCGTTATCTAGGTACAAGGAACTTCTTTGTTTTCAACATTATTCTGTTAAATCAAGCCATCTAGGAAATAAGTGAAACAAACGCTAATTCGTAATGATAGAATATGTTTCAAGCTTGAATTATTATTGTTTTCTAAGTGCAGAATATGTTTCAAGCTTGAATTATTATTGTTTTCTAAGTGCGGTAATGGTGGAGCCTTTTTCTGTACGTGAGTATGAAGAAATGCATTTTGTGTATGGCTATTGCAGCAGGACTGTTCGTACAGTTGTGGTAGAATATCGGAAAAGGCTCCATCATTACCACACTTAGAAAATAACATCAATTCATCCTTAAAACATATTCTGTCATAACAAATTAGCTTTTCTTTAACTTATTTACTAGATAATTTGATTTAACAGAACAATGAAAATAAAGAAATCCCCTGTAACTAGATAACGCTTGAAAACAAAACATAGGTCTATTAACACTTTTTACATCTTGTAGCATCCCACATCACATCATACTTTTTGAATCACCCTGTATATTGTTAAACATTCGCAGTTGTTTTGCTTGTGTATTTTCTCCCATTCTAAAGCAACTCATAGGTATGGATCAAAGGTAAGTTTTTGTTGGAGAGTGACGGAGAATACACTTCCCACAGAAGTTGGTGGACACCTATTTCGTATTTTGAGGGATCTACTGTGTATTTAATATCGAAAAGTACAATACGTCGCCGAGCATACGCATTCTTAGTTATCAACCACACAAAACTTGTCGGTTATGAACCCGCCCGTGTTTTGATTAAGCCTAGCCGGGGCAAAATTGTACAGGGCTAAACAGTTAAATTTTGAGGGTTGTAGTAATCGAAAAGTTATAGTACATAAAATCTTGACGGCGCCAGCGCGTAGCTTCTTTCGTGCGGTAATTGCAGTTGGGCCTACAACACTTCGTATTGCCATGTCACATTAACGCATTCATTTGTAATAAGATACGTGGTTTTATACGTTTTAGTTATTAGTTATTTTAGTTATTATTTTAATTTTAGTTATTTAGTAGCACTTAATTACATCGGGCGTTAGGGTGTTTATATCGTCGTAGTATCCTTTGTATCGATAGATGGGGCATTCAACAACAATATGCGAAATCGTAATGTAATTGTTCTTGTAACGCCGTTTCATATATTTACATCATCAAGTGTTATTTCCAGTCTAAACGGTACCCGTGTTCTTGCTTCTACTTGGTTTTTCATTTAAAATGATCTGTAGCTGTTAAGTTTTCGTGATTTTCTTATAAAGAAGATATGTATGTCTTGTATTTTCTAGCATTCGTTCTATAACTATAATTTAGCGTTTTTGATCGTTCTTGTTTTCTTTATTTCTCTTCATCCCTATTTATGCATAGCCTTCGTTCTTCTATGGATTATAACACTTCTGCCGTCATTTCTCTTTTTTGTTCTCTTATTTATCTAATTGTTTTCGCTAACTGAAATGGTAGTATTCTGTATTTTGTTGCACGTCCTCTCTGCCTTTTTTTTGTATGGTGCTCTGCTAAGATCGCTTAAAAAATCGCGAATTTTCTAACTGCTAATACGAATTCTGCCATAAATGAAATATTTACGCCAATACTAAATTTCAAATAAGAATGCAGTAGATGGTGCTCTAAACTTAAACTCAGTTATACACTAGGAAAATACAAATGTGTTTGACTGCTCGTGTTTTACGATAATGTTGTCTTACAGAATTCAAATAAACGTTGTAGGCCAGCCATTTTATCCACTATTGATAAGTTTTCCTTTTATAATTTTAGGTTTTATACTGAATGTCAAATTTATAATTTTATAGAAGTATATTTGATTTTCAGATTGTTGTTATGATGACTGTGTTACGACCTGTGTTAGATTACTACTTAGTTCCAAATAGTGATGGGCACAATCGAATGATTTTGAAAATCGAATGATTGCTATTCGAATGGTTGCAATAATCGAAATGTTCATTCGAAAAATCATTCGGATGTCACAAGCGTCCACATTTGAAATAATAATTCGAGAATTCGCTGCTCCAATCGAATGCTCCGATCTTGCATTTCCCTATCTCCTTGAAGTTGAAGTGTTATTGATAACTGAATCCTCGAATTTCGAATAGTCGAATGTTTAGCTGCAAACTCAGCACTGCGCGTTTGAGAGGAGTCTCGTCTCTCTCCTAGCGATTAATGATATTGTTTTGTACTTGTTTACTTGAATTACATTTGATTTACTTAACCAAACAATGAACTTTATTTACTTAATCAAAGAATGAATTTATTTTTTTATTGTATTAGGTATTTATATTTTATATAAAATTCTATTAATAATTTCATTTGCTTTTTATGTACTCGTGTTGTCTATTGTTTACTTGAAAAATATAATTACCTACTAATATAACTTTATTTGCTGTATAGTAATGTAATTGTATATTTGAATACAATAGCAAAACTTGTTTGTTTATTTTCAAATAAAAATAGACTTAAGCCGATCCTGCTCCAAATTCAAATAATTCATTTTGGGGCTATTGAACACATGTCCGGGCGTTTGATTTGATACCACCGCGACTCACAGCTTGCACTGTAGACAAAGCAAAAGAAAATCAAACGAAGCGTCTCTACGGTGTATAATCTCTAGCCTGCTGCCTGCATAAAAGTGCAAACGTAGGTATACTGAAATCGACTGAGCGTTCGCTATTCGAAATATTTTGAAGGCATCATCAGTCGTAGTTGCGAGATGCCGAGATGCGTAATGCGATACGATTGAAATGAAAATGAATGACATTTCGAATTATTAAACAAATCGCGAATACGAAATAATAATTCGAAAACCGAATAGTTACTCGAAATATTGAAATCATTCAAATAAATTTTTAGTCTCGAGATATCTCGAGACATACGAGCAATCGAATATTTCGAATGATTCATTCGAAATACGCCCCATCACTAGTTCCAAATACCGCATGCCTATTTGACATTTGTTCTAGTACATTCGATTCAACTGATCAACTATGATTTTTCTGCCCTGTCGAGCCAAATATAGCCTACATTTATGCATTACAAAATAACAGTTTTGTTCTTTTCAATTCACTTCGATTACACGAATCCAATTTGACCTGTTATAATTCCACGTAATCTGCATTTACACGTAGAATTAATTATCAAGAGTCATTTTAATTATTCTACTCGTTCACAAGAGCGGCAAAAATAAACGAAGTTTTATTAGGAATTTTGAGAAGTAATCCCTTAAAGTCGTCATAAAATGAAATTAAATGGACCAGACAACACAGTAATAAACCAGCAGTATCGCCCGAGCCGTCAGCTAATGAGGAAGATGTGAGAGTAATGTAATTGGATATCTCTAGAAGCATGTTATGTAGCAGTGAAAAGCTTTTATGGGCAAAGTTTAACTCTAACCTAAAGGCCCAGAGCAACAGGCAACTACGATCACGAAATTTGAGCAGATATATGGACCTGAAGCCGAAAATAGAAGTAAACTTCGCTATTCAATGGCTCAGGTGTCGTTTTCTTTGTTTTTCCTCCCTTGCTGCCTAACTCAGGACACCTCTGGTTGAAATCAAAGGGATGGCTATATTTTTAAAATTCTAATTTGTGTGTTACCTTGGCAGTTGTTTTAGCGTTTTGTAACTGTTCCTATTTTTCATGACTAAAGGAAGGATTATACGCTCAGACAAAGAATCTTTGTCTGAGATTATACGCATGGTTAATTCTAACGTGCTGTGAAAATCCTATCTCTAGGCGAAACGATAGTTAGAGTTACGTTAATTTCATTTTGTATAAATTTACAGTTGCGCATGATAAAAGCTAGAAATTTACCAATATTTTAATAAAACCTCACCTATACCATTAGTTAAATAAAGTATCGAGAGATATTATATCTCAACTAAATAATTTTAGTAAATCTAGGTTGAGGATTTACAGTTAAGTGAGCTCCAGATTTTTGTGACCATTGAGGTCGCCGAGGATCGAACCCAGGTTTTATGGTCTAAAAATAAGCTCTACTCTATGCGCCGGCTATTTTTTTGGGTATTTCGCCACATTACAAAATTAAAAATATTAGAACATGAACGTTTCGTTTTGTCGTGTGGCTAAATACCCAAAAAATAGCGTGATTATTGAACAGGGTGTCTAGCGACCGGGAATTCCTGGAAAACCGGGAATTATACGGGAATTTGAAAGTGCCCTTGAAAATGCGGGAAATATGCGGGAATTTCTAAGGCAACCGGGAATTTTTTTATCAAAGGGAATTTGCAGTAATTTTTGCCATTTTACGGAAATAATAAGCGAAATTTCCGTAAAAACTTTCGGATTATCCGGAATAATTGCAAAAATGTACGGACGCGCGAAGACAGGTCGTTGGTTTTTTTTTTTTTTTTTTTTTTTTTAATGAATACCCTAAACAGTCGGACCGGAAGACCAGAAAGTATCCGGGAATCCTAATAAAATGACCGGGAAAATACGGGAATTATACGGGAATTTTGAATGCCATATCTGCTAGACACCCTGTTGAAGCGGCACAAGAAAGGTCAGAGAACTATTTTACTATTTACTTTTTAAAAGAAATAACATTGATGCTTCAGAGATGCATTAATTTGAAGTAATTTTTTAACTTTTGAAAAACCGCAAATGTATGAGGATTTCCTGTTAGGGAAGTAAAAGATATAATACATAATTATTAAAATTAGATTCATAAATACCACCACTTAGAGATCGTATTGACTTAACATAAAATCGTGTTGTTAACGTAACTGTAAGGTTTTCCAATAGCGGCGTCAGAACTTCAAAAACTAATTGTAGTCATCTTACATTGGTTGAGATTTTAATTTTTTGATAGTTGTGTTCAGTTAACTCTGGCAAATTATTACGGAACGTTATATGTTTCAACACCGTATGGAAATAGTTCGTATTTATTACCAAAATTCTCTTTCTGTTCGAGCAACGTTCTGCACTCTACGTGAAGTTTATGGTTTGTCAGACCACAACTTGGCGAATTTTGCGTAAAGACTTAGGTCTTATCCTTACAAGATTTAAGTAATCCAATAACTGAAGCTAAGTGACCATTTGCAGATTTGATAATTCGCTGATTGGGCTTTGGAACAGTTAGAAATTGATCCCGAATTTGGCAAAAAAGTCATATTTAGCGATGAGGCCTATTTTGATTAAATGAATTCGTCCAAAAGTATATCTCGTTGAAATCGTATAGCGTTTCACGATGATTTGCCAAAGTTGACTAAACACAACTATAAAAAAATTGAAGGTTCAACCAATCCAAGATGACTACAATCAGTTTTTAAAGTTCTGACGCCGCTATTAGAAAACCATATACAAAGAAATCTAAAATAAATAATTGTGTGGACTGTATAAAAGGTAACTAGGCAGAGGGAGATTACAGAATGGCAAAACAGGAAATAGTCGACTGCACTTGCACCCAAATAATATTTAAGAGGTCTAGGTCTTCTTTGGACCGAAGCGATTAGCAGAATGTATTACTTAACGATCATAAAAATGTTCTGAAAAACTGAAAATTTGGGGAAAGTATGCGGGGAGAATTTGGGGCTAATAACACGAAGGGTCCAAGGGTACAACAGATAGGAAGGGTAAAGTGTACCTATTTACGATTCTATGGATTGCAATAATACATACCACATTAATGCTAATTAAGTTTCTATGTATTGAGATGGTCTTGAGCCCGCTACTGAACCCTGCTTGCAGCACAACAAATAAATAAAGCAAGTCAGATAGCACGGGGTAGTTCATGCAACTGCAAGATTTAACGTAAATTTCAATCCGTAATTACATTTGCAAAGAAATGCTGGTAGTAATGAGTTTATTTGAATAGAAAAGGCAATGGGGCAGAGATCGTTTTTCATAGATTGGAATCGATAATTCTTAATTAGCCAAAAATAAGAGGTTTGTGCAAAATTAAAGCCGAACCAAAATAAATAGAACTGTCACAGAAAGGTTTATAATAGGTGCGTGTTAAATGAAGCGTAGATGTCAGAATAATTAAATAGGATATGTTTATGAGCTTTTTAAATAAAGGTCATTGAAGCAGAATTATGATAATACGTTGCAAAGAGCATAAACCAAACAGAACATGGCAATTATAATTATGAAACAGCAATATTCGAAAATTTGGTGAAAAGCGAACAGTTAATTAAGAAGTTACAAGAAATGGACACAACAGGATGTGAAACAAATTAGTGCAGGAACTGAACAATAAAAAAAACAAATCAGTGTAATTACGTGAGTGATAAGGACAATTATAAATAACACAAAGTGAGTGGCGCTATGACACAGTTTAAAACCAAAATTAAAGGAACAATATTTTAGTGATAAGAATTTGTGTACATAATTTTAGTTATAAGTTAAAATAGGATAAGAAGTCATTGTATTGCATTTAGTCACTTTCCGTTTTGTAGAACCTAGATAGGCAATTGCTATTAACGACCAACATCCAGAGACAATTGAATAAAACATTATTAATGACAGGCAGGTTATGTGCTCTCCATAAATTACAGTTTTTACATGCTAAATCATTAGTTTTATCAAAAAAAGTACACCAGTGTGTTAATTAATTATCAGTGCACCTGTGAGAATGTGGGGAACATTTTTCCTTACATGAAAATAATTTTTCACCGTTGTCACATCCCGAGGACATCGCGGAAGCCAGCGCAGCGTACGAACTTCAGCCACGGGCACAGTAAGGTTCCTGAGCCCAAGATTTCGACTGCAGCGTGTCCACACAGCGAGTAGGAAGCAGATACAGCAGCCACAGCATCCTAGGGGTCCAACTACAGGCAGAATTCAGCAGAAGATGCAGTCCGAGTGAGCAACCCGCAGCCCTGCAAAGAAGTCAAGTTAGTTTTTCAACCAAAGTAACGCCGTTAGCAAGCGGAAATTCGCTAGACCAAACCTTCATGAACGAGACCCAGGCTGAGTTAAGCATCCATTAAAAACCAAATATCCAGTAATTGCCATAATCAAGTTTGAGGTTATGTTGATCCCAGAGCGAAGCTCCAAAAACAAATTAATGTTGTAACAACGAAGTGGAGGTTTTTTCCTGCAAACAGATGAGAATCAGTGACGCTAAGAGCGCGATAATTCAAAATTTACCTGATAAATCGCTCATAAAACACCTTTTATTAGTTTAAATCACAAAAACGAATCGCACCAAATAAACCGACTTGTAATAGGATTTTGACAGCAATAGCGGCTGCGCGCTTGAGTTAAATTTATATTCCAGTGGCGTACCACACGAATTTAATATTAATGTACCGGTGAATCCAACCCTGAGGTACGAGTCATCTAGCCTTTGTAATATTGAATTGCAGATGGATGAAATATAATAAAGGGCACAATACTGTTAACTTTATAAATAATTAACGAACCCAGTGAGTATTTTAGTCAGTCGAAATTTGACCTAAATAAAAGAATATTTGCAGGTAGTGGTAATTGCTATTTATTTTATCATCTTCATTATAATAAAACACAACACAGTCACTAACCCTTGCAGTATATCTAACACATATAGTTAGGTTAAAGATACATTTGGAAAGTCAGTTTTATAAATACTAAACGCTGTTTTAGACAGCCAAAGAAGAAGCTAAAATAGAGGAAATTAGAAAAATCAAAAGTAGTAACGTTGCTTGGTGGCTAGAACGCTTAGCAAACCTCACAGTAGCTAATAGTTTCCGACAGCAGATGCAGAAAATATAATAAGATATTAAAGATTTACGTTTGACACAGTTGTTTAGACAAGAAGGCAGTGAAAAATGCGAAAGATAAATTTTGGAAAACACAATCTAAAGAAATAGATATTTTAATAGAATGTTCAAAATCTAAAGAAGCATGGAAAGCGATATCAGTAAAGAAAAATACACACAAAACAACAATAAGAGACCCTATTGGCATAGCTTCATTGAAAGAATACCCTCAATAACTGTTAACTGACGAAAATAAGAAATATAAAGCATGCAATTATACAGCTGAACCTGTCGAAGACGTAGCAAGAAAAGTAACAGTAGACGCTATAATAGACCTTGTGGCCGACTGGTAATGCGTTTGCGTTTGCAGTCGGTAGGTAGTGTATTCGAGCCCCACACTCAGACATCGGTAACATCGAACGCTTTGCGACCATCATATTAATACCTTTGATAGCCGTGACCCTAGAAGGGGCATCCTTCCTACTAATTCAACGGGGTATGCTAGCCGCCTTAGCGGGCCGTTGCCGAAGAAAGCTTATAAAACCACACTTTGTGCGGTAATAATAGGCTATCAGCTTATATTAAGAGGAAGAAGAAGAATAAGATCACCTGGTTCTGAAGCTATGTATATCTGTAGAGTTAATCAGACATTCCCCTGCAATAGTGTTTGAAACTCTTGCAAAATTATTTTCTCTATGTATCACAGCCCAAGGGGTTCCAAATGGATGGAAAAAAGCACACATTAGCTCTCTATATAAGAAAGGATATGCGAAAACTTGATGAAATTATAGGTAAATCAGTGTAACTGTACTACTAAGTAGACTGTATGGGCAGATGTTAAAGTCACAAATAATGGGCGATCAAAAAGTTTGACAATCCCCTACGACTACAGTATAATTCCTAATTTGTGAAGGCAATGTCATTTAAAAATCAAATGTTAAGTTTGACATTTAAGTATAAACGTAGTTGCATTCATTAGTTACGAACGACTTTTTGATCACTCATTAGAAGAACAAATGAAATAAAAACACAAAATGATTTTAGATTGGCAAGGTTGTGCACTAACAATACTTGCATTCAAGAATTAATAGAAAAAAAAGATAGCTTATGGAAGACGGTTAAGAAGAAAAGTTTACCATAGTATTCCAGTGCATATATTATGGGTAGTTTCATTTCCCCAACGTCGTTTGAGGGGTATCTTAACGACGCATTAAAGTAGTGACCAAAAATGTGCATAAGAAGATTCATGTAGTCTACTATTTCGCTGCACCGAAATATTACACACAAAAATGTTCGACGAGCTATGAATATTGGCAGTATACGATAATTCATACTGCAATGTTGTTCAGAATAATTTTTATGCAATAATACTGCATAGGCGAGAACACAATCCCTGTAGAAGTTTTCCCGATAATTTCATAAAATTGCTGGAAGAGACTGAAGGATTTATAAATAAGATACGAGTAAGTGAGAAATTTCTTTGAAAATGAAACTATGCTCGAGGTTTTCGTTAAAAAAGAAATGTGCGCCTAGAAAATACGCAATCGCAACTTGCCTGAGTGCTCGGGCCAAAGCTGAAGCGGCCCCAATTCAGTGCTAAATAACGTACCTCCTCTCACAGTACCGCTGCAGTCTATAAACTGTCGAAAGGCTGGGCCAATTCAATCTGGCCCAGTTCGTCCTAAAAAACAAGTAAGCGCTTACCGTACAGTTTATATTCACAAAATAAAAATTACTTCCGCTTTGTTTAAGCTTTAAAATGAGAAGAATATTTTTTTCGAATAAGAAAGTTGTGAATGATTGTTTTGTTATGGCAGAGCCATGGCTCCTTGGCTCCCAATAGCGAGCCGCCACTACGGAAAACTACAAAATCCAGCTGACAAATTTAGAATAGAGGCTTTTAATGTGACTATGGACAAAGTTGTCATTTGTAAATCAGGAGTTGTAGTAGGACTTTGAATACTTTTACACCAGCCCCCCCCCCTGCGTTTCCATTTTCTTAGAAACCTGTCGACAAATATTTTAGAAAAAGTCTATAAACAACTGAAGTCATGATGTGTTTTATCGGACTTTTTCCACTGTTTAGGGTGTATATCACACGACGTTTCGGGAGTTGAAAGTGATAATATTTTGCATAAACTGACAAGTAAGTGTAAACGGATGAGAGACTTACTTGTAATTTCTTATTTTATCCTAATCTCAACACTATATTTGTTAATTTTTTACTTTATACTTTGTTACACATAAGTGCAGTAAGAGTTTACTAATCGGTTTTATTTTTTTAAATTTTTTTTGTATTGTCTAAAAATACAAAAATTATGTCTAATAATTGCATTTGTTGTCCTTGGAAGAAAAGTCATTTTTTAGAGGGGCCGGTTTGTGTTCACTAGCTAGGGCCAGTTCAAATACCCAGCTCGACCCTGGACGTAATGGATATTAAGCAATCGAAATGGTACGATCATATTAGAAATATGAATGAACATAGGTTTCCACAAAAAGAATGGAAATGGAAGCATACCCAAATGAGGCAAGAGGAAAGACCAAAGAAAAATTGGAACTTTTGTGTAAAAGAGGCTATGCGAAAGAGAGGATAGAAGGAATCGATTACAGGGTCAGAGGGCTGCAGATATCAGAAAACCGTAATTATGCTTATGCTGTGAACACATGACGACGTGTAAAGTCTTAAACTACAACGCAGGAGGCCCACAAAACCAGCGCAAGAAATCATAAAAGTGAAAACTTCAGCTCGACGAGGTGTGCAGCCCAAATCAACGAGTGACTAACGTAGTTCTACGCGCGAGTTAGTGGCTAGTCTCATAAACTGCATAATTATTAGTGTCGCATATGCGGAATTCTATCCGCCATTGCACTGTAAAACCACGAAATTTAGAATTGAAGTCTTGGCGACCTAGTACTATTTGCAAAGAGCGGGTATTTCAAGAGTAAACTGCAGGTAGACTCTTAACCCCTTTGGGACAATGGAGTCGGTTGCTCGAGGGTCCAGGGAACCTAATTGACTGCCCGTAGAATGGGAGACGAGTAATAAAGCGCTGTGGCTAACGCAAGATGCTATTACATTTTTACATCTGAAATAAATTTGTGAAGTACTCACTAAGCAAGGGCTGTGTAATTTTTTCTTGTTAAATTTAAGTTGGCAGTCGTTGTGATATTGGCATTTTACATCTGACAGTTTAAGGTTATATTAGTAATGTTATTTTAACAAATACAAACATTTCTGTTGAATGCATACGAATGTTAATAAAAAAAAACTACACATGTGCAAGTGATTTTCTCCATTTTCCATACACAGGACCACTTTGTGTTCAGTATTAAACATTCTGTAAAAGTTAAGTGATTCTGTCAAAATTGTATAGGTTATATTATTAAGTACCCTTACCCATCACTACCAACATAAATGCTACTATTAAAAAAAAACACAGCCCTCTAAAGGATCAATGTTTTCATTCATACGGTACTTTGGAAATTTGTCAAGGTTCCCAATTTATTATTAAGGTACACCGTTTTAGTAACTTACAGATTGCGATTGTGTGTCCAGTTGCTTTGCATTTAATGCATTTATAGTGAACATTTTCAAAATATCTGAAAATGTTTTTGTGTTTCGTGAACTGCTCTAGGGTTGTTTCGGTTTTCATACCCATTTTGTTGTTATTAAACTCACGGAAACTGAATGAAATCAGATTGGATTACCGTCAAATACTGTAACAAATCGGGTTATTCTCCAGCAAGCAGTCACAGATTGATGGCTCTAAATGGTGCTGCATCAACATTTGGAGGCGACCTGTATCGATCGCGCGCAATAGATGAATACTTCAATACAAACACGTCATTGTTGATCCAAGTGCTGCCAGATTAATTTCTGCTAATGGAGCTCGATGTTTGTTTTTAGCGGATGAAACACAGAAACAAGCCGTTATTTGTTTTCATACTCTGGTAACTGCCGCAAATGAAACGTGGGACGTGGTTTAAGTGGCGCGAGAACCGCCGAAATCGTCATGGATTCCCCTTGAATATTTTATGGTTCCATTTGGAAGTTTCGCTATATGCATAAAAACACATACGCTTCCGACCATTTTAGTGCCTATATTTATTTCAATGCTCCGGAAGCACAGAGGCGAACCAGAGCGGACCATCAGATCAATAGATATCTGTCGGAATAGAGAGAAAAGAAAAGATGATTGAATATGAGAGTACGCAAGATACGGTAAATAAAGTTCGCCGTCACTATGGAACGGATCGACCTGGCTTTATTATTCTTTGATAACCTGTTAGGATTCATAAAGCTCTTATTGAATGAAAACGGAGGGTGATCGTCGCTGAATTAACGTGGGCGCAGACCCGACGATCAACTGGCTCCTGTTTTTCTTTTGGAGAAAATGCAGGAGCGTTATTAAATTTACAGCGCGATTTTTCCCTGGAACTGCGCAACAAGTAGGCATTTGTAGGGGTAGGTTTTTGTAGCCTCTTTGGATATTACATATTTTAGATCTTTTATAAGGCTGCTCAATCAGGGGTAAATATACGGGCCGTGAAAGCATATCAGCTCGCGGGCTTCGTCTGGATTACATTTTCAATCTATTACAAAAATGGAATGTACCTGCTGACCTATAAAGCAGGATTCTGGGTTTATTTAGCTGCGGTCGTGACGTAAATCAAGATTCCATATTTTATGGAACAAAATACAGTATGGTTAGTTTTAATTTTTTGCCAAGTTCTTTCTTATTGTACTACTAAATATTTGATCCACATCATTCTACAGATGTAAGGAATATAGCAGAAAATGTTTCAATCGTGTTTGCGATGAATATAAAAAATAACAAAAATCGCATTTGACTGCAATACAAAGAGGCGGTGTGTTACTTTTGCTTGTTAGGTCAAATGTAGTTTAGAGATTGTGTCGTCTGTAAACATCCTTAATAACATTAAAACAAAATCTGAGTTGTACCTATTAGCAAAAAGACCTATTTTGTTTTAGCTGCATATTTTTAATGGGATACGGAAAGTTCGTTCCCCACATTTCGTTTCCCACATTTCGTACCCCACATTCCGTTCCCGGGATATTTCGTCTCCCCACATCTTGTACCCGGAAACTTCGTTCCCAACCGAGCTCATTTTGTCTCTTAGATTACAGGGTGTTGAAAAACGAGTGCGGCGATCGGAATGCAGTTGGAAAAATGAAAGATATTGTAATTAATTTATTTATTACAATAAACTTATAAGAACAAAATAAATTGTACTTATTAAAAATGACGGTTAAATCTAAGTATAGGGCATTATTTCTCATTCTGAACAACTTTTCTTGGTAATATTTTGCCGTATCATGAACAAAAAGGGTAGTTTACCTGAAAAGAAGATAGTTTTTGCTTAACTGTCAAGGCCGACTTGTTTTTGAAAATGTGAACATTTTCTTAAAATTCTCTACAAACCAAGCAGGAACTACAATTCCTATAACAGTTTTGTGTAAAACTAAAAATAAAATTTCATTTCCTCTTGTAAACTCAAGCCGGGGACATACTGTATATAGTTCTTATAAGTTTATTATAATAAATAAATTAATTAAAATATCTTTCATTTTTACTTCCTTTTACTATAAAGGAAATATTGGATTCACCCCAAAAATTCGAAATTGAGTTTTCAAAAGATCTTCACGTTTTAGAGTCCCCTGATCCCAAAAAACATATTTTTTTTCATTGGTCTGTCTGTCTGTGTGTGTGTCTGTGAACAGAATATCTCAAAAACGAAAAGAGGTATGGAGTTGAAACTTCATATATAAGTTTTGTGTACTATGTAGATGCGACAGCAAGCTTTTGAAGAAAATCGCATAACCGGAAGTAGGTGTTTACTCTTGTGATTTTTCAGTTTTTTTCGATTTTTTTTTTCAAAAACGGCACTAACGATTTTTTTTAAACTTTACATTTTTATTACATTTTTAATGTGTATTGATGTGAGATAGGTGATTTTCTAGTTGAATACTTCTAAAGTGGGTTTCTTTTGTTTTTTCCCTGTTTTAAATAAAACACCCGGTAGATTATTACATTTTCGAATTCACCTTAAAATTCTAGAGAAAATTTGTCTCTTCAACTAACGCTTTATTTTGTACCGTTTTTGTAGAATTTGTAATTTTTGAAAATTTTTGACAAATTTTTAAAAATTAAAAATGGAATTTTTGACTAATTATAAGATCGCTGTAAAAGGAAGTTGTGTGAATGTATCACAACAGATTTTTCTAACTGCATTCCGATCGCTGCACTCGTTTTTCAACAACCTGTAATCTAGGAGATAAATTGAGCTCGCTCGGGAACGAAGTTTCCGGGAACGACATGTGGGGAGACGAAATATCCCGGGAACGAAATGTGGATTACGAAATGTGGGGAACGAAATGTGGGGAACGAACTTTCCGCAAACCATTTTTAATTACGTATCCGAGCGACTAGCTGTGTACGTTTTTGTTTCACCGCAAGCGTACACATTTAGCCGGTCCACGAGCGACGGTAGAGCAGGAGCTGAGTTTTTTCTTCTTTTTGTCTTGAACGTGTTTGTATTGTTTTATATATTTTAGCCGTAACGAAAGAAAAAGTCAGAAATTCGTTTTTTTTTAAATTAGCCTATTCAAAGGAAACTTCGAAATTGTTCTCAGACGTCAATGTGAAAGTAGCAAATACGAGGTTTCAAATGAATGGGCATACAGAAGTTATTTTTAAAAGAAAGCGTTTATCAAAGGAACATGGATGGCGCCGGTGTCCAGTGAAAATCACTCGGGAATAATCCCTCCGGTCAAAGCCACTCCGGTCACAATCATTCCAACAAAAACCACTCCACTCCGTAATCACTCCTGCAGAAAACCACTCCGGACAAAATCACTTTGGTCAAAACCACACACGTACAAAATCACTCCGGCACAAAACCACTGACATTATAAATCAGAAAAATTCCGGCATTTATGTAATATTCATATTCCTGATGTGTTTCGTATGGTTCCGAGGGTTGCATAATCATATTTTTGGCGGCAGGACACCGTACCGTGGGCGGCGTCCGGGAGCAAGTTTTCCTAGAATTTAAGGGTTCATAACCAACTTTGGGGACAGAACACCGTGGGACAGCGTCCCGGCTATCAGAATTGTCTGACTTATGCAAACCAAGTCAATAAAGCTTTTTTTCTACAGCAAATGTTCAAATGTGCTTTAATCGACTCAAAACAAAAGGTCAAGTGTTACTTTAAAAGCAAGAGTAGATAAAGTAGCACTTGAACATCAAGGGTAGCTAAAGTAAATTTATTTTATCTACTAGCAACATGATATTGTACATTTTCGTCATAGAAAAAAAATATGAAAAGCTACTCATAACTCCCAAGGGACTTGTCAAATTATTTCTCCCTCAAACTCATGGTAACAATGCAACTACAATTAACGTCTTAGCAACCATACAATGAGGCAATCCTTGATGTTACTTACATATTCTAATTATAAATGTCATTATGACATTTTGAAATTTCATACTATTTTTACGAATATTCTAGTAGATAAAATATTGTATGCACCACGGGAGATATTCATGTTCTTTACCTTCGGTTGACTTAGACCTCGGGCCAGAGGCCCTCGGTCTGTAACAAATGTCAACCTCAGGGAAAAACATATTCATATCTCCCTTAATGCATAAATATCTATTTTATCTATCTATTATGTAGACAATTTTATCCTCTTTCATTTCATATAGGTTCAACATTTACGAAATTGGATAGTCTTCGAGTAACTTTAGAAAAACCACGTTTTTACACCGTTTTTGCTTAAAAAACGTGTTTCCGGTTAAAATTCTTGTTGGAAAACCTGATATTCGTGTACAGCGTCCCAAAAAACATATAGGAACTATAATAGTTATTTACTATACAAGTGGGATAACAGCATCATTAATATACGTGTGTGTAAGTTACAAACTACTGCGTAGCACGAGTTATGTAAGCACACAAGTATATTAATGATGCATTATCACATCTACGACTGCCTAAAATTGAGAAAAGTGCATTAAGAGAAATGTTACATCTGTCATTTTCAAAAATATTTTAGTAGGCAAATGTCATTATGTCATTCATTTGACACTATTTCAGTTAGGTAATGAAGTCATTACACAACTCAGTTGCGTAATGAAACCATTACATAACTGAGTGCTGTAATGAGCTTCATTACCTAACTGAAATAGAGTCAAATGAGTGACGTAATGAGTTACTTATCCCACTGGAGTAGATAAAATAACTTAAGCTCGTTATTTATTTTGATTTACGTACAACTGTTACTATTAAAATTGAAACAAGGCAACTACAATTAAATAATAAATGTCTTGACGACTGCGTTTCAGCTTATGCTGCTGGATTTTCTACAGGAACCAAATATCAAAACTCCACCAAAATTTTCCCCTATTTTCTATCATTTGACTGGACTAACTGGTGCACTGTGCAATAGTAAACAATGCCAATACGCTTGCCGGACGCTGCTCGCGGTGTTCTGCCGCCAAAAAATATAACAATGCAACCCTCGGGACCATACGAAACCCAGATCATGATTTCATAAATATAATAACAGAAATGCCCGAATTTTTCTGATTTATTATGGGAGTGGTTTGGTACAGGAGTGATTTTGTAAGCGAGTGGTTTTGACGAAAGTGATTTTGTACGGAGTGGTTTTGTGCAGGAGTGATTATGGACTGGAATGATTTTTGTTAGAGTGATTTTGACCGGAGTGGTTTTGACCGAAGGGATTACTCCTGAGTGATTTTCACCTAGACCCGATGGAGCCAAACGCAAGAACAATAAATCGGATAGATCACATACTAATACAAAAAGAAGTGAACAATACAATATTGGCTGTTAGAAATTACAGAGAACCCGATATGAATACTGATAACTTTATGGTAATTGCAATAATAAGAATGGAGTAGTCCAACAAAATAGAAATACATATTCAGAAAACAATTGAAAGATCTAGAAAACGACAGAAAATAAAGTGATATCCAAAGAAAATTCGAGGAAAGCGTGTACCAAAGTTACGGAAAAGGGATACATCATGGACGAAAAGTTAGGAGGCGTAAAAGCAAGCAGAGGTGGAAGTTCCACTGTCAAGAGAAAAGAAAGGGTTATTTTAACTACAGCTGTAAAGATCAATTAAGAAAATAAACGAAATTAGAGAAAGAATTCCAAGAACAGGCGATGGAACAAATACGAGGAACTACCAGAAGCAACGAAAATTGGCAAAATATATTCGTATGTAGACAAAAAGGGCATACAAGGAAAATGAATTAGGACTGTATAGACTGTAGTGTTTGCTCAACAAAAAGAACATTTACAGTTGGAAATATGGGGAAGGAAAATGCAGATACGAACATAGGACCAATAATGAAGTAATGAACTTTTACGGTTAACCGAGCATCACGTAGATAGTCAAAGGGCAACGGGTAGGATGGCTAGCACACGTACAAAGACATGGTGTAAACAGAACTAAATATTTATTGAAGAGCGAGATAGAAGAGCAAAGAAGAGTAGAAATGCCACGAAGGAATTAGTATGAAGCGGTAATGGAAGACCTTGGAGAAAAGGGGATAACAGACGGTATGAAGAGCGTTCAACATAGGAAGGAGTGAAAGAGAATCATGCAGATAATCGATTCATGATTTCATTCGATTGAAGGCCCTAATCGATGGACTATTCATTTCGATTCTCTGCTGGAATCAATCTATAATTTCAATCGACTTCCGAATCGAATAGGTTTGTGATATGAAAAGGATCGATATTTCTATCTGTCGACAAAATAAATTATTTTTTCGACGACTGACATCGAAAGTAGATTTTTGTCACTGTCATTTGACAACAGAAAGTTGACATTTGCCGCTGAGCGTGCGTTTTCATATTTTTGCCGCTCGCCGAGCGTTTTGGGTTTCCGCGTGAACAAAATAGGTAGCCACGCCCGAATGTTTCCTTGACAACGCCCGTCATTTGTGGAAATAATCGCGTCACATGTCATATAGACTGCGCAAGTAATGTTAACTTGTCAATTAATTTTTGCGATAAAACGAAATTTGATATTTTCCTTTAATAATATGCTCAGTCGTCGAAAAAATAGTATGTATGTTTCGAGCTAAAAGTGCGCTTGCCGCTTTTGCATGATTGCTGCAATATTCATGCGCAAGCGGCAAGAATGCACTTTCAGCTCTTAACATACAATATACTATTTTCGACGACTGACATCGAAAGTAGATTTTTCTCACTGTCATTTGACAACAGAAAGTTGAAATTTGCCGCTGAGCGTGCGTTTTCATCACTTTGCCGCTCGCCGAGCGTTTTGGGTTTCCGCGTGAACAAAACAGGTAGGCACGTCCGAATGTTTCCTTGACAATGCCCGTCATTTGTCGAAATAATCGCGTCACATGTCTAATAGACTGCACGAGTATTGTTAACTTCATTGTCAATTAATATTTGCAATAAAATGAAATATGATATTTTCCATTAATAATATGCTCACTCGTCGAAAAAATAGTATGTATATTTCGAGCTAAAAGTGCTCTTGTCGCTTTTGCATGATTGCTGGATTCAGCTTCGCCTCAACCAGCAATATTCATGCGCAAGCGGCAAGAATGCACTTTGAGCTCGTAACATACAATCTACTATTAATATTTCGTAGCCGCATCGTTGCAGTCTATTACTTTTTGCAGTCGTCGGGGCATTGCAGAGACTAACAGCCGTATTCATAGTCGTTCGCCAGCGGCTCGCCGGCGAGTCGCCGCAGTTTCGTTATGAATAGTATGTTGGCGGCACTGTACGTCTATGTCAAATTGGAGGTTATCAGATTAGGTTTTCCGTCAGTTTTGACAGAAATTGACACAAAATCTAACCTGCTAACCTCGAATTTGCCATAGACGTACAGTGCCGCCAACATACTATTCATAACGAAACTCCGGCGACTCGCCTGCGAGCCGCTGGCGAACGACTATGAATACGGCTGTAACTGTCTTGAGTTCACCTGTTAGAAAATAAAATTCTCGCCATCTCCTCGACGAACTGACGGCAGCATAAGTTCTATCCTTGTGTGTTTAGAAGTACTTTTTTCACAGCTTGATCCGAAAATGACATTGTTTGTCGCTTGTTAGGGGATTTTCTGTTAGCGAAAATAGACGTTTGGTTCCATTGTTTTCCAATGGCATCGGGAGAGAATATAATACATTGGCTTCTGTTGACATTAGAGACGGTAGGGAATGTGATTAACAACAAACCAACTAGCATCCTGCTTTTGATATTTAAATATGTTTGAATGCAGCTGAATGCAAGAGATAGTCTTATCATAAAACGTAAAAGGCTCAAAAAATAATACGGATAACTCTGGAGTAAAATGTCCTTCTCTCCCTTGGATCATTACTGTTCTCGCTAACGCTCGAGCATTAAACTACCTTGTTATATGTTTGGCAATACTGAAGTGTATGTTGGCGACATCTATTTCAAATTTAAGGCTAGGTTTTGCGTTAGTTTGTGTCAGACTGACGGAAAACCTAACCTGCAAACCTCAAATTTGATATCAACTGACAGTGACAGCAGCAATATTCTTCAGTACGTATGACATGAATCACAGGCGTTGCTAAGTGCTACCGGCCTAGGCCATAAAAATGCACCTACCGGACTGGTTGTTAAACTGGTCGATAGTTACTACCAGACCAGTATACAAAAATAGCTATTCGTTTAATAAGGCAATAAAGCATATGATTTAAAGCCTCGGCTGGCAGTTTCAAAGCCGAGACGAAGTCAAGGCTTTGAGCGAGCTAAGGCTGCCTAGTCATTATGTCATTTACTGCCTAATCATTAAAAGTATTACTTTATCGACCGTCAACTGTCCGTAATATCATGTATTTACTGACTATCGGCGAAAATAGTATATTACATACGGAGGTGGAAAGTGTTTCATTACTGTCGAGAGACTAAGTAGTTAACCGAGACGCGTAGCGTCGAGGTTAACTTTATCTCGAGACAGGAATGAAACTTTTCACCGTGGTATGTATTCTATTTTACTCACAATCGGTTTTTGTCATTATTTATTTAATTAGGTAAGTTTCAAATAATACGTATTTTTATCGCAGTTTAATAAGTCACTTTAACAAAGGAAACTGCGACGCTGTTGCTAGGTAACATGACAAACTCATTGAAATTGACGTTCAGTTAGCCGGGAAAATCTTTCCCGGCTAGCTGGGAATAGTAATTTACGTAACAAGTATAGAAAGTGGAGCTTTTCAGTACGAGTGAGATGTTTCCGGAAGAGGCCGTTAGGCCGAGTCCGGAATTTCGAGACGAGTATGGAAAAGCCACTTTCATACGAGTTTCGTACAATATATTTTCGTACACTAGCATACAACACGGAATACTAAATTTATCCTCGTATATAGCAAATAAGTAGAGTAATATTATTATGTACGTAACGTTTTATATGTGTTGTAACTAAGGAAACGTACGGCAAAGTGCTACTTTGCACTTTGCCGTACGAATACCGCAAAATACTACTTTGCCGTACGAATACCGCAAAGTGCAACTTTCTGATTAATAAATTGTACGGCAAAGTAGCTCTTTCAATGCTAGTGTACGAAAAAGTAAAGTAAACAATGACTCGCTTTCCTACTGTTTTGAAGGTTAGAAACGTACCTATTAACCGATTGTGAGTACAAGTATTTATAAAATTGAAATTATCTATGAAATTTTTCTCAATTCAACGTCCAAGTAAACAGGTTCTTATCGTATGCCATCCCATTGTAACAGAGCTTATGAATTCAATAGAGAAAATAGCAATATTCGCCTATAAAATATAGAAACGGATAACGTCACTCACGCACATTCTCGGCATGAATTGATTAAAACTAATTACTTACTGCTTAAAATCTAACACGTGCTTTTAAAGCAATCACTTGTAAATCCCCTTGAGGGTACATTAGCTCTTGAAGTGAAAAGACAAGCTTGAATCATAGTATTTGTCTCTTTACCATCCTTTGCTTTCGAATAATGAGAATTAGTATTACTGCTTAAAATTATCCAAAATGACAAACAACTCAGTGCAAAGGTTATCAGGATGGTAATACATTTGAAGGTTTCCATAACTTAAGAATAAGGCGTAGATGAGTTGCGTAGGAGCGCTTTTTAGACTATGAGGGTCAATATATTTTTCAATAAATATATTATATAGGTGCTACTCGTATAACTTCATTCATTAATACGCGTTATAATACAGGGTGTATACAAATTGGCACAAAAGCTCCGGGTAGTGGTATTCCTTGTACAATTTTGAGTAGAAAATCTTCATACTAAAATGTTGGATTGGTCTTTAAATGCCCTCACGAGTGGTAGATAAAAACATTTTTTTCTCAGGTAAAGTCTTTTATTTGTTCTAAATACGACAATTTGTCACAAAGGAAAGTTATGTAAAATTATGGTCGCAGCAAATTTAAGAAATATTGGCTTACTTTTATGAAACCGCGTGCATTAGATGTACTTTTGTGGTAACGGTTTCATAAAAGTAGGCCGATATTTCGGAAATTTTGCATGGGGCCATAATTTTACATTTTGAATAACTTTCCTCCGTGACATTTTGACATAGAACAAAGAAAAGACTTTACCTGAGAAAAAATGTCTTTTATCTATCACTCGTGAGGGCTTATGAAGATCAATCCAACATTTCAGTATTAAGATTTTCGACTCAGAATTGTACAAGGAATATCGCTACCAAGAGCTTTTGCGCCAATTTGTATACACCCTGTATTTCTGAATTGTAGATTATAAATTTTCAGCTCAATGTTCTAATAGCACATTTTAGTCACTGGTTACTACATAAACAATACTATTTTATGAATGCACTAAAAAAATGTAGCCTGTCAATGAACAATATTTTGTTTATTATCAGATTATCATATACGCAAAGAATATACATAATTGAACAAACTAAAACAAATAATCAAAATAGTTTTCAGACTATAAAATATAAATAAAAAGTTCATGTAATACATGTATCCGCTGTCATAATGACAAAAACGTCTTAAAAAATCTATAAACTGCTTTACTCAGAACTTCCCTAGCAAGTGGAAGTTGTGACACTAATCCTAATACTATACTATATGGCGTTACCCATTTTTGTATCTCTTACAACATTTAGCCGGCCTCTATTGGGTACTATTTTCTTCAAGGGTAAAGCCTAAGCTGTATGCAAAATATTACTTTTATCTATGCCTCAGTTAAAGCAAAAATAAACAACATTATATTTTTTAAGATGCTAACCTTGTATCTATTTGACCGAAAGTATATTCGGTTTCCTGTCAGGTAGAGAATTAATCCGCAAGAGAAATATTGACTTCATCGAACAAATCGTTTTCGAGCTATATCGCAAACAGGCAGACGGACAGACGGAATTGAAAAAACATGTCCTTCGCCCTTCAGGGACCTTGAAACGTGAAGATCTGAAGAAATCTTAGAAAGTGTACAATGGGAGTACAATACTTCCTTCACCTTGTAGACGAGCAGAGTTTAAGAATCTGTACCAAAAACAGAAATTCAGTTGATAAGGCAGCTATGAAATAATTCAAAGGTCCTGTAGATCTAAACGTTCGACGTCATCTACACTACAGTCTACAAAATATGTATGAATTATTTTACAACCACCTCTAACGGTTATTTACTGTTTATTTGTGAAATACTGATAGTAAATTACTCACACGCACCCCGCCAAACCTTAACAAAGGCACTTACTGACACTTAGCAAACCCGCACCAATCGGTTTTTCAAAAAGGCGCTGTTATAGTTGTTAGATTTCATTATTTATATCCGACCGGGCCGATTCTTTTCTGTGAAAGTAAAATTTAGTATGACTCACTCAGCGTTGACAAAAAAATTATACGATCCACTACAATTTAAATTTATATATTTTCATGTTAATTGTTATAAGCAATTAGTATTCTAAGCTATGATGAATCTAGAAAAAATCATATGTTTGCGGGGGGGGGGGGGGGGCTGACAACTCTAAAATGTGCATAATTTATTGTATTTTGCTTGTATGCATTGCCAAGAGTATGTACCTATAATTGAAGAATACAAATATGATAATTGTTACCTTCTTTAGATTGCAAGTATAAATAATATACAAAATTAGTTGCATGATTAATATGGGACTTGAATCATCTTTGATTTTTTTGGGGAGCTTTGCTTTATATTCATTCTTATAAAATTAATACAAATTGATAGTTAAACATTGACATTTGGCATTAATTTACAAATAGAACATAATTGTTAAGTATGTAATCATTGGAATTTTAATAATGTACTTTTAATATAAAGGAAGCAACTATGTAATTGGGAAACTAAGCTGGCGGCTAAGATATATGAGGTAAAAAATTCCAAATAAATTTTTGAATGTTATTTTGGAAAATTAAGTTACGATAATTTGGAATGAAATACATTTAAAGGTATCCAATAAGTTTATATAGGGGACAATTTCCTAAATGAAGAGGAGTCATATTACTAAAAATGTAAGAAATAAAATAATACTCAACTAGAAGAAAATATTCAAGAACGTCAAGGTAAACATTATGGACTAATGGTTGTGTTAAAGCATTGCTGCGACTGGATTAGAACTGGGCAATGGGATGTAGTAGAGTTATGCAGTAGTTGCAATCAGAGGGTTGTATCATATAAGGTAAACCATTCAAGAAATTATGAATAGTTACCTGCAACAAATGAGAATAGTTGTTCGTTGTGTCTTGTGAGCTGGAATGTTTGATGAACTGTCCGAGTATAATTTAATTAAAAGGAAGCTACATACTTGATTTAAAGTTTGAACATCAAATATTATTTAATTGAAAATAAGTAAATTACACGTCCCAACCTGAGAGAGAGAGAGATTGTCGTCTTAAAATACTTGATTAACTGAGCTAGTTTATTGAAATATAATTAATAATACTTAATTATTTTACGGATTAAAATTATTTTAAAAGAGTACATAACCACACATGTCTTAAGGTAAGTCAAAATGCTTTATATACGTAGAAATTATTGCTGTTGGTACTGATGATTTCCAAGGCTCTCACTGCCATTGTCGTTATGTATTTATCAATTTCACGGTCCAAACCCGGAAGTCGTCTCTTACTGTCAATACTGCAAAGCTGGATGATATATTGACGCAAAATACCCACTCATGTTTATTGCTGGAATATGCCAAATACATCATCCTTAAAATATAAAACTGCACAAGCTAGGATTTAAACCGGCTTTTATGTTGAAGCATGATGCAGCGTATATTTTGTACACAGGACGATGGGCTGCCATTACGTGCTGTGAATTGAAAGTGACTGTATTTTTCAAATTTCACTGAAATTGCAAATGTACACTGCAGTGTGAGCTGAACACAAGAGCTCTTGCAATTGCAATAGCAGTTAATGATGACGGTACAATTACTCTGTGATATTATAAACGAGCTGCTATAATAAAATTATTGCACCAGCAGCGATGTAAACTAGTTCGGAAGGGTTTAAATCTTTAGCCCGGAAATGCACGAATTGATGGTATTACTACATGGTTCAGGACCTTTTTAGATAAGGGTTGGCCATTATCGGTTTCTGTTATATCGCAATCTCGCGATATTTAATTACTCAATGCCTGTTAAAATAACCCAACCTCCCCGGGAAGTTAAATCCAGACTGGAATGAAACCTGTTTACATAAACAAGGTTATTAAAAGAGCGACGAGATTATGTAGAACAACGAAAACCTGGACCTAAGGGATTAGCTTATTATTTGAAATGCCAATTAAGCTTGCAGAAAAACTGGTCCGTCCTATATAGGGGTAACTAACTTTGACTACTTGTGAATTCTAAACAACGTGGGACGCGAAAGGCCACACACGAAACTTATATTCAAACAAATTGTGGTGTCAGAAAGTAGCGGATGCGCCATCTACTGTCCGTAATATTGTAACCAGAAAGAGGATAACACATTATTCGTGGGAAGGCTTCGGTCTGTTGCTAAATTCCATACATCTACCCTGTGCAACAAGCCCCATTCATAATCAAATTCAGTTGACAATAGCTGCATTCCTGCGTTATTCAATACTTTTTAAACGTAAAATGCATATAATTAAATCAGCATAGGTGTGTGTCCCATTTCTGATGGGATTAAATTGGAACATCCGTGATTATTAGAGCTAGAACAGATTGGTTTACACTTTATGAGCTTACATGTTTGTGGGAAATTTGATAACGAAAACCCAAATCGAATATTGTTTGCTTTCAGGGATGCAATACTAATATAAAAATTTGGTTGTTTTAAAAAATATCAACTGGGAAGTAAGGATTGCTAATGAGCCTTTTTTTACAAAATAGTTAGCTGGTAGAGAATGGCTCCAGTAAGTAACAAGTAGCAAAAAGTTCATAGACTATGTACGATATACTATGCCAGTTTTGACGTGAGGGGCGTACAGCTGGTAGTTTTATCTTGTAACCGCTGAAGACTAATACGCAATAATACCAAAATAAACTAACGATAATCTTACAACACTTGAATATAATCCCGATAGCAAGTTGAGAATACTTAAAATAGTCCTACAGCCAATAACGTTCAACGGTCGAGCTGAGCTACGCCGGAGGAGGGAGTGGGTTAACACTAAAATGATCAAAACCAAATACGGGCGCCACCAACTTGATTGTTTCAACAACTCGCGAATCTAAGTTGGACGATTTTTCGGTGATATGATAATTGCAACATACATTCAAGAGAGATATCTCAGAATTACATTTATTTACTTTGATGCCACAATGTGGTTATTATAACACCGAAAACAGTGCTACTGTAGAATCCATTATAACACTATTTTTGCATTGTCATTTTCATATGAAAAACATCCTATCATGTTTCAGACAACTGACAGATTGTTACATTAATTGAATGTAAAAAAATTCAAAAGTTTATGATTATGTTTTATGCAAAGTAGATAGAATAGTATATTATACTCGTTTAATAAGAAGTATTGTAGCACTAGTTCCATTGAAGTACTCCTCGCTAAGCTAGTCGTGCCCCAAATTCACTCATACTGCAATACGCCCTCTTATTAAACTAGTATAATAATATACTATTATCGGACGCACGCTCTTTGATGAGCTATAACCTATTATAGAAAGGAAATAGGCATTTCAAGTGACATTTATTTTCAGTGATTACATGCAGACAAGCAATTAATATAAGAGGGTAGTTCCTGGCACCGAAACAAAATATTGTATCTAAGATATCTTAAGTCAAGATACCTACTTAATTGAGTCTTAATACTCACCCCGCAGAGTGTACACGCCGCGTTCACAAGTTTAACATAAGTAGTTTATAATTTCAACTGTAAGTTTAACACACAAATAAACAAAGCGCAAGGTACGTATGAATATACATATAAATCACTACTGTATTAATATATAAATGGTAAAACCGGCATGAGTAGGCAGATTTCAATAATGTCAGTTCATGCAGTTATTTACGCCGAAACATTTTTGAATTCGGGAAAAAATATTTAGAATATAATGTAGCTTATCTGATGTGGCTTCAACTTCGTCAAGCTGCTGGATGGTACGTTACCAACGTAGACACTTTGTGCAGACTACGAAATCGAAGTCAAAGCTAAGCTCTAATTGCCACCAATTCCATAAACTGAATAATCTAGATACCCAAGTCCATAATGAAATCCAAAATTCATTCAAAAAACGTTCCATACGAAAATCTGAGAATCTAGAAAGAGACCTCTAACATATGCTTTTGGGAAAAACTACTTATTTCAGGTGTATAACGGTTCAGTCCTCCAATTTCCAGGGGAGGTGTTGATTTACAGAAAACCATCAAAAATCGCCGCCGTCTTCATGTAAATCCACCTACATGGTGTTTCTTCCAAATTCATTTACTTAATCTAACAATAAGAAACGAATAACTAAGCTACAGCGATTACCGAATCATAAAATGCTCTGGTGGGCCAGACGCGAGATCTCGAAGATCGATGATTCGGTTTTTAGCAATTCGGCCGAAAGGAAAGACAAAAGAAAACTGATAAGCTGTTTTATCACCATAATGGGACGAAATGTTATTAGAGAATCTGACTGTTGAAGAAAATTCCTAAGCGTCCGCGCTATTATTCACGGTCGCAATTAGATAAATTTGCAGAAGAGAGCAGACAATATGTCAAAATCCAGTAGAACGCGTCTGATCAACCGGGACTGCACGGGGATATCACGCACAGATTCGACTAAATATGCCAAACTTGGCAGTAACGGGAATAACCTTGAAAATAAATACAAACAAGTGGAACAAGGAACACTGCCTTACAATCTGCAGGCTTCCAAACTTGATCAATAAACCAAAAAGTCACAAACGGAATTAACTTCTAAAGCGTTAAAGTAAACACAGGGCCAATTAAACTAAAGAACACTTTCAGATGAGCCCTAACAAAACCAGGTAATATTACATAACACGAGCAGGGAAAATGCAAGAGTCCAACTAAAACGTACACCTACAATACTCAACGTAACCTCGTAGCAGAAACACCACCTATATCCATTAAAGTTACATAGCCAATAAGTAGCTTTTAAGGGAAATTAAGGTGAGCTAGATCGCTAGGGCTAACGTTAGTAAATAAAGAAATATAGAGGCTAACGTCAAAATTACCCGAACAACCTACGTTCAATTAAAGTTGCAAGCGTCGTGAGTAACAGATTGTTCGTATGTAGTAGGCTAACGTTTTCGGCGAACACATAGTGATAGTTACTGTCGGTAATTTGAAAGTGTTTCGCGATCTTTCTAAAGAACAACTCGGGAAAGGCGGATCAGTGGTTATCGATATATGCAAAATCGTGTATGAAGGGAATACCATGAAAATTGTCGATGCTTGTTCGTGAGTTTCTTGCACGTTTCAATATTACTATCATCGATCACCGTCCGTATTTTCTCGATCTAGTACCATGTGACTTTCTTCTATTTCGAAAGGTGAATTTGAGGAACATATGGGCTATAGAACGAGTGTTTTGGAACACACGATAGATGTACGCCATTAGGATCTAATTATGTGTAGTCAATTTGACTTTTAGTGGAAGAGGCGGCGAATGTTTTTTCTATAGCGTATTGGCAAAACTGTATTTGTTGTCAATGGAAAACTGCAACAGCCTCTCTCATTTCTCGTTCCGATGCTGTATCTGCCAACTACATTGCGTCAGTGACAGTCTTCAGTTCTGTTACCGACTTTTGTGTTAAAATTGCCTAGAATTATGACGACTTCTCGGTTGGGGATTTGGCGGATAGTAGTCTCCAGCGATGCATAAAGTTCTCCACTTCTTTGTCTTTTGACTCTATTATCGGCGCATACACTTGGATCATGTGTATTATACATGAAGTTGCATTAAAACTGATTGGTGGTCTGTGACTATGTTTTTAAAAGGATTACCCACCATCAATGCAACCCATGCCCGGGTTTCACTTTCCAATCCAGAAGAATAAATGTGAAAATCGATTGTATAGTGTATAAGTGTGCATTACCGTACCGGTGCTTCTCCGTGGGGCCCAGCGATCCACCACCACATCCCAGTAACTAATATAATAATGTCTACCGTGGACGTAGTACAACGCAGATCGTCACTCAAATCATAAGGATAAACATAATACACATATTTCATGGGAGCATAGAGCAGTAGATAACTTCGTGTGTCTTTCTTCACCACAGTGTTCCAGCCGACATAGTCATTGAGACCACGCCTATAAATTTCTGGATTAAGCCGTACAGAAGTCATTCTTCGACCGCCTTAAAACAATATTGATAGGACTGCTGCCTCCCATCAGATATGTGATATAGGAAGTACAAAATAGGTTGTGGGTAGGATTAAGGTTGGGCTGCGACTGCTTCCAAGGTAACGGGTAGACCTCCTCTACGATCCCGTTGAAGGATAGGTCTACTTTCGGAAAGCAATCCTCAAGCGAGCCTCGATTTTCTTCCGTGCTTAGATACTTCCAGTTTAATGCGAGAAATAGAACATCCGTGAAAGCTTCCGCTTAACAACGGGGCGTCAGCAGTGGCTTTGCAAATCGGCCGCAACCTAGAACAAGAGAGAATAAGTAAATACAGACCTTAAGCTCACGGCTCACAATGTCGATCCGCACTCCGATAAGAATCTGCAATCAATTGCGATGGGTAGACAAGACTCAATAATCTCTGATAAATCAAGTCATAAAGATCCGCAATAACGTGAGTGAAGTGAAGGATATTATTTAACCCTCGCAAGTCACTATCAAGTATCCCCAAAGTAGATTAAAGTTTAACAACGAAATATTGTGTGAGATCGGCTCGAGAGACGCTGGCAAAAGAGAATGAAGCGAAGCGCGGAATTAGCAAAACACGTGCACTTGTGACGAACACCTGAAAACAATCGACGACATGATCTAGTTATTTTCTAGCAATGGGTTTAACAAGCCTACGTCTATGCTCAGCGGTAGGGTTACTGCAATGGCGTCGGCGTAAGAAGGGGTGGTTGGGCGTTACCCTCAGCTAGACACTGGATTTGATTGGAACAAAGTTTATTATATTTACACATACAAATAAGCTTATAACTAGGTAACATTTATATACAGAAAAAGAAAAGAAAATGGCGGATTGGCATCCGCGATTGGAAGCGGGTGTGGTCCTTCGGAGGCGGGGCCGGCGGCTTCCTCCTGCGGTTGCAGCGGCGGCGGTGGCGACTGGCGACGGGGCGGCGAGCTGAGAGCAGCGGCGGCGGCAACGTCGGCGGCAGTGCGGATCTCCTTGGCGGAGGCGGCGGCTGGCGGCTTCCTTCGGCGGTTGCAGCGGCGGCGGTGGCGACTGGCGACGGGGCGGCGGGCTGTGAGCAGCGGCGGCGGCAACGTCGGCGGCAGTGCGGATCTCCTGGGCGGAGGCGGCGGCTGGCGGCTTCCTTCTGCGGTGGCAGCGGCGGCGGTGGCGACTGGCGACGGGGCGGCGGGCTGTGAGCAGCGGCGGCGGCAACGTCGGCGGCAGTGCTGATCTCCTGGGCGGAGGCGGCGGCTGGCGGCTTCCTTCTGCGGTTGCAGCAGCGGCGGCGGCAACGTCGGCGGCAGTGCGGATCTCCTGGGCGGAGGCGGCGGCTGGCGAAAGTGGCTTTCCAAAGACGGCAGGCAGCAGAGTCCAATGCGTAGGATTGGCTCTAAGTCCACGAGGGTGATAGGCTCTGGAGAGGCTGGAGCTGCTAGCTGGTCCTGGAAGCTGAAGTGGCTCGAATCCCAAGTCCCACGAAGACGGCAGACAGCAGAGTCCAATGAAGTGGATTGGCTCTAAGTCCACGAGGGTGATAGGCTCTGGAGAGGCGGGAGCTGCTAGCTGGTCCTGGAAGCTAAAGTGGCTCGAACTCCAAGTCCCACGAAGACGGCAGACAGCTAAGTCCAGTGGAACGGCTGTTAGTCCTGGAGCTGAAGTGGCTGCTGGTGGTCCGGGAAGCTGAAGTGGCTGCTGGTAGTCCTGGAAGCTGAAGTGGTGGCTGGTGGACTCTCCTTGGCTGAGTTGCTGCTGGATTGACCCGCCGAGGCAGAGTGCTGGAAGGCTGGAGGTCCTGGAGAGACTGATCCTTGGAAGGCTGATGGTTCCTGGTGGACTCTCCTGGGTTGAGTGAATTCTTACTGCCAGCGTCTGACTATTTAAAGGAGCCAGTCCTTTGTCCAACGCGATCTCGACGCTCATTGGTCGAAGTAGAAGGGATGTTTTGCCCGATTTCGATATATTTTGTAATTATAGCATTTAATTGAGCGGCGTGATCAATTAGCGACTTGGTTTTAGTCGCAATCAATAGTTGATGAAATGCCGAGTCTAACGACACCCAATTTGCTATGATTTGAGTAAAAAATTAGCTCAACTTGGAATTTTTAAATGTTCCGCGTAAAGCTTAATTAAGTATTTTTCTTATGGCGTGTGTTAAAAAGTTTATTATGCTTTGATCGGTTGCGCGCTATTTTTATAAGATTATTGAGACCAATTACGCTTTTCTGGGATGCTTCCTTCGTTAATTAAAATTTAATTTGTAATCTGTATCTTTGCTCGCTGTACTCGGTCGTGGCCCCTGATTTCTTCGTTACAATATGCCTTTCCCCGGGCCGCTGAACTCTCGGCCGCTCTCCCGGGCGCGAGTTTGGCTGCCTGATGGAAACATTGCTTTTTCTCCACCTGTATATGTGCTATCGCTCTGTGGTTTGTTTTAATAGGTAGCGGTTAATTTTTCCTATCTTCTGGTATCCTTTATGTGTGATTAAAACAGAGCGCACTCTGTTTAAAGGGCGTTTTAGTGAAAAATTCTTAATTTAATCTGCAAACATTCGTGAGGCGTATTTCGTTGGCTGTCACCTTTCTTGGCCGGCCGGCTCCAATAAAGTTTTATGGTTGCAATCTTGCTGCACTTTAGAAATTCGTTGTAAGGACACTTATTTTTATGATTTTAGGGTTTTGAAAGATACTTCTGCGTAGGATCGCGGCGGTTTGTTGAACAGATGTAATAATCTTTGTTCTTCGGGCGCCTTTCGGGCGGCGTACGTTTCCTTTGTCTTTATTCGATCTGTTTAACGGTTCATATCAATTCCCCCCTCCTTTGGCGTCCGCGATCCGGGCATAAAACAAAAAGGTTAGGGAGAGAAGAGGCGGAGTTGGTCGGCGTGAATTTTTCTCCTCGACAACGTCTAACTGGCTTAGCGGCGGATTCCTTGGTGGTACTGCGAGATATGAGTGGCCGGTTATCCATAGACGCCCTTGTGAATCCTCACATGGTGATGATTGGTTGCGAGTCGCATGATCCCTTGTAGCAGGTTGTTGAAACCGGAGGGGATCTTTCCTTTGCTGGTTCGCTGGCCGTCATGCATCTTTGGGCTAAGTGGTCGCTGAATCCCTATGGAATGATACGCTGCTTGGTGGAGGTATCTCGATGAGCGAGATGTTGGGCCGTTGAGGGTCGTTGTTGGGGCCTTGGCGGCGGTGAGAAGCGTTCCGATGGAAGGTGTCGTCAGCCGGGACTCGTGGGGGCGGTTGTCGGCCTGGGGTGTTAGAAACTTCGGTCAGGACTCCTGGTACCTGGGGCTCGTGTCCAAGCGAAGTCCCTTGGGGCGTGGGCTTTTTCACGTTCTGGAGCAGATCTGTGGCTGGGCGTACTTCGCCAGTACACGGCTGGTGCGGGCGGAAGCTTGGGGGTCCAGGCGCGGCCAGATCGGTCCTCGGTGACATAAGCGCGATGCTAGGAGTTCGGGGTCTTGAAGTGCGTGCTTAGGCGGAGTCCTCTCCTTGACGCGGAGTTCCTATCCTTCTAGGTGACCCGACTTGCTGACGCGGAGGCGGCTGAGGTGGGACACCTTGTTCGGGGGCTGCTAGGGCTAATCAGACGTGTTGACGTTTGGGGGAGAAGCCAGGTGGATCCTCGTCGTAGAAGGTGCCGTGCTTGATATTCCGGAAGTGGGAGCGCGTGACCAGGCGAAGTATGGCGGCGTTGCGGCAGTCCTCACGTGCTGAGCCAATCTGCGGAAGGATACACCTCGGCGGCACGCGGTGGGTGCGGGCGGAGGCTTGGGGCATCCTTGGCGCGGACAGATTGACCTTCGGTGGTGGAGGTGGCAAGTCCTAGCTTCGGGGACCTGGGGCGCCTGTTCCGGCGGAGTCGTGAGCTTCGGCCTTCTAGTGAGCGTGCTTCTCTGTTGCGCTTCTCGGCGAATTTGCGCTGAGCGCAGGTGCTGGAGTGCCTGCAGAGAGTTGGTGGCGAGCTTCTGGCAGCAGATTGGCACTGCCGGCCAGAGAGCTGGTGATGAGCTTCTGGTAGCATATTTGAAGTGCTGGCCAGAGAGCTGGTGTTGGGGCCTTGGTGGCGATGGAAGCGTTCCGATGAAAGGTGTCGTCAGCCGGGACTCGTGGGAGCGGATGTCGACCTGGGGCGTTGGAAACTTCGGTCAGGACTCCTGGAACCTGGGCTCGTGTCCAAGCGAAGTCCCTTGGCGGCGTGAGCTTATTCACGTGCTGGGGCGGATCTGTGGCCGGGCTTCGGCGACACGCGGTTGGTGCGGGCGAAGTTTGAGGGTCCAGTCTTGACCAGATCGCTCCGCGGAGAAGTAAGCGTGATGCCAGGACTTCGGTATCTTGAAGTGCGTGCTTAGGCGAAGTCCTCTCCTTGACGCGGAGTTTCCGTTTCCCTAGGCGACCCGGGTTGCTGACGTGGAGGCGGCTGAGGGGAGACACTTTGGTCGGGGCTGCTTGGGCTAGTTGGACGCGTTGACGTCTGGAGAAGAAGCTAGGTGGATCCTTGTCGTAAAAGGGGCTGTGCCTGATGTTCCGGAAGCGGGCGCACGTGACCAGGCGAAGTATGGTGGTGTTGCGGCATTCCTCACGCGCTGGGTGGATCTGCGGAAGGATACACCTCGGCGGCACGCGGTGGGTGCTGGTGGAGGCTTGGGGTATCCTTGGCGCGGACAGATTGACCCTCGGTGGCGGAGGCGGCAAGTCATAGCTTCGGGGACCTGTTGTGCGTGTTCCGGTGGAGTTGTGGGCTTGGGCCTTTCAGCGAGCGCTGTTCCCCTGTTGCTCTTCTCGGTGAGTTTGTGCTGCGTGCAGGTGCAGGAGCTTCTGCAGAGAGTTGGCGGCGAGCTTCTGGCAGCATATTTGAAGTGTTGGCCAGAGAGCTGGTGCTGAGCTTCTGGTAGCACATTGGCAGTGCAGGCCAGAAAGCTGGTGATGAGGGATCCTTGAGATTGCTGTGACTCGTTGTGGATCATGGTTGTTGGTGGTGATGTTGAAATTTGATTTGGGCGCCACTGGGTGTTTACTACCACTCCCAGAAGTGGTGTTGGTCCTCTTCATTCATCTTGGTTTTCCCTGGGTTGAGACACTGTGGTGGTGTCCTCTGTCCACATGGAAACGGGGATGCGCTGTCTTCTGTGACTTCCGAGCGATGCGGGCTGCCATTTTGTTGCGGTGTCGGCTGAGGTTCCTTGTTGGTCCTCGGCGGAGTTGCGTCCATCCTTCTTCGTCGACTTCACCATTGTAGTGGGCGTGGCTTCCCTCTGATATCCACCAAAGGCTGGCCCCACGTTCCGGGCGACAATTAACAAGCCTACGTCTATGCTCAGCGGTAGGGTTACTGCAATGGCGTCGGCGTAAGAAGGGGTGGTTGGGCGTTACCCTCAGCTAGACACTGGATTTGATTGGAACAAAGTTTATTATATTTACACATACAAATAAGCTTATAACTAGGTAACATTTATATACAGAAAAAGAAAAGAAAATGGCGGATTGGCATCCGCGATTGGAAGCGGGTGTGGTCCTTCGGAGGCGGGGCCGGCGGCTTCCTCCTGCGGTTGCAGCGGCGGCGGTGGCGACTGGCGACGGGGCGGCGAGCTGAGAGCAGCGGCGGCGGCAACGTCGGCGGCAGTGCGGATCTCCTTGGCGGAGGCGGCGGCTGGCGGCTTCCTTCGGCGGTTGCAGCGGCGGCGGTGGCGACTGGCGACGGGGCGGCGGGCTGTGAGCAGCGGCGGCGGCAACGTCGGCGGCAGTGCGGATCTCCTGGGCGGAGGCGGCGGCTGGCGGCTTCCTTCTGCGGTGGCAGCGGCGGCGGTGGCGACTGGCGACGGGGCGGCGGGCTGTGAGCAGCGGCGGCGGCAACGTCGGCGGCAGTGCTGATCTCCTGGGCGGAGGCGGCGGCTGGCGGCTTCCTTCTGCGGTTGCAGCAGCGGCGGCGGCAACGTCGGCGGCAGTGCGGATCTCCTGGGCGGAGGCGGCGGCTGGCGAAAGTGGCTTTCCAAAGACGGCAGGCAGCAGAGTCCAATGCGTAGGATTGGCTCTAAGTCCACGAGGGTGATAGGCTCTGGAGAGGCTGGAGCTGCTAGCTGGTCCTGGAAGCTGAAGTGGCTCGAATCCCAAGTCCCACGAAGACGGCAGACAGCAGAGTCCAATGAAGTGGATTGGCTCTAAGTCCACGAGGGTGATAGGCTCTGGAGAGGCGGGAGCTGCTAGCTGGTCCTGGAAGCTAAAGTGGCTCGAACTCCAAGTCCCACGAAGACGGCAGACAGCTAAGTCCAGTGGAACGGCTGTTAGTCCTGGAGCTGAAGTGGCTGCTGGTGGTCCGGGAAGCTGAAGTGGCTGCTGGTAGTCCTGGAAGCTGAAGTGGTGGCTGGTGGACTCTCCTTGGCTGAGTTGCTGCTGGATTGACCCGCCGAGGCAGAGTGCTGGAAGGCTGGAGGTCCTGGAGAGACTGATCCTTGGAAGGCTGATGGTTCCTGGTGGACTCTCCTGGGTTGAGTGAATTCTTACTGCCAGCGTCTGACTATTTAAAGGAGCCAGTCCTTTGTCCAACGCGATCTCGACGCTCATTGGTCGAAGTAGAAGGGATGTTTTGCCCGATTTCGATATATTTTGTAATTATAGCATTTAATTGAGCGGCGTGATCAATTAGCGACTTGGTTTTAGTCGCAATCAATAGTTGATGAAATGCCGAGTCTAACGACACCCAATTTGCTATGATTTGAGTAAAAAATTAGCTCAACTTGGAATTTTTAAATGTTCCGCGTAAAGCTTAATTAAGTATTTTTCTTATGGCGTGTGTTAAAAAGTTTATTATGCTTTGATCGGTTGCGCGCTATTTTTATAAGATTATTGAGACCAATTACGCTTTTCTGGGATGCTTCCTTCGTTAATTAAAATTTAATTTGTAATCTGTATCTTTGCTCGCTGTACTCGGTCGTGGCCCCTGATTTCTTCGTTACAATATGCCTTTCCCCGGGCCGCTGAACTCTCGGCCGCTCTCCCGGGCGCGAGTTTGGCTGCCTGATGGAAACATTGCTTTTTCTCCACCTGTATATGTGCTATCGCTCTGTGGTTTGTTTTAATAGGTAGCGGTTAATTTTTCCTATCTTCTGGTATCCTTTATGTGTGATTAAAACAGAGCGCACTCTGTTTAAAGGGCGTTTTAGTGAAAAATTCTTAATTTAATCTGCAAACATTCGTGAGGCGTATTTCGTTGGCTGTCACCTTTCTTGGCCGGCCGGCTCCAATAAAGTTTTATGGTTGCAATCTTGCTGCACTTTAGAAATTCGTTGTAAGGACACTTATTTTTATGATTTTAGGGTTTTGAAAGATACTTCTGCGTAGGATCGCGGCGGTTTGTTGAACAGATGTAATAATCTTTGTTCTTCGGGCGCCTTTCGGGCGGCGTACGTTTCCTTTGTCTTTATTCGATCTGTTTAACGGTTCATATCAATTCCCCCCTCCTTTGGCGTCCGCGATCCGGGCATAAAACAAAAAGGTTAGGGAGAGAAGAGGCGGAGTTGGTCGGCGTGAATTTTTCTCCTCGACAACGTCTAACTGGCTTAGCGGCGGATTCCTTGGTGGTACTGCGAGATATGAGTGGCCGGTTATCCATAGACGCCCTTGTGAATCCTCACATGGTGATGATTGGTTGCGAGTCGCATGATCCCTTGTAGCAGGTTGTTGAAACCGGAGGGGATCTTTCCTTTGCTGGTTCGCTGGCCGTCATGCATCTTTGGGCTAAGTGGTCGCTGAATCCCTATGGAATGATACGCTGCTTGGTGGAGGTATCTCGATGAGCGAGATGTTGGGCCGTTGAGGGTCGTTGTTGGGGCCTTGGCGGCGGTGAGAAGCGTTCCGATGGAAGGTGTCGTCAGCCGGGACTCGTGGGGGCGGTTGTCGGCCTGGGGTGTTAGAAACTTCGGTCAGGACTCCTGGTACCTGGGGCTCGTGTCCAAGCGAAGTCCCTTGGGGCGTGGGCTTTTTCACGTTCTGGAGCAGATCTGTGGCTGGGCGTACTTCGCCAGTACACGGCTGGTGCGGGCGGAAGCTTGGGGGTCCAGGCGCGGCCAGATCGGTCCTCGGTGACATAAGCGCGATGCTAGGAGTTCGGGGTCTTGAAGTGCGTGCTTAGGCGGAGTCCTCTCCTTGACGCGGAGTTCCTATCCTTCTAGGTGACCCGACTTGCTGACGCGGAGGCGGCTGAGGTGGGACACCTTGTTCGGGGGCTGCTAGGGCTAATCAGACGTGTTGACGTTTGGGGGAGAAGCCAGGTGGATCCTCGTCGTAGAAGGTGCCGTGCTTGATATTCCGGAAGTGGGAGCGCGTGACCAGGCGAAGTATGGCGGCGTTGCGGCAGTCCTCACGTGCTGAGCCAATCTGCGGAAGGATACACCTCGGCGGCACGCGGTGGGTGCGGGCGGAGGCTTGGGGCATCCTTGGCGCGGACAGATTGACCTTCGGTGGTGGAGGTGGCAAGTCCTAGCTTCGGGGACCTGGGGCGCCTGTTCCGGCGGAGTCGTGAGCTTCGGCCTTCTAGTGAGCGTGCTTCTCTGTTGCGCTTCTCGGCGAATTTGCGCTGAGCGCAGGTGCTGGAGTGCCTGCAGAGAGTTGGTGGCGAGCTTCTGGCAGCAGATTGGCACTGCCGGCCAGAGAGCTGGTGATGAGCTTCTGGTAGCATATTTGAAGTGCTGGCCAGAGAGCTGGTGTTGGGGCCTTGGTGGCGATGGAAGCGTTCCGATGAAAGGTGTCGTCAGCCGGGACTCGTGGGAGCGGATGTCGACCTGGGGCGTTGGAAACTTCGGTCAGGACTCCTGGAACCTGGGCTCGTGTCCAAGCGAAGTCCCTTGGCGGCGTGAGCTTATTCACGTGCTGGGGCGGATCTGTGGCCGGGCTTCGGCGACACGCGGTTGGTGCGGGCGAAGTTTGAGGGTCCAGTCTTGACCAGATCGCTCCGCGGAGAAGTAAGCGTGATGCCAGGACTTCGGTATCTTGAAGTGCGTGCTTAGGCGAAGTCCTCTCCTTGACGCGGAGTTTCCGTTTCCCTAGGCGACCCGGGTTGCTGACGTGGAGGCGGCTGAGGGGAGACACTTTGGTCGGGGCTGCTTGGGCTAGTTGGACGCGTTGACGTCTGGAGAAGAAGCTAGGTGGATCCTTGTCGTAAAAGGGGCTGTGCCTGATGTTCCGGAAGCGGGCGCACGTGACCAGGCGAAGTATGGTGGTGTTGCGGCATTCCTCACGCGCTGGGTGGATCTGCGGAAGGATACACCTCGGCGGCACGCGGTGGGTGCTGGTGGAGGCTTGGGGTATCCTTGGCGCGGACAGATTGACCCTCGGTGGCGGAGGCGGCAAGTCATAGCTTCGGGGACCTGTTGTGCGTGTTCCGGTGGAGTTGTGGGCTTGGGCCTTTCAGCGAGCGCTGTTCCCCTGTTGCTCTTCTCGGTGAGTTTGTGCTGCGTGCAGGTGCAGGAGCTTCTGCAGAGAGTTGGCGGCGAGCTTCTGGCAGCATATTTGAAGTGTTGGCCAGAGAGCTGGTGCTGAGCTTCTGGTAGCACATTGGCAGTGCAGGCCAGAAAGCTGGTGATGAGGGATCCTTGAGATTGCTGTGACTCGTTGTGGATCATGGTTGTTGGTGGTGATGTTGAAATTTGATTTGGGCGCCACTGGGTGTTTACTACCACTCCCAGAAGTGGTGTTGGTCCTCTTCATTCATCTTGGTTTTCCCTGGGTTGAGACACTGTGGTGGTGTCCTCTGTCCACATGGAAACGGGGATGCGCTGTCTTCTGTGACTTCCGAGCGATGCGGGCTGCCATTTTGTTGCGGTGTCGGCTGAGGTTCCTTGTTGGTCCTCGGCGGAGTTGCGTCCATCCTTCTTCGTCGACTTCACCATTGTAGTGGGCGTGGCTTCCCTCTGATATCCACCAAAGGCTGGCCCCACGTTCCGGGCGACAATTAACAAGCCTACGTCTATGCTCAGCGGTAGGGTTACTGCAATGGCGTCGGCGTAAGAAGGGGTGGTTGGGCGTTACCCTCAGCTAGACACTGGATTTGATTGGAACAAAGTTTATTATATTTACACATACAAATAAGCTTATAACTAGGTAACATTTATATACAGAAAAAGAAAAGAAAATGGCGGATTGGCATCCGCGATTGGAAGCGGGTGTGGTCCTTCGGAGGCGGGGCCGGCGGCTTCCTCCTGCGGTTGCAGCGGCGGCGGTGGCGACTGGCGACGGGGCGGCGAGCTGAGAGCAGCGGCGGCGGCAACGTCGGCGGCAGTGCGGATCTCCTTGGCGGAGGCGGCGGCTGGCGGCTTCCTTCGGCGGTTGCAGCGGCGGCGGTGGCGACTGGCGACGGGGCGGCGGGCTGTGAGCAGCGGCGGCGGCAACGTCGGCGGCAGTGCGGATCTCCTGGGCGGAGGCGGCGGCTGGCGGCTTCCTTCTGCGGTGGCAGCGGCGGCGGTGGCGACTGGCGACGGGGCGGCGGGCTGTGAGCAGCGGCGGCGGCAACGTCGGCGGCAGTGCTGATCTCCTGGGCGGAGGCGGCGGCTGGCGGCTTCCTTCTGCGGTTGCAGCAGCGGCGGCGGCAACGTCGGCGGCAGTGCGGATCTCCTGGGCGGAGGCGGCGGCTGGCGAAAGTGGCTTTCCAAAGACGGCAGGCAGCAGAGTCCAATGCGTAGGATTGGCTCTAAGTCCACGAGGGTGATAGGCTCTGGAGAGGCTGGAGCTGCTAGCTGGTCCTGGAAGCTGAAGTGGCTCGAATCCCAAGTCCCACGAAGACGGCAGACAGCAGAGTCCAATGAAGTGGATTGGCTCTAAGTCCACGAGGGTGATAGGCTCTGGAGAGGCGGGAGCTGCTAGCTGGTCCTGGAAGCTAAAGTGGCTCGAACTCCAAGTCCCACGAAGACGGCAGACAGCTAAGTCCAGTGGAACGGCTGTTGGTCCTGGAGCTGAAGTGGCTGCTGGTGGTCCGGGAAGCTGAAGTGGCTGCTGGTAGTCCTGGAAGCTGAAGTGGTGGCTGGTGGACTCTCCTTGGCTGAGTTGCTGCTGGATTGACCCGCCGAGGCAGAGTGCTGGAAGGCTGGAGGTCCTGGAGAGACTGATCCTTGGAAGGCTGATGGTTCCTGGTGGACTCTCCTGGGTTGAGTGAATTCTTACTGCCAGCGTCTGACTATTTAAAGGAGCCAGTCCTTTGTCCAACGCGATCTCGACGCTCATTGGTCGAAGTAGAAGGGATGTTTTGCCCGATTTCGATATATTTTGTAATTATAGCATTTAATTGAGCGGCGTGATCAATTAGCGACTTGGTTTTAGTCGCAATCAATAGTTGATGAAATGCCGAGTCTAACGACACCCAATTTGCTATGATTTGAGTAAAAAATTAGCTCAACTTGGAATTTTTAAATGTTCCGCGTAAAGCTTAATTAAGTATTTTTCTTATGGCGTGTGTTAAAAAGTTTATTATGCTTTGATCGGTTGCGCGCTATTTTTATAAGATTATTGAGACCAATTACGCTTTTCTGGGATGCTTCCTTCGTTAATTAAAATTTAATTTGTAATCTGTATCTTTGCTCGCTGTACTCGGTCGTGGCCCCTGATTTCTTCGTTACAATATGCCTTTCCCCGGGCCGCTGAACTCTCGGCCGCTCTCCCGGGCGCGAGTTTGGCTGCCTGATGGAAACATTGCTTTTTCTCCACCTGTATATGTGCTATCGCTCTGTGGTTTGTTTTAATAGGTAGCGGTTAATTTTTCCTATCTTCTGGTATCCTTTATGTGTGATTAAAACAGAGCGCACTCTGTTTAAAGGGCGTTTTAGTGAAAAATTCTTAATTTAATCTGCAAACATTCGTGAGGCGTATTTCGTTGGCTGTCACCTTTCTTGGCCGGCCGGCTCCAATAAAGTTTTATGGTTGCAATCTTGCTGCACTTTAGAAATTCGTTGTAAGGACACTTATTTTTATGATTTTAGGGTTTTGAAAGATACTTCTGCGTAGGATCGCGGCGGTTTGTTGAACAGATGTAATAATCTTTGTTCTTCGGGCGCCTTTCGGGCGGCGTACGTTTCCTTTGTCTTTATTCGATCTGTTTAACGGTTCATATCAGGTTAATGATTTGGCCCGTACAAGTTAAAGCTCGCGAAACGCGTTCGGTGACCTAAAAAAGTAAACCACAATGAAGCTAAGACGGGGTTAGCCAATATAACATGCGAAGTTTCCTGACCGTAACGATTTATATTAATGTTGAAGGAAACTGGTTTATTCGTTTTATCCAACACTTTAATATGACGCTATAATTGTGCTGATTTCAGTTGAATTGTATAGGTATTATATATGTATAAATACTTTAGCTCATTCCCAGTTAATTTTCCACATTGAGTTTTCACAGCTGTCAATACAATATTTATGTTTTTTGTATGAATTGAGGTGTTGGATAAAATTTCGTATGGTACGTGTGTGATTACAAATAATTTACTCTAGAAAAGCCCCCTCTCGGCATGACAGCATGGAGGGCTCAACTTTTCTCCTTAAATACCTTATCAACTGATTTTAATACATTTTAATCAGATAACATTATCTGAATACTTGTGTCTTCTAAAAATGTAGTTTAAATTATCCTCTGACCTATCGGCAAAATGAAGTAGTGCACCACGGTACATAAGATGTGTGACACGTATTCGTTTCAAGGGTACAATTCCCGCGACACCACTCAAATGGGGATGCAAACTTTTTATTTTGTGTTGTCAGTGATTTGTGATGCAACATTAAGATGGAAATAGGTCTCCCCTAACCCCTAAGTATTGCCAAGCTGTTATATTTTGGGCAGTCTGAAACTAGTTGTTTCCGGTTATTTTCTTAATGTCGATTACGAACGTCTACTCTTCCTCTCGATGTTCTTCGTCTCCAATGTTCGTTTTATTCATTCCTCTGGAGACAGCGACGTGACCTACCTGACTCCACTTCGGTTGTGTGAGCCTCTGCATGATATCAGTATCTTTTGTAGGTCGTCTGATTTCGAGTTTTGTTCCTCAGACTTATGCCCTCTTTCCATGACGCGTTGAGTTGTTTCCCGTGTATTCCCACTTTTTATGTGGAAGCAAATGTGAATTTGCTATATATCATTACGGGTAGGACGCAGCTTTTCGTTACTTTTCTTTTACTATTGGACATTTCTGGTTTCTCAAACGCTGTCGAATCAAGTTTGACTCTTCTTGTGATTTTTGCGGTTTGATTTTGTTTTCTTAGCTCAGTAAAATGGCCAAGGTAGACATATTCGTCAACATTTTCTATAATTTGTAGACTTGCATGATATTTTCTGTGGATGTTTGACATTATTTTCGTTTTAAAGAAATGCTTTTGCAGTTCTATGGTCTTCCAATATAATGCCAAAAAGTAAAAAGTTTGGGAGAAATGGAAATCCCCAAATTTAATGTGTGATTGCATTGTTGTGAATATCTTTTAGAAGTATCGGGCGCCGAGAGTCTTTCCTTGCCTCTTTGGGTTCTTTAAATACTTACTTACTCCATGGCCCGTTTAGAGACATAGCCTATCAATGCCCTTTAAATATTGACTATAATTCTACTGTGTCGACGAGTTTTTTGTATTTGACAAATCCAAAATGTATTTTACCTTCGTGTAGACATCGATTCATGATTTTTGGGATTTCCTGTGAGTTGACATTCTAAATTATTTGTTGTTTTTTCTGAGACAACCATCGCTGTTTTTCATCCGGTAAATTTGTTGTCTCCTTTCTAACATTTTATCCCTAACACTTTAAGTTTTGGTTTTGCTCGATCGTTTCCGCTACCATCGACGTCTTATAGTTACAAATATCTGTCCAGCCTTCTCTTTTGATGGGCTTATTAATCGTTTTGTATTGTCAGAGTTTCTGCTCAGTTTTCCGCTCTGTCCAATCAGATTTCGTGTTTATTTGGTGACCTTTTTGTTCCCTTTCTAAGTTTGACTATCTTCATATCTTGAGAGGGTTTGTTCAATTTCAAATTATTTAGTTTTTCTAAGGATGTAAATTTCTTTTCTGGTACTTTCTGACATTTTTTCTTATTGTCTTTCGATAGCTCCGTCGTATAATATGGTTGGAGAAGTTTCCGTCCTTCAAGTTTAGTGTTGATTTTAATCGCAGCCCTTACCATTCTACGATTGCTACCTGTATGGAATCTATTGAGCAGTGACACATCTGTAACTATAGATTTGTTGTTTGATATTGAAAAATCGATTTAATCCTTTAAACCTTTCTGTTACCCTCGCATGTTCGGGTCGTGTAAACTCAAAACTGTGAAGTACCATTGGTGTAGTATACATTGTAAGGGTTTTTTCTGGCCGATGGTAGAAAGAATTCATTAAAACTATCACCGCCATGCATTCACTTTAAGCTGAAAGGGTTAGCTTAGTTCTTTTATTATACTTTAGAGTGGCAGCACAGTCCACGTTTTGGTTTACGCAAATGTTTATGGGAAGGAATAGTGAAGCGAATTGAAAACTATTTGTGATCTCTTAAACGCATGGCTTTTAAAGGTGCATTAAACCTCGAAACGTATAGGACTATTCGTGTGGGTTCTCGCGTTCTAACGTAGTTAGGCCTCCGTTTTCGCTGATTTCATACTCATGATAGTTAGGGTTACGTGTGCTTGTGTACAGTATTGCGAGAGAAATGTACAGCTTTTGCTCTTCACCCAGTTTATTCAAATTTCATATCATAAATAGAACTGTGTACATATATTAACAATGTTAGTTTTCACAACAATTAAAACTAAGCTAAAATTAAAAATAAAACCCCAAAACTTCCAATAGGTGTATATTGACAAAATAAAAGCTTAGAATTAGGAAGAAACTACTACGAATAGATTAAAATATACAGAATCGTGAGCGTATCCCTTTCATAATTTGTATTCGAATCCATATGAGTGTAGAATTTTGCAGAATCGTTTTTGCCCTCTCGAACATTATGCAAAGATATATATAGTATAAATAAACAATTATGTTGCATCAATTTCTTTCTCTTTTATTTATTGTTTTATTATTTATTATGAATCAGCTATGTGGTTTAGGGATTTACACCAACACCTATAGGTTTTCTCGTTTGAACCGTATCGAAGCAATGGCGCTTCCGGAGAACCTACTTCATTCCTGCTTAGGAACTATCTGACAAACCACGAGACAATTCCTGGACCACCGTGTTGTGACTTAGTAAAGCAATACCGATTATTATTTTTTTTGTGTACAGAAATTCCTCATCTAGCATGTTACGAATTTTAATTCACTGTGGTTTTAGCCCTAAAAAAGGTAATAAATAAGAATTGCTGAAATGTTGACCTTGTAAGTATTTTAACGCATAAATAAGTGGTCCAAAACAGTCCCTCATTTTTAATTTTTTAACATTAGAAGCGTTTGGATGTGAACTAATATTTGAAATAAATGCATAACCTAATTGGTCGCTATAATATTACAATGGGGCTAATAAGTGGTACATACAAGATTTTAAAGCTTGCAGAATTCCGTTCAAAAATTGAATATTTTTTATGTGATATTGGAAACTAACGTCGTTCAAAGCATGAGAGAGTTTGGAAGAAAAGAGGAAAAAGTCAGCAGCAACATCTTATATTGGTGTCAGCGGCAGCTCGTGGTAATTCTATTTGGGGGCTCTTAATTTTTAACAGTTACTAAGCAAAAAATAATAATTAATGACTCACCTACATTCCGGCGATGTTTTAATCCAAATATAGCAATGATTGTTAATTTTAATCATCCAAAAGGAAACATCATATACACATAACAAAAATTGAATATCCATTAATAAACATTAAAAATAAAATTATTTGAATAGGTAATTAGAGGGCTTTCTATAGTTTTTCGCGTTGTTCTGTAAGCAGTTGTACCGATAAGAACTAATTTATTGCCAAAACAGTGCTCCAAGCTCGAGTATGTTTCTAAATAATCCAGCCAGTTTACTAGGTAGCGCAGTTCGCCTTAGGAATCCGTTTTCACCCAAAATTGCTATATAAGTTTGGGCTCTATTCCCGATAGCCCTCATCATCTGCCAGCCACTCTGGGCATTGATACGAGCACGTGTGTTGACACACATGGATTGGTGACATACTTCACATATGTTGTTTTAAACGGTATCGAATAGCTGCCTCCGGATCTCATTACTTAAACCTTGTTATATTGAAATATATTTTCACCTGTAGAATAGTTACTCCTTTCTAATGCTATATAGGATGTTAACGGCTGGGAGGCTGGCACCTCTGCGTCCCTAAGGAGCAGCTACCACTGATTGATGTTATGTCTGTCATGTAAGGCTCGATGAGCAGTTTCAATGAAGTGCGGCAAAGATGTAAATCATTCTTTGTTAAGTATTCAAAATTTCTTCCGTCACATCGTAGAAAAACTGTAATATGAGTTATATAGTATGAACTTCTATATATCATAGGTGCTACAGAGAATTTTTTCAAGCAATTGTTTGGAAGTGGAGGGATTTTTACCTCAATTAATTGAACATTTTAACTTATTTATACTAAATCTATTAATAATGAGATTAACTCACTACAAAATGTATTACAAAATGTTCAATTCGCAACTACCTTTTGCATTTTTCCAAAACATTGTTTCCCGAGGGAGTTTGAGAACATCGTTCTAGGATGCATACATATGAATTCTATCACCAGCGCTAGCGAATCGATTTCCAAACGGCAATCGTGTAATTCAATATAAACATTATTGGAGTTGAAAGTTTAACTGGAATCAATTCTGTTAAATCCCATAGACAGGTCTCGCAAAGTTGCATAATGATGAACATTTTTGTTTTGGACGGGCTACAATTCAATGATTTTTTTTACTTTCATCAGAAATAAATGCAGCTAGCCATATTTTTTAAATTTTGCAGTATTTTGAATAAATGGCTGCTCGCTGGAAACCTATGCGGCATCTGAATGCAGCTCATATTTTATTATTTGAACACTAGACCTAACCCAGAGGCACCATGTTCGTGTCCATGTGACGTAAATATGAGTTACAATTTACCTATTTATTGCTATATTGTTTGCGTTTAATCCATCAGTTGTGTTTTAAAAAATAATTAAATAAAAATAACAGAATTGGTTATGGTTAAATCGTTGAAAATGTTAATATTGGATTTAATAAAAAAAGTTGTTTAATAAAACCATTAATCAAGATTAGAGTTAAATGGGTTTTAGCTGAATATGATTGACTTAAATTTGGAGCAGGTAACATTTGAAGGACTAGTAACTGAAGAGGAATGTTAACAGATTACTTTTAGATCAATACAAGACGATCTCTGAAACTTCTGTGCAGCGCTTCAATAATCATGCTATTTCTTTTGGTATTTCGCCACATTACAAAATGAAAAGTATTAGAGCATGTTTCGGAAGATAAATCTACTTCCGTTTTCAACAATTAACCTGCGACTATCACGCTGTTTATTGTGTTTATTGAGGAGGTTAGTCGCATGCTCCTAAATCTCCAATAAAATAATCCAAATTCTCCTTGTTGATTTTTAATAATTCAATTAGTTAATGTTGATAACGGAAGTAGATTTGTTTTCCGAAACGTTCATGTTTTAATATTTTTCATTTTGTAGTGTGTCGAAATAGCAAAAAATAGCATGAATACAAGACTGTTTCACATTTAATAATTGTATATTATATCATGAGGGACTAAAGTGCACCATTTAATCCCGCGAGTGGAGTTTGTTGCCTCGAGGCCGAGGCCCGAGGGCAACAACCACTCAAGGGATTTAGGCACTTTAGTCCCGAGGTATATACGCTATTTTTTGCACTTTTGGGAACATTATCATCAAACATTTCCAAAATTTGGAATCTGTCAATTTGGAAACTGACAATTACAATTTATTAAAAACTGAATTGCAGCAGGTCCTGGATAGCCTGAATCAGTTGGCAGTACTGAAGTGTATTGTCAGTATATGTCAAATTCGAGATTTGCAGGTTAAGTTTTGCGTCAGTGTGTGTCAAGTGACAAACAAAACCTAACCTACTAACCTCATGTGTATATAAATTTACCATAGTTACGGTATCAGTCCCTAGGGATTAAATGAGCTACTTTAGTCCCTGTTTACGGGGACTAAAGTATCAACTTTAGTCCCGGAAGTGCAAAAAGATAAATATTCAAATTTAATTTAATTTCAGAGAAGTTTACTATCAAATGAGCTTAAAAGCCATGCTAAATAATGTTAATACATGCTAAAATTAATGTTGAATTACAAGTCTTTAAAAAAAGGTAAGGTTGGTTACATAAAGCTTGTCGATAAATACATGGCTGTGAGCACAATTTAAGAAAGTTTGGACATGAATTGCATATAGAAATGTGTATTTGTAAATAAGAAAGAAGACAGAAGGTACTCGAAGCAAGATTAAAAGCGTGAACTGAAAAGAATTATAAAAATGTGGTGAAGTGAATAGCTGTCAAATTGTTGAGATTGACAAAAAATTAAATGGAATTAGTATGAAGTGATTGTAAAAATAAATGAGATGTCAGTTACTAGATGATACGAATTAATTAAAGATAACAAGCCGGAAAAATAATAGCTCCAAATAGTAAAAATATTGTTGTTTTAATGTTTCACGTTTTTATGTGTAAACGCTATATGAAGAGATATAAATTAACGCACGAACCATATGTAATTAAGTGATTCATGATTGAATGCAAGCGAGGGGGGAGGGCATTGGCGGAGTTCATCTGCGAAGGGATGGTGTCACTGGCAGAAGAATTGGTCCTGGGTTTGGAGTTTGCGGTGGTGCTGACAGCCAGCTAGGGACGGCAGATATTCCTGAGTTTGAACGTTACTGCGGTACTTGGTTTCCATCTGCATAGCCCAGCCGTTGAGTTGGAAGTAACCGCGTCATCTGCAGTGTTAGTGTTAGTGAACAAACATACGTACCTAAAATCAACAATAATCAGTAGATAATTACAGAAAAAAAATAAGACTTACCTAAATAAATAAATTGTAATTGTTTTCTTTTTTCAATATTAAATATAATTGAGGTTATTTCAAGGTACAAAAAACTTTTCACTTGCGATAATGCGAGAATATCATTTAATCAAGTTTGCATTGGTTCTAATGGCAATTAATCAACTTATTATTTTACCAAAGCGTAAAAACCCAACCCTCATTGAGTAGTCATGTTCTACGGAACTAGTCCATCGCTATAAAGATTTAGCGATTAAATTAAACGGCAGAATACTTGACTATTCAATTAAATTTGAAGATAATATACGCAGTTTGTGAGTAGCTACAAACATTTACATTTTAAATTAACATTAAAAATAATAAGAGGCGCCCGTATTAATTGCATTATATTTAAGCTATATTTGCTTCTAAATTGTTATAAATTTAGTGAGTGTTTTTTGTTTACACATATAAAAGCGAGAAGAGCTTCGCCGGGTTTGGGGCTCTGACTCCTTGCTTTTAAGTTTCTTATTTGCGCTTTCGTTCTAACACAAGTATCTGTCATTAAATTATACATACTACATTAATTTATAAATCTGTAACTGAGAATTGATTTATCGAAAACTGACATTATTTATAGAAAACTGTAATTAGTTTGCTAGTTTCAAGCTAGATGGCGTAGGTAATTGCAACTTTTTGGCGTGATCGAATGGATTGTAAGATATATCCTGAACAATAGAAAAATGTCTGATGAAATTTTCTTGCAATCCTATCTAATACATTCTTTGAGTTGTTCAATATTGTCTGAATATGTTAGATATCTTCTTCTTCAACAGCATGTTTTGTTTGGTGCTCTAATATATTGTAACGTTACCTTCTGCGATTGCTAAACGCACAGCGGTTGCTTGCTAAGCGCATTGATTCACTAAATCTTTTCCCTATACTGTCTTTGGCAAGATCAACCTGACGTTTTGGGGGGCGATCTCTCCGTCTGATTTTCTCTGCATGATCAATCTCTCAATATTATCCCCCTCTCCTGCTGATGTGGGTGAAAATTAAATTATTATTGTGCAAACAAAACTTAACAATCGTTGAAGGGAATGTATTTCCTGAAGGGTGGAAGTATTTGTTCGACGAGCTGTTCATGGAGCTCTAAGCATTTGTCTACACATTCAGACCTCAAACCCATCAAGTTTTAATGTTAATGCGGTATTGATTTTTACGATCTACAATGATTATTTCGGTTTTGTCGTAATTGAAGTTTAAACCATAAAGTGAACTGACTCTCTCCAGACGCTGCGGTGATTTGATTTCATTGGACGCTACCAGAGTAGTCTACAGAAATAAGTGTAATGGAGTAAGATCTGGACCTGGATCTCTTCTTTCAATACCTACTTCTTCTGGGCATACTTCGATATAATATTGTTGGCTAGACATGGTATATGCCATCAGTCTACGGACTTACACACATCGTCCAGAAGATTATACCCGTAACTGTTTGCATGTTTTCCACCAGAATCCTTAGTGGGTTCCTTGCTTCTTCTACAACCTCCTGGTTTTGAACGTATTCCTTGTCGTCGATGTTGTTCTCGAAAGGGAATTATGGTGACGGGCTGTATGATATGAGATAATATATTATACCGATTTCCTAAAATTGTACGGAACATGGCAATTCCATGAGTTAAAAAAGGTTCCAATGCTATTTGCCATAAGAGTGACCGAAATAGCAAATGCATATTTACTTTGGTAGCTAAGCAACTAGGCACAATAGTTACTTGTTGCCTAGATACCAAAGTAATTATCTATCTCGGTTGCTCTTATGGCAAATAGTATTTTAACCTTTTCCAACTCATGGAATTGCTATGTCCCGTACAATTTTAAGCAACCGTATATACTTCAAAAGCTAGAGTCAACTTTCCTAGACCCAATAAAATATCAATCTGTACACACAAACGTATCCAACATTGCCACGCACATAAGGAAATTACGATGGTTCTAGTTACCCGCTACGAGATGGTAAATTCTTTCTTGTTGAGATTGACCGAGTGAAGTAACTAAATCTTATCCTTACAGAGCACTACAACCGTTGATAATATTTTATCCCACATTTCGTACCACTTATTTTTCCAACACTCAATATTTTCAAATCTACACTGACTTCGCCCATCTGCTTGTTTTTGGGCTCACCTTGTTTTCTTTTGTGTCATTTTCCTATTATGTTAGCGGACGTGGTGCCCATAATTTGATTATTGTGACGATAGCTTCATCACCAATAAGCTTGTCCAGTTCGTCATTCATTTTGCTTCTTCAGTTGCATTATCAGTTTTAATAGGTTCCAATATGTTCAGTTCTTATCCTATGTCTTCGTCGATGCAGCTATACTACCACATGTATTACCAGGCTGTATAAAGAGATAATTTTTTTGTTCTACTGAGTAGAGTATAAGTGAATACCTTCAGATGACTGTAAAAGGCTCTACTTCTTTGGTGAATTTTCTCCCCTCTTTCATTTTGCATGTTTAATGCCGAACTATTATTTCCAAGTCCATTTCTATAATTTTCAATGAAAACACACGTATTCGAAACCGATGGAGACATTTTCCGAAAGGGGAACCCTAATTGTGATATATTCTCTAAACTTTATCTGGCTGCGTGTGCTACATCTGCAGATGAAACTTAATTGTGTGCCCTCCCAAAGCGGCTCGCTCGCCTCTCTTCACAAGTGCTACAAACTACTACACGTCTTTAGGGCTCCCTTTTGACCTCATGTTTCTGTCTAGACACGAAAGTCCTCAGACACCCAGAACAGCCTATTTCGTATTCCGGCGTACTTCCAGGATCCGAAAGTGCTGCCTGGGCCTCAAATTAAAAAGAGAGGCCGAGAGGTTTATTATTTTATACGCGGATATCAGGGCGAAACGAGCTTAGGTGAGAGTGGATCAGTTAGCGGCAGGGACTTCGCCTGGAGCTTTGGGGTGAGTTTCAGGGGAAGCTGATAGCACTAGGAATTGGTAGATAGCGCTCGCCCTATTTAGAATCCACAGTTCCACAGCCTACTCGTAGCACTGAACATAATTCCAACTGCGATGAGCATTTATGTCTAAATCCGCTTCTCGTTCGGGGCGAATATAAACGAAGTTGTACTGACAGTTCGGTTTTACAGTTTTCGGGATTTCGGATGGTTTTATCCTAGTCGTTACATTTTACAATTACAAGTTTGGCTTTTTAGAAACGGAATTCAGGCACTGTACACGAAGTAAGGGCTTCTGAGAAACTAGATAAAAAAGATTGTTAATAATTTGAACACTTTATGTTGATCCATCAACTCCTGTAGTTTATTTGAAATTTACTGACTACTGTTGTGGATTGTCAAAATTATCACTTGAGTTCAAGTCATGCTGTGTAAAAATCTTTAATTCTTCGTTAAAATGAAAAATCTTTAGCGAATAGTTTAGCCTTAGCTGAACTGAAAGATCAGTTCACTGAGCGTGGAAGGGACCGTCCTCGACCATTTCAAGCTCAAGAGATTTTTGATAAGCTGTGGTCTTAGTTCTTCTAATAATTTAAAGTTTTTCTCTAGGCTGAGCGATGCAGCTACTTTTCGGGTCCTTTTCCAGTTTCCTCTTTGTACCAGCCATGCCAAACAAATTCTTCTCTTAGATCTTAATTGATCATTTGGATCAGTTCATGTATTGAAATGAATAAATAGTCGTTCTACAATTGTACTGTTCGACATTAAATCACTTATTTAAACACACGAAAACCAAAAAAAGCTATAGACAGCATCCTGTACCAGTAAAGTTTGTGCCATTTCCATTAAATGGTGTTGAAGAAAGTAAGCTCGATCGAGAACAAGGGAAATCCGATGATGAGGATGCAGCGTGACAGATGTATATAACTTTTCTGGCTTTTATGTATAATATACATGTTATGATGTATCATCGACTTCATAGAAAACTAAGACAGTGAAAATATCAAGATTCTCTCACCCCATCGCTTAGTCTGGTTCGAATTATTGCTTTCTCAGCTTTGTTTATAACTGCCATCTTAATTTGACGTTGAAGGTTGCCGGAGTTTGTTTGAATTTGTCGTATTGCAGCTCAATTAAATTATCTGTTCAAATTTGGCTGTATCAGTTCTCTACGAATGCGATGGTACGTCCACCCAAATCTTTCTATTAGTTCGTGGTTCCGTCATTATTATATATTTTTATTAATGAAAATCGAATATTATACATTTTTAATATTTGATTGCAGAACGTCTGTTCCACTATAACAATTCTATAAATGTTTGAAGAGATATTATCGCATTTGATCTGGTCCATTTTTTTTATCTACTACATCCTCTTCCATTTATTTTTATCTAGATACTGAGAATGTAAACCGCAAATACATTCATCTCAGTTTCTACAAGTTGCGATTAACATGTTCGCAGCGTGTACGTATAATAGAGCAACACATTGTTTGAGTCTGAAACATGTTTAAGTTCTCCACAAGTTTGAAACAGTAATTTTTGTTATACATGCTTAGATAAGGTGTTATTGAACGGGGCTTGTGTTATGTGCTAATTCGAAATTAATGTATATCATGAGTGGAGTCGTTATCTTAAGATACTGCACTTTAATATACTGCTCAGCATTGGCGTAACTAGCGGGGGGTCCAGGGGGGCCAGGCCCTCCCCAGAGTGCCGTCTGGCCCACCCCAGAAGAATGAAAGTTAAATAAATTTAAAAATCTGCTTTTGTATTAAACCATTTAAACCTAAGGAGTTATTAACGACCGACGCGCATTTTGACATTTTCAGATTTTATTATTTGTTTTGACTAAAAAAACATAGTATAAATACCGTATGTTGGATGGGTGGTTGTAATTGAAAATAATATGCAAAATAAAACATAATTAGTGCAGAACTACAATATAGTTTTGGTAATCTTTAAAACAAAACAATATTTTTTTTCGACGACTGACATCGAAAGTAGAATTTTCTCACTGTCATTTGACAACAGAAAGTTGACATTTGCCGCTGAGCGTGCGTTTTCATCTTTTTGCCGCTCGCCGAGCGTTTTGGGTTTCCGCGTGAACAAAATAGGTAGCCACGTCCGAATGTTTCCTTGACAACGCCCGTCATTTGTGGAAATAATCGCGTCACATGTCATATAGACTGCGCGAGTAATGTTAACTTGATTGTCAATTAATTTTTGCGATAAAACGAAATTTGATATTTTCCTTTAATAATATGCTCAGTCGTCGAAAAAATAGTATGTATGTTTCGAGCTAAAAGTGCGCTTGCCGCTTTTGCATGATTGCTGGTTTCGACTTCGTCTCAACCAGCAATATTCATGCGCAAGCGGCAAGAATGCACTTTCAGCTCTTAACATACAATATACTTTTGCAGTGCACCATTTCTTTTAATTTCTTTTCAGTAATCTATAAATACATGGTCAACTT